>CM061063.1:145033816-145633816 GCA_030762895.1 Sophora flavescens
TCATAACACGTGTTAAGTCATAAGTTATGCAATTTAATAAGTTTGAATAATGATTAATATTTAAATTACTAAAAAAATAGATTAAATTATTGAAATGTAAATATAAAATTAATTAAATAACAAAATAATTTAAAATAAATTACACCAATTTTCTAAACACTTATAACATGCATTAAGCCTCATAATACGTAAAAATATGAATAAAATTTCAAATTTTAATAAGAGTCGATTAAGGTATGGAAATGTTATTTTAGATACACAAATTTTTTAGATTAGTTAATTATGACTTTATTTGACAATTTTATTAGTCCCTTGTGTAATTTTTATTTATTTATTTATCGGAGAAAAACCATAGCTTCTCGTTTAAGGTACAATATAATTGAGCAACTGTACTTTTTGATGGTACCATTCAATGTATTGAACCTTGAATTGTCCAAGTGGGACAGTTTGAGAAAAACAACTTTTTCTTTACTTGTATAAATAGTTATTCCTTATTTCTTATGTCTTATACTTGATAAAATTTCGGACTAATACATTTTCTTTTGTTCTCTGGGTACATATTTGATTGTGGTATTAGTCACTGCAGTAAATTCGTGTACTCAGAGACCAATGGGAAATGCTGCCGAAATTTCATCAAGTACAAAACATGAGAAGTGACGAATAACTATTATACGAGTGGCGAAAAAGTTTCTTCTCAGATGGGATAGGGACATACCATTTAAAGAGAGGGAACGATTGTAAGGTCGACATGCTACCAAAATTATTGTGTTTAACATGCATTTTTTTAACATGCAGAGAATGGATTTTCATCATTCGCATCGTAGCTGGATGTATGATAAGTTAAATTTGGGGAGAAGCGCTTTGAAACGATCCTTTGTAAATGGGATTGAAGAGTTTGTTACCAAAGCCAAGCGACATCATCAATTCATCAATGAAGGGGGGATAAGATGTCCATGTGTTAAATGCCAATGTAGAAATATTAAGAGCGATGATGAGGTGAGGGTTGACTTGTATAAAGTGGGGTTCATGGCTAATTACTGGATTTGGACTGATCATGGTGAAGAAGTGCCACATGTTGATCTAGAGGTTGACGAGAATTGCACAGGTGCTGCAAGCAGTTGTGCAGATATAGGCCATGGTGAGCAATTTGTGTAAATGCAGGAGATGATTCATGACGATCTCGGGGTGAATCTGTCAAGAGAGGAACATCACCAGATAACACGGATGAAATTCCGAATGAGGATGCACAAAGATTTTTTAATATTTTGTTAGAGGCAAATAAGTCGTTGTTTGAAGGTTCATCAGACTCTAAGTTATTGATGTCTGTGAGGCTTTTAGCTTGCAAGGCCCTTTGGAATGTTTCCGAGCAGGTCTTGGATCATTTTTCCATAATGATATTGGATGGGTTACCTTTACCCGGGAGTTTGCCAAAAAATTATTATGCCGCTCAAAGATTAGTGTCCAAGCTGGGATTGGAGTCTAAGAGAATTGATTGTTGTGTGAACGGGTGCATGTTGTATTATGATAATGAATTTGGCACAAATGATGGCTCATTGGTTGAATGTAGATTTTGTCAAGCTCCAAGGTATCGTACTCACAATGTTCAGACAAGTCAGACCAAGCTAGTTCCAGTGAAGTCAATATTCTATTTGCCAATAATTCCAAGGTTACAGAGAATGTTTGCATCAATGCATACTGCAGGCCAAATGATGTGGCATCATGATAACAAAAAAAGTCTAGATGTGTTGCACCACCCATCTGATGGTGAAGCATGGAAGCACTTTGATCGGGTACATCCTGATTTTGCCATGGATCCACGTAATGTACGACTTGGTTTATACTCTGATGGTTTTACCCCATATATCCAAGTGTCGGCTTTGCCTTATTCTTGCTGGCCAGTTATTGTTACCCCATATAATCTTCCTCCTGAGATGTGCATGACTAAACATTATATGTTCTTGACTTGTTTGATACTAGGCCCATCTAATCCAAATGCTGGTATTGATGTTTATTTACAGCCTTTAATAGATGACCTGGAGAGGTTGTGGAATGGTGTTCTCACATATGATACTGCACGAAAGTAAAATGTTAAGATGAGAGCAGCTTTGATGTGGACCATTAATGACTTCCCTGCATATGGCATGTTATCTGGTTGGATAACTCATGGTAAATTGGCTTCCCCACATCGTAGGTTCTTACCAAACGATCATTGATTTAGAAAGAACAAAAATGCCTTCAGAAAAGGAGGAGGTTGAAAAGGATGACCCGCCCCCTAAATTGACACCAGAATAGGTTTACAATCGAGTTAGGGATCTTCTAAAGGTCACGGATAATGGGGTGTCCATGTTAGAAGGATACAGACAATGGCATAAATGGACAAAAAGAAGTATTTTTTGGGATTTGCCTTATTGGAAAGATAATTTATTGAGACAGAATCTCGATGTTATGCACATTGAGGATTTTTTTTTTTGACAATATATTGAACACGGTGATGAACGTGAGAGGCAAGACCAAAGACAATGACAAGGCCAGAATGGACTTGCATCTTTACTGTAAGCGACCAGACTTGGAGCTGAAGCCTCAGGCTAATGGGAAGATGTTAAAACCCAAAGCAAATTACACTTTAACTGCCGAGGAAGCAAAGTCAAGTTGTCAATGGTTAAAAGAACTTAGGATGCCAAGCGGTTATTCTTCTAATTTGGCAAGATGTGCTGATGTCACCAACGGAAGGATGCATGGGATGAAAAGTCATGATTGTCATATATTCATGGAGTGTTTACTTCCTATTGCCTTCAGCTCATTGCCGATGCATGTTTTGAATCCACTTATTGAAGTGAGTCATTTTTTCAAGGATTTGTGTTCTGCAACGTTGAGAGAGGGTGACCTTGTTAGGATGGAGCATAACATTCCATTCATTATATGTAAGTTGGAGAGATTATCTCCCCCTGGTTTCTTTGATTCTATGGAGCATCTCCATATTCATCTTGCATATGAGGCAAGGTATGGTGGACTGGTTCAATATAGGTGGATGTATCCTTTTGAAAGGTAATATAATTATCATATAATATTATTTATTTTTTTCAATTCAAAGATAATATAAATATCCATTTCATCAACTTGTAATTTATAGATTCATGGGTGGTTCAAAACGATCAGTGAAAAATAAGGTTAGAGTTGAATGATCAATCTGTTTGTCTTACTTGTACCGCGAGACAACCCATTGTTGTTCTCATTATTTCAACAACTTCATGTTGTCACCAAGAAATAGTAGGAATGAAATGGATAATTCTCAAAGTGAAAGACATCCATTAACCTTATCAGTCTTTGGCCAATCTGGTCGACATTCTGGGAAGGAGTTGATTCATTGGTTAACACATGAAGAGTTCAAGTCAGCCCATGGCCATGTGTTGATCAATTGCACTGAAGTTAAACCATAACTTAAGTATGTATATCATATCCTTTTCTTTCAATTATCCATAAAGTGTCATTCATATTTCTGAAAATGTTTTTATTATCTTGTTTTGATCAGGGCATTCTTGTTATCTGAGAACATAAGCGATCAAGAATCTTCTGCTCGTATACATGCATATTTTCCAACATGGTTTAAGCAACAAGTAAGTATCTAAAAAATATTTGAACTATTTAATGTCTATTAATATTGAAGATATAACTTGTTTGCATATGATATACATAGGTTTACCGTGAGGCACCTACTCCCATCAACCAACACTTATGAAACTTAGCTGGTGGTCCTCATTCATGTGTAAAAGAATGGCACACGTTCTTCATGAACGGATACAAATTTCACACTGAATCATGTACAGAGGCAAACAAACAATCAATAGTGGGGTTTATGTAAAAGGTGTTACCGAAGGAGGTGAAGATGACTTCTATGGTGTGATCCAACACATATATGAACTGGAATACACTACTTTAGACTATACTAAATGAATAGTGGTATTTTATTGTAACTGGTTCGATCCATCACCTAGAGGCACTAAAAGGAATCCCAAATGTAATACCGTAGAGATTCGAATAGGCAAAAGATATAAAAAGTTTGATCCGTCTATCATGCCACAAATTGTGAGACAAGTGTATTATGTCCCTTATCCATCAACTTGATCAGACAAACGAGGATGGTGTGTCGCAATCAAGACGAAACCAAAGGGTCGCATTGAAGCAGATGATGTAGAGGAAGAAGTGCCTTATCAAGTGGATGAAATGTCCCATGTAAATGAATTAAATGAAGTTGAACCTATCTCTGGGTTACATGACTTGCAAGTCCCTGGTGAAGAAGTCGATGTGAACAATTTGTCATCCATCTAGCCGCATTTGGAAGAAGAAGATACAACTGAGGATTCGACAGAAGAAACTGATGAGACAACATCTGAATACAATGACGAGGCAGAATGGGAGGACTATGTATCAACATCTAAATAAACTTAGGATAATTTGTTTAGAATTAGTAATTAGTAATGTTTGTATTAGTGTGTTATATGTATATATTGGTTTGACAATGTCATTTATCTATATAGTTTGGTTTAAATTTAATATTTCATAGGTTTTAAATTATTAACATTGAATTGCTTTATAGACATTGCATTAGGAGCAGGTGACCTACCTCCACCCAGACCACCTGCTGGGGAAGGCCGTCGCCACATACTCCCATCGGACTAGTCATCGGGCAATGGCAACGCGCCTCGTGACTAATGATGTTACAGATGGTTTTGTTCCGCTACCTTCGAGATCTACCACAGCAGTGTCTGTACTCCCATCGCGGGTAGCACCTATGCCGCCTCCACCAGTCGCACCTATGCCGCCTCCATTAGATGCACCTTTGTTGCCTCCACCGGGGTTTCAGACACATGTAGACTAGGGTGGGTCTAATTCAGTAGGTGTAGCCGAGATGACAGCTGATCATTGTCAGACTGAGGATCAGTGTAGTCCTAGCTATTTGCCATCGCCATCAGAGGATGAGGAGGAGGTTGAGATCATGGCCGCAGGTGACTTATTATCTACCCGATTGGTAAAGGGTAAGTATTAATTAATAAATAAAGTTATTCAATTTTTTTATATTACGTACAATATTGTTATATTACTTGTAAATAAAGTTAATTTACAGCATATATAAAGGTTTGATTGAATAATCTGTTTTTTACTACTAAGGTTCCTTCCATCAAAGTTCGCAACATCAAATATCACGACTGTTATTGAGAAGAAGTATCAGCTCTATTTGACCTCATGGGGATAGCTTGATATTAATGAGCGACAATTGTTCTTTAATGCTTTTAGAGTAAGTTGCAAATTTTAATTTACTACATTTTTTTTAATTATCCCATAAACTTCACTGTAATCATTATTATTTATGTTCTATTAATATAGGCGAGAGTTGCTTGGAAGTGTTGGTTGTGGAAACGGTTCTTAGTCGGGGGGGGGTGTGGTGAATTGACCTTTTAAAAACTTTTCGAAAAACAAATGGAGTAGCAAGATAGTAAACTTTCCTTGAAGCTTAAGCAAGAAACAATTGCAATAGCAATTCAAGAATGCACTTAGAGAAAGATATTCAATTGTATAAGCTAAGAGATAGTATCAGACAACAATCATGCACTATAGTATCATAAGCACAAAACATAAAGAATCATGCATATGATAATAAAGATTGCAATAAAGTAAAGAGAGTAGGGATAGAGAAAGTGACACAAGTATTTTACTGGTTCGGCCCACAACCTGAGTGGCCTAAATCCAGTCCCCAAGAATCCTCTTGGAGAAATTCACTATTACAAAGTTAGTACAAGAGATACCACACTCCTTACAAAAGTCACTCTCCCTTGTAGGATACCTCACCCACAAGTACGACACTATCAAGAGATACCTCACTCTTGAAAACTTGTTGGATACCTCACCAACAACACACTAAGGGATGCCTCACCATTACACCTTGTTGGATACCTCACCAACAATCACCACAAGGGATACCACACTCTTGGCAAAAAGGGATGCCCCACCCTTACTTTGAAGGATACCTCACCAACAAAGATTTTTCTCCAATGGCCACTTTGATGGATACCTCACCAACAAAGATTTACACCTATCAAGAGATACCACACTATTGAGAACCTTGGGATCCACACTCCCAATACAAATCTCAAAAAAAATTGAGTAGAAGAGAAAATCATAGCACAAACACTTGTGCATCAAAGCTTGTAGCTTCTAGATCACTTGTAACAAAGGATGAATAGACGACTTTCTATTTTAGCATTATAACAGTATATTTTTGCTTATGATCGTTTTTAAAACTCTTAAACACATAACTTTATAAAGACTTCAATTGGAGCTGAAAAACTGAAGTTTTACTGAATTTTAGGGTGAGTATTCGAATACACATACAAGGTATTCGAATATTGCCTGTAACATGTAACAGACTGTTTTTAATTATGCTGTTATAACTGTAAAAATATATTTAATTATATTTTTATATGACCGAGAAAATGATTTTGGATAAAACAAAATCATATTCATACTCTATGTTATGGTAGAAGGTTATGGTGAAATTTTGGGTTTAAAACTCAGACGGAAACCGGTCTGCGTTTATAACTGACAGTACAATTTTATACCGACAAAAACCCTAATTTGACCCGAAAATGAAATTTGTAGATTTTTTTTATATTTTTTCCGTGAGGAATTCTATTTTCCAAATATCTAATCAGAAATAAAATATTATGTTTATTCGGATGAATTTTGGTAAAAGTTCAGATGCAAAACAGTCAGTGTTTTCATTGACAGTAAGATTTTAATGATTAGAAAGCCTAATTTTGACTCATGAATGAAATGGGTTATGATTAAATCATATTTTCAACGAGTCTGGTTAGTTTGAAAATTTTCAGTGGAAAATGAAACATTACGCTTGTATTCGGGTGTAAAACCCTAATCGGGAAACCGACGGTATCGGCAACGGAACTGCAGATATAGAATGGGACACCAGAGGAGATGACCTATGGGAGACTCATCAAGAATTTATGATGCAATGGATGTTAGGAATTATGAGTTTTTAGGTGAAATGACTAAAATGCCCTTAAGCTTAACCTAACCTATTATAGTTAGATTTTAACCATGGTTAAGGCAAGTCAAGGTTAGTTTATGTGGTGCAAAGGCAGCCACACCTCCCATCAATTTTTCACCACACATTGTCCTTGACTCATCCTAATGACACACCAATGCATTAATGGTGCATTAATGGCATTAAATGCTAACCTAGCAAAAAGACTAAAATACCCTTGATCTTTCATGTATTTCAAACTTTGTCCTAGAATTTTGGACCAAATCACCCCTCATTTAAGCCATATGTGCGCTGCCCATCTTCCTCATTAGGAACACTTAGACAATTTTTCCTTCTTCATCAAGAACACAAAGGAAAGCTCCATTGACTCACCGAAATTATACCGAAATTATGACCCTTTTATGTTCTGAAACTCGAAAAAATTTCTACATGAAAGTTGTTCCTCTTTCTCTCTTCTTTCTAACGAGCTACAGATCATCAAAAACTAATATGTAGATTGGGAGATGTGCCCAAATTACTAAAACCCCTCAAAATCTTCATCATCTTCATTTTCTCTCTAAACTTCTCAACAACACTTATGAACACTTAGTGATTTTGTGAGGAACTTGATCAATCCTCATCACTTATTCAACATAAAGAGGTAGACTCTTTCTCTCCATGATCACTCATGCTTTCTTCATTCATTCATTTCATTGATTTTGTTATTCCAATACCTAAGGATCATAAATCTAAAAGTTTGTAAAATTTTAACATCCCTAGCCTTATTTGATGAGTTGGCCGAACCTAGCACCATATGGCTATATTTATTTTTGTTTGATTAATTTTTTTATTTGTTGATTTGGTTGAAGGTGGTTTTGTATCTCGTGGCGGGATATCGAGGATCGTCGATTTCGTGTTTCCGGTGGTAACTTAGGTGGGAGAAAGAACCATTCCATCGTCGGAACTGATAAGTAGTATTTAATTTATAATAATGGTGTAGGGCGACCTAAACCCTACTAGTGATTGAGTAATCGACAATACCAAAATCGTATTGGAAACTTTTTCGTAATACCAATGACGATTTGGGAACTATAGGTTTATCGCCTTAGGTTAATTTTATAATATTTGAGGATGTCTGAATTATTTATTTTTGACTGTTTGTGATACGCTGGTTGAGATATTCTACTGCACGTGACGTTTATTTTGGTGTTTAAATATTTTATTGATTATTGTGTTATGCATGATCTGCCTGGTTTGATAAATTACTTAGTTGATTTTAAGTAAAGATATATATCGTTCGGATGTATTTTGTTTGGGGTGAGAGCTTGAATATAAATTAGAGGTGCCTAGCTTTTATGTTATAGAAGTGGTGTGATATAGAATGTAAGTGGAGGTTATGAGGAAAGCTTGAGGCACTAGGTTGTTATTGATACAAGTCAATGAGAATCATATGTTGCATTGTTGTTCATAACCGTGTATTTGAGATACACGAGGTCCAAAGTTCTCGTGGACCGTTCCAAATTAGAAGTTAAGTTGCGCAACTATATTGTCATTGCTATGCATGAGCACCCTTGATAGAGATGAGAGAGAGAACCAGGGTGTGCCCTGACGGTACTGTGCAGCTATAGTGTCATTGCTTTGCATGAGCATTCTCACTATGGATGAGAATGCATTAGGGACACGTCACTAGGATGACTGACTGACATTCCTAACGACGGATGTGTGACAGGATTAGTGGTGGCCACGTCAGCATAAAGGTTTAGTTGCAAGTGTTGGAGGATAGAGGAAGATGTTATAAAGTATGGATGATTGTAGATTGTGAGTGATGCATGTTTGTGACTATTATTATATTATATGTTATGAATCTTTTCCACTTATGATGATAGAACTGTTTCTTATCTCCCTATTTTTGTATTTTTGTGTATGTCTACTTTACTATGTTAGAAGACCCGATGGAAGAATATGTTGCTGGGGAGATGGATGCAACCCTATATGAAATGGATGTTGCAGAGGAGTTGGATGAAACTCCGTATGATGCTGATACTGATGTTGGAGGACAAGCTACAGATCCTAATAATATAGTGTAGTAAGTTAGGGCCAGTGATTCATATAAGACATTTTATTTTCCGCTAGTTATAAGTAGTGTTTATAAATAAGTACCTGTGAGGGATCCTAATGAGAGGATACACTTAACTGTGTCTTGGTAATGTAATGAATAAGCATGTGTGTATTTATTTATTATAACTTTGTTGTATATTAATTTTGCAGAAGTTATATGATTAGTATTAAGTTTTTAATTTTTACGTATTTTCAACGATAAGCGTGCGATTTAGTAAATAAATAATAAGGTTTTAATCTAATAATACAATGGGATACAACGGGGTGTCTCATTTGGTGGTATCAGAGCAGTTCGATTCTAATCGGACTATGAGGTCTAGGATGTTGTTACTGGCCGTGTCTAGTTGAGCCCACACCGGATTTTAACTATGCGTAGAAGTTGGGTAGTATGTCCGAACTCGATGCGATAATTAACGTTAGTATGGCATATGGTATTTATATACTTGTCTATGTGGTATTATATGTCATACTGATAAGAGCGAATGATTTCTTTTACAGAATCATGACTCGTGGAAGAGGACGTCCAATCGATAGTGGTGACAGAACTTCTGAAAGAATTGTTGGAGCTGACAACGTTGATAATAATCATACTGGAATTGGAGGAGAGTCATCTGCGACTCCCAATACCATGGAAATGATAGCTGCTGCCTTGTTATTACAAACACATTAGAATGTTGAGATGTTGCTGATGAACAAAGAGCAGCAGGAATTACAGAATCAAAAAAGAGCTGCAGCAGCTGAGGATGCCGGAATATCCACTTTTATGAAAGGGAAGCCACCTCAATTCAGAGGAGATTATGACCCAGACAAGGCGGAATGGTGGAAGCAAGAGATCGAGAAATATTCGATACTATGTGCTATAGAGAGGATAGGAAAGTGATGTATGCTGCCTTCATGTTAACTGGAGGAGCAGAATCCTGGTGGAGAGGCAAATGACGATTGTTGGAGGCCGAGGGTAGACTTATCAATTGGCAACTGTTTAGTGACTGCTTCATTGAGAAGTACTTTCCGCGTCTAGTTCGACTTGAGAAGCAAAGGGAACTCACGAGTCTTAAACAAGGCAACATGACCGTCGGTGATTATGCATCACGTTTTGAGGCTCTGATTAAGTATTCAGAATATTTTGAGATTCCCAGATAAATATTGGCAATGTATAAGGTTTGAGGAAGGACTCCGACATGAACTCCAGAGGGCTATAGTATCTCTCGATATCCAGAGTTTCCCGGAGCTGGTGGAAAGATGCAGTGCGATCGAAAGTATAGATCAGAGGCTGGCTAATGAGCAGAAACTACTAAGGATTGGAGGTCCTACTCGATCGGGTTTTCAGAGGCGAGGAGGTAGTAACTCTCAATGGAGACAAAGACCATATGCCCGACTAGTACAGACACCTGCACCAACACTAGTGGTTAGAGCGGGTCAACAGCATCAAGGCTTAGCTTGTTTCAGATACGGAGGACCGCATTATCTTAGAGACTGCATGGAGAGACTTAGAAACAGGTCATATGACCTAATATTGCAGACATCAGGCTAGGTAACAGCCGGTAGCTGCAGGTAGACGAAATGGAGGCAATAGAGCTAGAACTGGAAGAGGAGTCACAATAGCAGGACGACAGGTAGCAAGACCGCAAGCTGCTAAAAAAGTGTTTACTGTGAGGGGAGCTGAATCCTCTCAATCTGCTGATCTTATACAAGGTATGTGTTTGATAGCTGATAGACTCTCGTATGTGTTATTTGACTCAGGCGCTATGCATTCATTTATTTTGTATGAGTGTGTGGACCAATTAAAATTAACTGTTTCTCAATTAAATTATACCGTTACAGTATCTACTCCGACTAGTAATCCTTTGACTACTATGTCTGTTTGTTTACAGTGTCCTATAGTTGTTGAGAATAGAACATTTATTGTAGATCTTGTCTGTTTGCCTATGCAACAGATAGATGTTATCCTTGGCATGGATTGGCTTTCGGCTAACAATGTGATGCTAGATTGTTCTAGTAAGACCTTATCATTTCTTGAGTCTTCTAGTGTAGTCTCTGCCAATGAAGGAGTATCTATGAGGAGTGATGATTCTCGACAATACGTGATGTTGTTCGCGGTGGAAACTAATGAGACACCTAGTATAGATTCTATGCCTATTGTGAGAGAGTTTCCTAAATTTTTCCCTCCTGACGTTCCAGGTTTGCCACCAGAGTGAGAAGTGGAATTCACCATAGATCTTGTACCAGGTACAGGACCTACATCTATGGCACCTTATCGGATGTCACCCGTAGAATTGGTGGAGTTAAAGAAACAGTTGGATGACATGTTGGGAAAAAAGTTCATAAGACCGAGTGTATCACCGTGGGGAGCTCCGGTGTTGTTTGTTAATAAGAAAGATGGAAGTGCAAGGTTTTGCACGGATTATAGACAGTTGAACAAGGTAACAATTAAGAATAAGTATCTGTTGCCTAGGATAGATGATCTGATGGATCAATTGAAAGGAGCAGCAGTGTTTTCTAAGAATTATTTGAGGTCTAGATACTATCATATTAGAGTAAGGAAGCAAGATATACTTAAAACAGCTTTCAGGACGAGGTACGAGCATTTTGAGTATTTTGTTGTTGTGTTCATCGACAGCGTCCTTATTTATTCCCGTACGTGGGAATACCATGAGGAACATTTGAGAGTGGTGCTGCAAGTTTTGAAGGATAGACAGCTTTATGCTAAACTTTCCAAGTGTGAATTTTGGATGGAAGAAGTCCAATTTCTTGGACAAGTGATCAACAAGGAAGGTATAACATTAGATCCAGCTAAGGTTGAGGCATTTCTTCAGTGGGAATGGCCTAAGTCAGTAAGTGAAGTACGAAGTTTTCTAGGGTTAGCTGGATATTATCGGAGGTTTATAGAGGGTTTCTCGAAGATTGCATTGTCAATGACGCAGTTGACAAGGAAAAATACAGCTTTTGTATGGACAGACAAGTGTGAGCAGAGTTTCCAAAAACTGAAGAAAAGGTAGACTACATCACTTGTGTTGATTTTACATGATCCTTTAGGACATTTTGACGTATATTGTGATGCGTCATACCAAGGTCTAGGTTGTGTTCTAATGCAAGAGGGAAGATTTGTGGCTTATGCTTCCCGACAATTGAGAGTTCATGAGAGGAATTATCCGACACATGATTTGGAGTTAGCAGCAACAGTGTTCGCATTGAAGATATGGCGACACTTTTTGTATGGAGCAAAATTTAATGTTTACAGTGACCATAAAAGTCTGAAGTATATGTTCGATCAAAAGGAGTTGAATATGAGACAGCACAAATGGATGAAGTTTATCAAGGATTATGAGTTTGATTTACTATACCATCTTGGGAAGGCGAATGTTGTAGCGGATCCCGTGAGTAGGAAATCATTGCATGTATCCATGATGATGGTTAAAGAGTTGGAATTACTGGAACAGTTCAGAGAATTGAACTTGGGAATGGAGTTTGAAGTTGACACAGGCAAACACAAGAAGGGGGGTTGAATTGTGTTTGTCAATAATTTTCGAAAATAACCTTTAGAACTATTTTTGCAAACAAGAAGATTAAATTAGAAGCAAGCACAAAGAAATAGATCCTTTTTTAAAATAAAATAAAAAGCTTTAATAAAAGTAATATCAAGACCCCTCAGTCAGTAAAAACAAATAAAGTCGTAAGAGTTTAGGGTTAGAATATTTACATAAGATGTTTTATCCTGGCTCACTCTCTTCCAACCAAGAGTTACGTCCAATCCCTTCTACTTCAAGGTTTTGCTCCACTATTTTCAAAATAGATTACAACCAAGTATTCAACACCTCTCCAGGCTTACAAGTATTCCTTTCTTACCAAGCATCTCCAGGCTCTAACTCTAACAAAGAGATTTAATGTGTGAGGACATGAAAGTTTAAGATCAGTTGAATATTGTAACAATATTCAAACTAAAGAATACAGACTCTTGCTCTTTAAAAGGAAATTAGAATGAGTGATTAATGATTGGCAAAAGGTTCTTCTTCAGAACTTGAGGTCTTCTATTTATAGCGACCTTCTTCTTCACTTGTATTTCTTCCCGTTTAGAGATAGCATTAAATGTATGATATCCGTTGTGACTGATAGCTAGATTGTGGCAATGCTATAAAGTAATCTTGGTTATCGAGGTAGCACGAAATGCAGGCTTACTGCTATGAGCATTGCAGCTTGAAAACTTGTTGTTCCTCCTTTGTGTACAACCCAACATTTTTCAGCCATAAAGTTGTCATTGTACAGATCGTTTTGCAGTTTCTCATCGTACGATTCTTCTTTTTGCATTTCTTTGATTGTACTATGTTTCTTTTACAACAAGGTAAAACATTGAAGTAGATAAAACAAATGTGAAGAACAAATATTCTATAGAAATAAATATCAATCATTTGAAATAAATTCAAGAGATTCGGATTGCATTTATTCATTAATAAGATGGAGCTCGTCTACTTTAGAATTCTGTCTACTTATGTGAGACTAAGTCTGTTCACTATTTTATTTTGCTCGTCTGTTGACATGGCATATCCTCTCGTCTATCAAGTATTTAGACTTGCTATACCTCAATGAGTTATCATTATCTCCGTCTGTGACGTGGCACTTAGAGCTCATTTACTTGATTATTTTATCTTTCAGTTCATTCAATTCTACCAATTATTCCCGTCTGCTGATGTGGCAAGCTAGACACGTCTACTATCAAGTCTTTGGACTTGCTGTATCTAAGTAAGTTACCTTGACTTCCGACTGGTAAACCTTTAGTGCCTCGTCTAAAGAAATCAGTCTACTCAATTAAATAAATAAATAACTTTACCAATATTAGAGCAGCTGTCTAAAAGGGTGGACGCGTATTTTTTTTTAAGAGTGCAACGAAAACTTATCCCAAGTTTCCATTACTTATATTATAAATATTCCTGCATAACTAAAAGCACATGTTAAATCTCAACTAACACTTTGCTAAGCAAATTTAATCCTTTTGTTAACATCAAAACATAGAGATTATTTAAATCAAAACCACTTTGGTTCCAAAAATCTCCCCTTTTTTTATGATGACAAAAACTAATTAAATTTGAAAAGCAAAGTCTAAGAGAGCTTGCAAAGCTCCCCCTAAGACAAAGCATTCAGATATATAATCAGTAAAAGCATATGATACAAACTGCATATAAGCTATTAGATCAATGCAACTGCTTATCAAATTTAGAGTATATATGAAAGAATAAATAAGCATAGTTTAGCAGATATCAGAGCAAATAAGCAAACAGAAGTATGAGAGTAGTTATAAACAGAATATGCATATGCAGACGAATATGAGTTTTTCAAAACTAACTTTGTATATATATAAAACAAATCTCTTTTCTTTCCTTTCTCCCCCTTTTTTGTCATCAAACAAAAAGGTGAAGGGAGTGGACCATCATTGTCACTAACCAAAAAAACAAATTCAAAGTTAGGCAGGAGGAGGTGGTGGAGGAGGTTAATTCTGAGTCTCGGTTTTCTTGAAATCAGTCAAAAATTCCAGCATTTTGTTCACAACCTCTAAGGTTGGAGCCATAGATATTTGAACTCTCTGAGAGACTTCCCCAGTGATCTTCTTAGCCATCTTTTCAACCTTCTCTTCAACCAGCTTGCCAACTCTTTCATCAACTATCTTGCCAAGAACTTCTTCAAGATTTGGTGGCAGAGCATGTTGTCTCGAACTTTCAGCAGATTCTTGGAAATGAGCAGGTTCTTGAAAGGTGCTTAATGCTCTGGAATGTTCAGGATGGTCTGAAAGGTGAACCACAGCCAGAGCTTGTGGTTGAGAAGTGTGCTTTTTCAGAGGTGCTTTGTTTGGGAATGGACTCAGCAATCTATTCCTCATGACCCCCTAAGTGATCGATAGTGGCATTCATGTCAGGTCCTTCAACTACAATTTCATCTTCTGTGTACTCGGAAGGAGGTGAAGGAAGGGCAGGCTTAATCACAAGAAGGGGTAAAGTGGTTGCTGCTATTTCCTTTGCCCATTTAATGGGATAGAGGAATTCCACATTCCTAGTTGTTATAGGAAGTCCCCAGAGATCTTTGTAGATCATGTATCTGAAGTTTGAAAGTCCACATTTGCCTCTGACTTTAGGAATGGACTGTTTCTCTTCTTGGGTTAGACCAGAGGAAGATGCTTGTATTGTGCAATGAATGATGTGGGATTTCCAGAAGTCAGCAGCACGTTTTTCATTAATCATCCCAATAGACACAGATTTCAAATAATAGTCCAGCAATGAGTAGTCAAAGGTTTCTTGATTCAGATCAAGCATTACTGATTCAGCTTGTGGCATTACTCCTTTGAATCTTTTATGCTTCTTGTCCTTGTCCTTGTTCATATCAATCATCTGTAGTCTTGGACAGGTCATATAGGGTATGATTCCAACTCTTGTTTCTGCATTATGCCTCAGCCATGATGGAGGGACAAAATGTGCAGCTCTGTCAACTCTGAAATAACTGAATTCCCACTTCAGTATTTCATAGATGAGCTGATCCTTGAATAAATCAGAGGCCCTCCCATAGACACTGGGATGCTTAAAGGATGCCCATTTTGTGTCACTATCCTTGATCATAGGGACATGTTTTGAGGATCTCGCTCTTCTTTTAGGGAGGGTAGGAAGATTCGTCCTTAGTGGGTCTATCTCCCAGACACTTATCACATGTCTCTGAACTCCATCAATGAAAGGTATGAGAGGTGGAGTTTTTGACAAGATTAGGATAGATTTTCCTGAGAGGGAATCTTTTCTAGGGCAGGTGAGTGACTAAGGGTCCAAGGTTGTTGAACATCTGTGAAGGAACATTTGTGATCAGTTTGCAGTGAGGATGGGGTTTATGGTAGGGTTCAATTGGTGGGTCTATTTCTTCTTCAAAATCAGGTAGGGGGTACCACCTATCAGGGATGTGTTCAGGTTCAGGATGGTGAGTGAGAAACATAACTCTCCAATCTCTCTTTACTTTAGCCCAATCCTCAGATTTGCCATCATAAACAACAGAAATTGGAGTGAAAGGAAATAAAGTTCTTAAAGGTTTTGGGAAGGGAGCACCAGGGGAAATGCCATCATCTGGTTGATTGAACCAGGGATCATCGGCAGGGATAATTGGTTGAAATTGTGGTCTAGATGAGGAGGTTGTTTGTGAGTGAACAGGGGAATGTGTAGGTAAATTTGTGGTTTGGTCAGTTTGTGTTGGTTGGGGTGAGGGTGGAGATGGAATATAAACATTGTCAGTTATGTTTCGGTTAAACACTTCATTTGGAGCAGAGACGGTAACATTTTCAACAGAGGCAACAACAGCAGGGAGAGTATCATCTCTATTTTCTAAACTAGACACTAAGGCATCTACTGCTATTTGAACAGGATCACTAGCAGAGATGGTTACCTTAGAGGTCATAGTTTTCTGGCCTTTCTTGCAGGTTGCCTTCTGGTTTGTGTCGAGACAAGTACAAAGGCCTCAACGACAGTGACAACAACAGTAACAACAGAAGTTTTCTGCTTCTTCAGGATGGTACTGATAGGAACTCTATTCTCATCAACTTCCTCATCCTCAATATGTGAAAAGATGATTCTTCTTTTCCTCTTCACAATAGGAGCACCAATAGGTTCCCTAATTACAATGCCACCAGTTGTCCTCTTGGGGGCAGGTTTCCTTGCTGCAATGGTCTTTTGCCTAGTACCTCTTTTTATTCCTAGGACTTCAGCATTGTTGGCCTCAATCATTTTTCCCTGATTTTCATAGCTTCTTCTGCTTTGGCCAAGGCAATTTGTTTGTAAGTACTTAGTTGCATGCTTGAGAGATTGCTTCTCCCAAAATCAGCAGCGGACATTCCTTTCTCAGATAGAATTTTGTTCTGATCTTCTTCAGACATGGCAGCAAGGACATCATAAACACGTTGATTCCTGAGAATCTTTGATAGAAGGTGAGTGTAGGGAATGGCAAAGAGGTTCTTTCTATTTTGCATGGCTTGTTTGAATCTATTAAACAAAATCCAGGGAAGGTTGATTTTGGTTTCCCAGAAGAGATTGCATAGGCAGAATTTGTGGAGAGCAGAGAGGTTGTCCTTGGAGCCAGTCTTGTGTAAGACAGTCTTGTTCAGAATCTGATGGAGGATTCTGATTTCATCTTTCATCTCAGTTGACTTCCAGGATTGAGTTCTTACAGTATCTTCTTTTATTAGGGTAACAATAATGGTCTCATAACCACCTAAGTCTTCTTCCCAAGTATCGGTAATCACCAAACCCTCTCGGGCACAAGCAATAGCATCGGAAATGGTCTTCTCAGAGACAATCACCTTCTTTCCCAGCACGAAGCTAATAATCTCAGTTTCAGTGATTGTAGGTTTCCTCCAGAAGGTCCTAATGAGGTTGGGGTAGATTGCTACTTTCTCTAAGAACATGCCATCCCATCCAGCTGCATTTATATACTTGCTTACATTCAAGTTATACTCCTCCAGGACTTCAAAATTAAAGTGGTGTTCAACCGCTAAGTTCAGAGAATCAGTGACGTAGGAATGGACAGGGAGTGAAGATGAAGCCTTTTTTTTTTTGAGGTTTGAAGGTTAGGGTTCAAAGAAGCAAAGAAACAGGTTCGTAAAAAAAAACTCAGGCAATGAAAAGTTTTCCGAGGGAAGAGAAGTTGCTTTAAAGGTTTATGAATTTCAAAGGTTTTTCTTTGAAAATAATTCGAAGAAAAATTAATGACAAGACATGTCATTAAGAGTAAAACGACATTGTTATTTTGAAACCATAAAAAGGTTATGAAGGGATTGATGGAAATTACTGACTTAGTAAAGAGAATATATTAGATATATATTTCTAGTAAGACAAAATAAATGCATTTAATAAAAATATACTTAGACGCAAGCAGTTGTGGACGCGTATGAAATTACACAATGGACGCAATAAACCACAACAGTAGATGCAACATATAGTGGACGCGTCACACAGCATGCAATAGACGCAGAAATTTAACAGGCATTAGACACGCATATGCAATAGACACAAAATTATCAAAACAATTTTCCCAAGTCTGGACGCCTAAATCAATCCACACATATCATGTTAAGATGCTTTCTAATAAAGATAAATCTGTCTTATGCAAGAGGTTTAGTAAGGATATCTGCCCATTGATGGTCAGTATCTACAAATTGAATATCAAACATACCTTTTTGCACATAATCCCTAATAAAATGATGTTTAATCTCTATGTGCTAAGCTCTAGAATGCAAAATTGGATTCTTAGATAGATTTATTGCAGCAGTATTATCACACATAAGTGGAATACTTCTTACAAACACATTGTAGTCTTCCAATTGATGTTTGATCCAAAGAAGTTGTAAGCAGGAACTTGCAGCTGATATGTACTCAGCTTCAGCAGTTGATAAAGCAATGGTACTTTGCCTCTTGCTTGATCAAGAGACAAGATTAGCTCCAATGAAGTGACATCCTCCACTAGTGCTTTTTCTTTCAATTATATCTCTAGCATAGTCAGCATCACATAAACCAACTAATCTATAATCTTCATTTTTCTTAAAGCACAAACCAAGATTAGTAGTACCTTTTAAATATCTAAAATTTCTCTTAACTGCTGATAAGTGAGATTCTCTAGGATCAGATTGAAATCGAGCACACAAACATTCATTGAACATAATATCAGGCCTAGACGCGGTAAGATATAAGAGAGATCCTATCATACCTCTCTATACCTTTTGGTCTACCTTTCTCTCTTTATCATCTTTGTTAAGTATGGAAGTGGGGTGCATAGGGGTATTCATTGGCTTACAATCATCCATCTTAAACTTATTTAGAACCTCTTTTGTATACTTAGTTTGATGGATGAGCACCTCGTCCAAGGTTTGTTTTACTTGAAGTCTAAGGAAGAATTTGAGTTCTCCCATCATGCTCATTTCAAATTCTTTCTACATTAACTTAGAGAATTCTTTACAAAGAGATTCATTAGTAATACCAAAAATGATATCATCAACATAAATTTGCACAATTATGAAATCAGACTTAATTGATTTTCTAAACAGAGTTGTGTCTACTTTTCCTCTGTTAAAGCCATTTTCCATAAGAATTGAACTTAACCTGTCATACCAAGCTCTAGGGGCTTGCTTAAGGTCGTATAAAGCTTTCTTAAGCCTATATACATGTTCAGGGTGGGTTTCACTCTCAAAGCCCAGAGGTTGCATAACATAAACTTCTTCCTTAATAAAGCCATTTAGAAAAGCACTTTTAGCATCCATCTGAAAAAGCATAATACTATGATGTGCAGCAAATGAAAGTAGAATTCTAATTGCTTCTAATCTAGAAACAGGTGCAAAGGTTTCAGTGTAATCTATACATTCTTCTTGAGAGAAACCTTGAGCAACAAGTCTTGCTTTGTTTCTTATTACCTTACCATTTTCATCAAGTTTGTTTCTGTAAACCCACTTTGTTCCAATCACTGATTTGTCTTTGGGCAGGAGAACCAGAGTCCAAACTTCACTTCTTTCAAACTGATTCAGTTCTTCTTGCATAGCTAGAATCCAACCGTCATCCAGCAGAGCCTCGTCTACTATCTTTGGTTCCAACTCAAAGACTAGTGCAGAAATATCTTGTTTTCTGAAAGTTGATCTGGTTCTTAGCTTGTCTTTAGGGTTTCCAATGATCTGATCTTGTGGATGATAATTCTTGAAGTACCAAGATTTTTGAACTACATCATGTTGAGAAGTGGAGGTTTCTGGTTGTTGAGTGGGGTCGTCTGCTTGATCATCAGCTTTCATCTCTGGTGTGTCTCCTAAGATGTTTAGATCAAGATCTGCAAAAGCTTCATCTAGCTCTAATAATTTCTTATCAGGTTGTTTGTCATCAAACTTGACATGAATACTTTCCTCGACCATCAGAGTCTTAGAATTGTAAACTCTAAAGCCTTTAGAATTTTCAGAATATCCTAATAGTATCCCATTATCTCTTTTAGCATCAAACTTGCCAAGTTCATCTTTAGTATTCACTATATAGCATTTACAACCAAAAGGATGAAAATAAGATATGTTGGGTTTTCATCATTTCCACAGTTCATAAGGAGTCTTGTTCAGGATAGGTCTAATGTATATTCTGTTCTGAATGTAGCAGGCAGTGTTAATAGCTTCAGCCCAAAAGTGTCTAGGGATAGAGTTGTCATTGAGCATAGTCCAAGCCATCTCTTGAAGAGATCTGTTCTTTCTCTCTACCACACCATTTTGCTGTGGTGTTCTAGGTATTGAGAAGTTGTGAAGGATACCACTTTCTTCACAGAACTTATGAAATAACTCATTTTCAAACTCTCCCCCATGGTCACTTCTGATTGAAGTGATACACATGCCTTTTTCATTCTGTACACGTTTGTAAAATACAGAAAAGACCTTGAAAGACTCATCCTTGTGAGTTAGGAACATAACCCATATCCATCTAGTGTAGTCGTCTACTATGACAAGACCATATTTCTTACCACTGACAGAAGCAGTCCTTGTTGGACCAAAAAGATCAAGGTGTAGCAACTCTAGTGGTCTATTGGTACTAACGACATTCTTAGATTCAAAAGAACCTTTGACATGTTTTCCCTTTTGAGATGCATCACAGAGCATCAGATTTGAACTTAAGGTTTGGTAGTCCTCTCACGAGGTTATGCTTGTTTAGCTTTGAAAATAATTTCAAGTTTGCATGACCTAGCCTTTTGTGCCAAATCCATCGCTCATCTTCATTGGACATTATACATGAGACACTTTGATTTGAGAGGTCCTCCAAGTCAATCTTATAGAGATTGTTTTGCCTCTTAGCAGTGAAAAAAGTGATCCATCATCTTTCTTGACAGGACACATGTTTCTTATCAAAAGAAACTGCATATCTTACTAAAAGAACATTATCAATGGAGGGAAAATGATGTTTACCAATTTTACCTATACCAATGATCTTCCCTTTCTGATTTCCTCCAAAAGTGACCCAGCCACCATCTTTGGGCTTAAGGCTTTGGAACATAGACCTTTCTCCCGTCATGTGACGTGAGCAGCCACTATCCAAGTACCAAGGTGTAACACCCTACTTTTTATTTTCCGATTTTTATTTTTTCAGTAAAAATATTTTAGCTGTATTAACCGGTATAAATATATTTATATGAGTATTAGAAAATTATTTTAAATAAACCGAGTTCATCACTCAATCCTACTTGAATGTAGGAAGCTACGATTAAAATTTAGGTTGAAACAACGGGCGAATCCCGGCCCACTATTTTCGCTAACAGTATATTTATACTACTCAAAAGACCTAATTTTAATTCGTTAACGAAAGATTTAAGGTTTTTATTTTATTTCCTACAATTATGTATTTTTAGAATTATTTCAGAAAAAAGAAAAATAAAATAATTTACGTGTTTCAGGTGGAATACGTAATCGGGTAAACGACAAAAGGGATTTCGGAGTTTCCAAGAGCAGATAAAGAGGTTATCTTAGGATTTTGAGATGATTCATGGGGATGAATCACACTTTTAAGTCTAGAAGGTTCTACAAGGTTAAAGCGCTTTTTTACGCTTAAGTCCCTGAACTTTCTATTAATTGCACTTTGGTCCCTAAGTTAGTTTCTATGTTTTTCTAAGTGAGCTGGGCCAAAATCTTTGTTCCAAGACCATTAGTGGACGTGGCCATGAAGCCCAAATTCCTTTTCCATGAATTAAATTTCATAAAGCCCATTAGAAATCATATAAGTTTCCTATGTCATATTTAAGCTTTAAGCCTTTTTGGTGGGCCCCACAAAGATGAATTCAAGCCCAAGTTTTCAAGGCCATGCGCAAGCCCAATAAGGAGTGGGGGGCTGCATTGATTTGGATGAGCCAAATTTTATTCTATAATTTTCTACAAAGTTCTCCACTTTTCTCCAAAGTTCCACACCATTCCACCATGTTCTACACTTTTCTAACATGTTCTCCAACATTCTAGGTTTTTCCAAAAAGTCTCATGAAAATTCAACCAAGATGAGTCAATATGAGACCACATTTAATGTGGCACATGGTCATCATTTCATTTTATTGGCAATTTGCAAAATAGTCCTTATACTTTTGGAATCTTTGCAAAATGGTCCCTAGAAATTATTTGCACTTTAATCCTTTTAACAAGCAACCTCCTTCCTACTAGATCCTTCTAAAGTGGCGCAACCAACCTCTATAAATAGCCTCCCTCACATTTCATTTGGTTCCTATTGCCTTTTGTTCTAAAAACTCTTAAGTTTATAAGTCTTTTAGCATCACTTTGTGAAGCAAGTCATTGGATCTTCACTTGTTTTTGATCTTCAAGAGGTGAATCCTATTCTTCTTCCTTAATCATGTCTATGTTCTTCAATAATTTTCATTTTTCAAAGTCCATTTCATCTATGTTCATCACTTTTAAGTTTCTAGATCTAGAACTTGTAATAATTCTAGAAAATTGTAGAAAAATCATAAAAATGTGAAACCAATTTCTATGATCTAGATATGATCCCAACTTTCATTATCCAAAAGCATGTGATCAAAGTCATTTTCCTTCCCTATTTTCTTTAAGTGACCGAATCTCACTCAAAGGAGGGTTTGATGATTTGGTTTTCATTTTAGAAATCTAATGCTTGATTTAAACTCTCTAGTACCTACATGATCTAAATCCAAGAGTTTGAATCCAACTAAATTTCCAAGCCTATTTTCCTAATATGGGCCGAAACCCTAACCCTAAAGGTTAGAGGATTTTGTTTCAAATTTTAGTCTTGTAATAAGTAAGCTATGTTAGTTAAGACTCTAGTAACTAGGATCCAAAAGATGGCATTAAGAAGATAATCCTAAACCTATTTTATAAGTCTTGGCCGAACCTAGCCCTAAAGTGTCATAGATGGTTGTTATTTGATTAATTATAGTTATGTTGTTTGGTTCAAGGTGAAACTATTAAGCTGTGGTGTGATAGCGAGGAACGTCGAGTTCAAGATTTCGGTGCTAGCTCAGGTGGGGGAAAGAATCATCCTATCGTCGGAATCGATAAGTAGTATATTCTATAATAATTGTGTAGGGCGACCTAAACCCTACTAGTAGTCGAGTAATCGACAAGACCAAAATCCCATTGGAAACCTTTTCTATAGAACCAATGGTGATTCGAGGATTGTAGGTTTATCGACATTAAGTTGATTTTAAGTATTTGAGGATGTTTGATTTTATGTTATCAAATTTACTGTGATACGCTGGTTGAGGTATTCCATCTGCATGTGACGTATTATTGCGGTGTTTGAATATTTATGATATTAAGGATGTTCAGTGTCTGTCACGACTGTGATGGTTGTCATGGCCAGGCCGTGACAGGTTCTGTTTTGTAGAATTCTTGCCTTGGTTGTCTGTCACGGCCGTGATGGCTATCACGGCCTGGCCATGACAGAGTCTGGCTTTGTTATTTATTTGGTTTGATTATTATGAGTTGGTTGTGATAAATTGTTGTATATGATATTGAGATATTTGAATATTCTGTTGATTAATGTGTTATGCATGATCTGCCTGGGTTTAATCCTATGCTTAGATGATTTTAAGCAAAGATATATGTTGTTCGGGAGATAAGTTTTGGGTGAGAGTTTTGAATATGAATCAGAGGTGCCTCGCTATTATTTTATAGAGGTGATGTGATATAGAATGTAAGTGGAGGTTGTGAGGAAAAGCTTGAGGTACTAGGTTGCTATTGATAAAAGTCAGTGAGAATCATACCGTGCTTATGCACTATTTCCTATGAGAGATTGAGGAATAGTGGCGCACCGAATTATAAGGTCTTTTATGCTTATGTGCTATTTCAAATGGGGGGAATAGTGATGCATACCGTGCTTATGCAATATTTCCTATTAGAGATTAGGGAATAGTGGTGCACCGAATTATAAGGTCTTTTATGCTTATGTGCTATTTCAAATGGGGGGAATAGTGACGCATATCGTGCTTATGCACTATTTCCTATGAGAGGTAAGGGAATAGGGGCGCACCGAGTTATTATTTATTATGTGCTTATGTGCTATTTCCAATGGGGGCAATAGTGACTTATACTGTGCTTATGCACTATTTCCTTTGAGAGATAAAGGAATAGGGGCGCACCGAGTTTTGACCTTAAATAGTTCTGGACTACTGACTAGTGTGACAGGAGTATAGATGACCATATTAATATAAATGTTGAATTACAGGAGTTGAAAGTAGAAGGTGATATCGTAATTTGGGTGATATTGTAATTTGAGGATGATTGCTAGTTAGGTGTGATGTGTGTGGTTGACGGTTATTATATTATATGTTATGAATCTTTTCCGCTTTTGATGATAGAACTGTTTCTTATCCCCTATATCTTTCTGTGTGTTGTATTTTATTTTTGATGTGATCGTACGAGAAGATCCGATGGAGGAACCAATTGCTAAGGAGTTAGATGGAATTCCTTACGAACCAGATGCTGGAGGTCGAGCTGTGATTCATGGCGATTAGAGTATAGACATTATGGCCAGTGTGTCTAAGGAGTATTTATATTTCCGCTAAGTATGTCTGTAGTGAAGTTTATGCTTGTGATGGATCCTACTAAGAGGATACCCTCAACAGTGTTTTGGTAATGTAATAAATAAACATGTGTGTATGTATATATTACAACCTTGGTGTGTTTAATTTGCAGAAGTTATATGATTGTTTAACTAAAGTTTTTAATTTGTACATACTTTTCAACAATAATCGTGTGATTAAGTAAATAAATAATAAGGTTCTAATTTAATAATACAATGGGGCACAACGGGGTGTCTCACAAGGCGTCTGTTTTCTTCCTGTTGTTAAGCAAATCTGCAACAGGTATTATCTTATCTTTAGGTACCCAAACTGACTTGGGTCCTTTCTTGTTAGTTGTCACTGGACGAGTATGCTTAGCATGATTATTGTGTATGCATCTAGATGTAATATGTCTACTTTTTCCACACACTTTGCAAAAGGTGTTGGACGAGCTAGAGTTAGCTTTAGCATATTTATCTGGAACTTTTGAAGCTCTATGTTGTGTATGTGGTTTTAACTTTTTGTGAGATGCTTCTTGCTTCTCTTTGTCATAACCAAGGCCAGATTTATCATGAGGTGACCTTGAGTACCTTAAAATGAGACTAAGCTTATCTGATCCACCTACAAGCTTTGACAAAGAGTCTGTCAGATATGTTACATCTTGTTTTAGTTTTGTAACTTCACAAGAAACATCAGGCTCACACTCCATTTTGTCAGCTAGACTGATATTCACTGATTTTAGTATCTCATTTTCATCTTTAAGATTTTGTTTCTCAGTGCAGACCCTATCATACTCTCTAGACAGTTTAGAAAATTTCTTTTTGAGACTCTTATACTCTCGTGATAGTATGGATGACTCATACAACAATTCATCAAAATCTTTTTGAAAAGTGGATGGGTTAGAGTCCATTACCTCAGCATCAGTGTATTCACTTTCTGATGCAGTGTCTGCCATGAGACAAATATTTGCCTCTTCCTCAGCTTCATTTTCTTCATCTGATGAAGATAGATCAAGATCCTCCCATGTAGCCATTAAGAATTTCTTATTTTTGAAGAATTTCTTTTTATCCTTTAGCTCAGGGTAGTTAGATTTGAAATGACCAGGTTTCTTGCATTCAAAGCACAAGGGTGGACCTTTTTCTTTGGAGTCTGACTTCTCCTTGGAAAACTTTTTGTTGAATTGCTTCCTTCTGAAACCACCTTTCATTCTCCACATATGTTGAATCTTCCTGGAGATGAAGGATAATTCATCCTCGTCCGATCCTTCATCATTATCAGAAGATGCAGACTCATCTGATGACTCAGTAGCTTTGAGAACCTTTGATGAGCTTGCTTTCTTCGCCTTTAGGGCAATAGATTTTCCTTTTCTGGAATTTTCTTCTTCATTAAGTTCAAATTCATGAACCTTGAGAGATCCAAGTAGCTCTTCCAGAGAGAGTGTATTCAAGTTTTTGGCTTCCTGAATAGCAGTAACTTTGGGTCTCCATTGCTTGGATAGACTTCTCAGGATTTTTCTAACATGATCTCTATTTCATAGAATTTTCCAAGAGATATGAGACTGTTGGTGATGGTTTGGAATCTTCCAAACATTTGGTCTATTGTTTCATGTTCACCCATTTTGAACAGCTCATACTGATGAACCATCATGCTAATCTTTGATTCCTTTACTTGTGAGGAAACCTCATGAGCTAGGGCAAGAGTATCCCAAATTTCTTTAGCAGTATTGCAGCTGTGAACTTTGTCATGTTCAGATCTGGTAATAGCACACATGAGATAGTGCTTAGTCTTCAGATTTAGCTGATGTTGGTTTTTCTGCTCTTGAGTCCATTGGCTCTAGGAACAGCAACTCCAGCTTCATCTATTGGCTCTATGTAGCCGGTTTCAATCAGTTCCCAAATATCTACATTCTCCGCGTCCAAGAAGGCCATCATCCTCTTCTTCCAGTAGTCATAATCTGTTCCTTCAAAGAGAGGAGGTATGTTGATAGCTTGTCCTTCTCCATCCATGGTTGTTGGATCGTACTCCCTCAGCACTTGTTAGTTGCTCAACCCTTTCGAGGCTGAGCTCTTATACCAACTGAAGTTGACACATGCAAACACAAGAATGGGGGGTTGAATTATGTTTGTTAATAATTTTCGAAAACAACCTTTAAAACTATTTTTGCACACAAGAAGATTAAATCAGAAGCAAGCATAGACAAATAGATCCTTTTTATAAATAAAAAAGCTTTAACAAAAGCAATATCAAAACCCCTCAGTCAGTAAAAACAAATAAAGCCGTAAGAGTTTAGGGATAGAATATTCACACAAGATGTTTTATCCTGGTTCACTCTCTTCCAACCAAGAGTTACTCCCAGTTGCTTCTACTTGAAGGTTTTTCTCCACTATTTTCCAAATATATTACAACCAAGTATTCAACACCTCTCCAGGCTTACAAGTATTCTTTTCTTACCAAGCCTCTCCAGGCACTAACTCTAACAAAGAGATTTAACTTATGATCTTCTTAACTCACTATGTGTGAGGATATGAAAGTTTAAGATCAGTTGAATATTGCAATAATATTCAAACTAAAGAATACAGACTCTTGCTCTTTAAAAGGAAATTAGAATGAGTGATTATTGATTGGCAAAAGGTTCTTCTTCAAAACATGAGGTCTTCTATTTATAGCGACCTTCTTATTCACTTGTATTTCTTCAATAGTTATTTTGAATAGTCCCGTTCAGAGATAGCATTGAATGCATGATATCCGTTGTGACTAGTAACTAGATTATGGCAATGCTGTAAAGTACTCTTGGTTATCGAGGTAGCATGAAATGGAGGCTTACTGCTCTAAGCATTGCAGTTTGAAAACTTGTTGTTCCTCCTTAGTGTACAATCCAGCTTTTTCCAGTCATAAAGTTGTCATCATACAGATCGTTTTGCAGTTTCTCATTGTACAATTCTGCTTTTTGCATTTCTTTGATGGTACTATGTTTCTTTTACAACAAGGTAAAACATTGAAGCGGATAAAACAAATGTGAAGAACAAATATTCTATAGAAATAAATATCAATCATTTGAAATAAATTCAAGAGATTTGGATTGCATTTATTCATTAAAGAGATGGAGCTCGTCTACTTAAGAATTTCGTCCACTTATGGGAGACTAAGTCTGTTCACTATTTTATTTTGCTCGTCTGCTGACGTGGCATATCCTCTCGTCTATCAAGTCTTTGGACTTGCTATACCTCAGTGAGATATCATAATCTCCATCTGGTGACGTGGCACTTAGAGCTCGTCTACTTGATTATTTTATCTTTCAGTTCATTCAATTCTACCAATTATTCTTGTCTGCTGATGTGGCAAGCTAGACACGTCTACTATCAAGTCTTTGGAGTTGCTCTATCTAAGTTATCTTAACTTCCGACTAGTAAACATTTAGTGTCTCGTTTAAAGAAACCAGTTTACTCAATTAAATAAATAAATAACTTTACCAATATTAGAGCAGTCGTCTAAAAGGGTGGACGGGTATTTTTTTTAGGAGTCCAACAAAAACTTATCCCAAGTTTCCATTACTTATATTATAAATATTCCCGCATAACCGAAAGCACATGTTAGATCTCAACTAACACTTTGCTAAGAAAATTTAATCCTTTTGTTAAAATCAAAATGTAGAGATTATTTAAATCAAAACCACTTTGCCTCCAACAGAATTGGTTGATGATAAAGTTTGCTTAGGTATGATCACTATTAGTAGTGATTTTATGAGAGATCTTAAGGATAAACAAGTTCAGGACCTATATCTACAGGAGATAAGTAGAGGTATGGATGAGGGTAAGATTTTTGAGTTTAGTAGAGGAACAAATGGTGTACTGAGATTTAAGGATAGAATAGGTGTGCCAAAGGATTTAGAACTTAGGAAAATGATATTAGAAGAAGCACATAAGAGTAAGTTGAGTTTTCATCCTCGATCCACTAAAATGTATCAGGATTTGAAGAAATTGTTTTGGTGGATGAGGATGAAGAAAGAGGTAGAAGAGTATATTTTATCTTGCCTGGTGTGTCAGAAGGCTAAGATATAGCATCAAAAGCCTAGGGTTTATTGCAATCATTAGATATCCCAGAATGGAAATGGGATAGCATAGCTATGGATTTTGTGGTTGGATTACCACGAACTCCTAAGAGACATAATGCGATTTGGGTTATCATTGATAGGTTGACAAAGTGTGACAAAGTGTGCTCACTTCTTACCTATGGGTGAAAGTTATAATTTGGAGAAGTTGACCCAAATTTACATCAAAGTAGTTGTTAGGCTGCATGGTGTGCCATCGAGCATTGTCTCAGACCGAGATCCTCGATTCACATCTAGATTTTGGAAACAGCGGCACAATGCTTTAAGGACAAAGTTGATGATGAGTTCTGCTTATCATTCCCAGACAAATGGACAATCAGAGAGGACAATTCAGTCATTGGAAGATCTCTTGAGAGCTTGCGTGTTAGAGCATACTGGCAGTTGGGATGAGTTCTTGCCATTGACTGAGTTTACTTACAACAGTAGTTTTCACAGTAGTATTGGAATGGCAACATATGAGGCTTTGTATGGTAGGAAGTGTAGGACCCCATTATGTTGGTATGAGATTGGTGAAAACCAAGTCTTTGGTCCAGATGTAGTGCAACAGACCACGGAACAAGTCAGGAAGATAAGAGAAAAGATAAAGGAAGCACATGATAGGCAAAGGAGCTACAGTAACAAGAGAATGAGACCTTTAGAATTCCATGAGGGTGATCACGTGTTTTTGAGAGTCACTCTGAAGACCGTAATTGGCAGGGCTATCAAAACTAGAAAACTTAATCCTAGATTCATCGAACCTTTCCAGATTCTTCGAAGGATTGGTCTAGTAGCTTATCATATTGCTTTACCACCTAACCTTGCTAACCTTCATGGCGTCTTTCACGTTTCTCAGTTGAGAAAATATTATCCTGATCCTTCACATGTTATTGAGTCTGAGTCTATACAACTACGAGAGAATCTAGAGTATGAGGCTTTACCTGTAAGGATAGCAGATAGAGAGATTAAGGAGCTTCGGCGTAGACAAATTCCTTTGGTTAAGGTCATATGGGATGAAACTACTAGAGATGCTACTTGGGAACGTGAAGCAGATATGCAACAACAATATCCACATCATTTCAGAGGTATGTAAATTCCGAGGACTTAATTTTTTTCTAAGATGGGTAGTAATGTAACAGTCTATTTTTAATTACGCTGTTATGACAATAAAAATATATTTAATTATATTTTTATCTGAGACGGAGAAAATTAATGTGGATAAAACAAAATCATATTCATACTCTATGTTATGGTAGAAGGTTACGGTGAAATTTTGGTTTTAAACCTCGGACGGAAATCGGGTCTGTTTTTAATCGATGCAAGATACAATTTTATACCTAAAAAAACCCTAATTTGAACCGAAACTGAAATTTGTAAAATTTTTTATATTTTGTCCGTGAGGAATTCTATTTTCCAAATTTCTAATCAGAAATAAAATATTATGTTTATTCGGACGAATTTTGGTAAAAATTCAGACGGAAAATAATCAGTGTTTTCACTGACCGTAAGATTTTAATGATTAGAAAACCTAATTTTGACTCATGAACGAAATGGGTTATGATTAAATCATATTTCCAACGAGTGTGGTTAGTTTGAAAATTTTCAGTCGAAAACGAAACATTACGCTTGTATTCGGGCGTAAAACCCTAATCGGGAAACCGACGGAATCGGCAAAGGAACTGTAGAGATCGAATGGGACACCAGAGGAGCTGAGCTATGGGATGACTCGTCAAGAACTTACGATGCAATCCCTAATCGGGAAACCGACGGAATCGGCAACGGAACTGCAGAGATAGAATATGATATCAGAGGAGCTGAGCTATGGAATGACTCATCAAGAACTTATGATGCAATGGATGTTAGGAAGTATGAGTTTTTAGGTGAAATGACCAAAATGTCCTTAAGCTTAACCTAACCTATTCTAGTTAGATTTTAACCATGGTTAAGGCAAGTCAAGGTTAGTTTATGTGGTGCAAAGGCAGCCATACCTCCCGTCAATTTTTCACTACACATTGTCCTTAACTCACCCTAATGACTCACCAAAAAAAATGCTAACCTAGCAAAAAGACTAAAATTCCCTTGATCTTTCATTGTATTTCCAACTTTGTCCGAGCATTTTGACCAAATCACCCCTCATTTCAGTCATATGTGCGCTGCCCATCTTCCTCATTAGGAACACTTAGACAATTTTACCTTATTCATCAAGAACACAAAGGAAAGCTTCATTGACTCACCAAAATTATACCGAAATTATGACCCTTTTCTGTTATGAAACTCGAAAACTTTATACACGAAATTTGTTCCTCTTTCGCTCTTCTTTCCAATGAGCTACAGATCTTCAAAAACGAATATGTAGATTGGGAGATGTGCCCAAATTACTAAAACCCCTAAAAAACTTCATCATCTTCATTTTCTCTCTAAACTTCTCAACAACACTTATGAACACTTAGTGATTTTGTGAGGAACTTGATCAATCCTCATCACTTATTCAACATATAGAGGTAGACTCTTTCTCTCCATGATCACTCATGCTTTCTTCATTCATTCATTTCATGATTTCATGACATGAATATCACTTTTTCAATTTTTAGAGCAAATCTTCAAAAATCTCTAGAAAATTGTAGAAAAATCCATTTGATTTGAAACCAATTTATATGAACTCATCTTGATAGATATATTCATCATCAAGAAGCATGAACCCAAAAGAAAATTTCTCCCTATTTTTCCAAGCATGGCCGAACCCTATGTGTTTGGGTGTAAATGGGTTTTGCTTCAAATTTTGATAAATGATGCATGATTTCATCTCTTAAATCATTATGGGTGTTGAATCCAAGTGATTGAGAAAACCAAATCAAATCCTAACCTATTTTCCTTAAGAGGGCCGAAACCCTAACCTATTTGGTTGGGTGAATTTTGATTCAATGTTTGTCTTGTGACACTTGATTCCATCCTTATACAATCTATGTTTGTTGAATCCAAGAGATGGAAATCAAGTGAAATTTCTAACTCAAATTTAGTATCAAGGCCGAAACCCTAACTCATTGAGTTAGATGGTTTTTGTGCAATGTTCTTGATTTTTAATCATTGATTTTGTCATTCGAATACCTGAGGATCATAAATCCAAAAGTTTGTAAAATTTTAACATCCCTAGCCTTATTTGATGAGTTGGCCGAACCTAGAACCATATGGCCATATTTCGATTTGTTTGATTAATTTGTTAATTTGTTGATTTGGTTGAAGGTGGTTTTGGTAACTCGTGGCGGGATATCGAGGATCGTCAATTTCGTGTTTCCGATGGTAACTTAGGTGGGTAAAAGAACCATTCCATCATTGGAATTGATAAGTAGTATATAATTTATTATAATGGTGTAGGACAACCTAAACCCTACTAGTGGTTGAGTAATCGACAATACCAAAATCGTATTGGAAACTTTTCCGTAATACCAATGACGAATTGGGAATTATAGGTTTATCGCCTTAGGTTAATTTTATAATATTTGAGGATGTCTGAATTATTTATTTTTAACTGTTTGTGATACGATGGTTGAGATATTATACTGCATGTGACGTTTATTTTGGTGTTTGAATATTTTATGGATTATTTTGTTATGCATGATCTGCCTGGTTTGATAAATTGCTTAGTTGATTTTAAGTAAAGATATATATCGTTCGGAGGTAATTTGTTTGGGGTGAGAGCTTGAATATAAATTAGAGGTGCCTAGCTATTATGTTATAGAAGTGGTGTGATATAGAATATAAGTGGAGGTTATGAGGAATGCTTGAGGCACTAGGTTGTTATTGATACAAGTCAGTGAGAATCATATGTTGCATTGTTGTTCATAACCGTGTATTTGATATACACGAGGTCAGAAGTTCTCGTGGACCGTTCCAAATTAGAAGTTAAGTTGTGCAACTATAGTTTCATTGCTATGCATGAGCACCATTGATAGAGATGAGAGAGAGAACCAGGGTGTGCATCGATGGTATTATTCAGCTATAGTGTCATTGCTTTACATGAGCATTCTCACCATGGATGAGAATGTGCACCGGCGTTGGAGATGCGACACTTAGATGACTGACTGACATTACTAACGAGAGATGTGTGATATGATTAGTGGTGGCCACGTCAGCATAAATGTTTAGTTGCAAGAGTTGGAGGGTAGAGGATGATGTTATAAAGTATGGATGATTGTAGATTGTGAGTGATGCATGTTTGTGACTATTATTATATTATATTCTATGAATCATTTCCGCTTATGATGATAGAACTGTTTCTTATCTCCCTATTTCTGTATTTTTGTGCATGTCTACTTTACTATGTTAGAAGACCCGATGGAAGAATATGTTGCTGAGGAGATGGATGGAACCCTGTATGAAACAGATGTTGCTGAGGAGTTGTATGGAAAAACTTCGTATAATGCTGATGCTGGAGGACAAGCTACAGATCCTAATTATATAGTGTAGTAAGTTAGGGCCAGTGAGTCATATAAGACATTTTATTTTCCGCTAGTTATAAATAGTGTTTATAAATAAGTACCTGTGAGGGATCCTACTGAGAGGATACCCTTAACAGTGTCTTGGTAATGTAATGAATAAGCATGTGTGTATTTATTTATTATAACTTTGTTGTGTATTAATTTTGCAGAAGTTAAATGATTAGTATTAAGTTTTTAATTTTTACGTATTTTCAACGATAAGCGCACGATTAAGTAAATAAATAATAAGGATTTAAGCTAATAATACAATGGGGTACAACGGGGTGTCTCATAACAGAACCAAACAAACTTAACAGAATGGGTAGTATTCGAATACTACAGGGGTATTCGAATACCCCCTTCAAAAATTGCCAAAATGCATATGTATTGGCATACATGAGTTGGTATTTGAATATTGTTGAAGGAATTTTGAGTTTTCCTTAAAGTAGACCAAAATACAATAATGTATCTGATTACTTATACCTTAAAAACATTTTCCAACATTTGGCATTTGATTTTAGCTCTAATTGATTTCTAATTTTAGGTTTAGCGCATTATTATCTTCATAATTTTGTTAAGACATCTAAACAAGTTACTTATGACTTACATCAAAACCCTAGAAAAGCAAACACAAAACATCAAAACGATTACAACATTTTCAATCAACATGATCATCATCAAAACACTTTTCATATCTTCATTCTTGAACAAGGATGGAGATATTCTTCACGGAAGCATACTTGAGACATGAATCTCATCATCATCTATAATCTCCCCCTTTTTTATGATGACAACTCTTTTGATGAAAATGGAATCTTCTTGCTTTGCTTTTGTATCATAAGGTTTTGATAACTTGTGAATAAGGTGTATCATGATTTTTGATGAACTCCCCCTGAATATATGACACTCCTTCTGAGTAGATTTAGAGAGTCATGCAAAGTAAACACAAAAGCAAAGAAGGCATATTAACATCCATAAAAACATATGTGAGATGAAAAACAGAGTCGAGTGTATCAGAGACAAGTTTGTATGCCAACAGAGGTATACTAATACAGTCATCCAGGAATATAGAAAACAGGGGTCAAACATTATCATCACACAAATCCATAGTAGTATCAGAGAAAAATACCAATTGCATTTTATGTAAATTGGATCAATGACATTTTAAACTATAAACTCATTTCTCATCATTATCATCAAATTACCTCTATATTGCTCTGCATATATATTGCTCATCCAGCATAATCAAACATTAAAGCATTGAGAAGAAGAACTAAAGAAATCAAATATCATCATTATCACTATCCTCTTCATCAATAAACTGGAAATGTAACCTTCATATACTGAAATTTCAACATTAGGACCAGATTGTTGCATGGTATTCGAATACAGAGGTGGGTATTCGAATACTTCACAGAAAATGTAGAGTATTCGAATACTCTGTGGTGGTATTCGAATACTACCTGGACATGGAGCAAAAAACACATTGATTTCACATATATTCATACACAATGCTCATCCAGAGATCAAATCACATTCTTATGAGATTAAAGATCAATATATACAAGATATGAATCAAAGAAACATGCATCCTGCGACACCCTAACTTGGTCATCACATGGTTACCCTTTTTGCGGAAAAATGCTCATTTAAATGCTGGTCGCTTTCGGAAAAAGATTATTCAACATACACAAGGTTACCAAAAAGGTACTTAATTTTTTTTTTCTTTAAAGAAAAGAAGTAAAAGGTAAAGAGACTCACAACTTGAAAACGACAATAGATACATACATATAATATTGCCTCGAAAGGTCTTAGGTTTTAACATTACACCACGGCCTTAATCAATATGGCCAACAGAAACGAAAACATAACTGAGAAGATAAGGTAAATAAAACACCAACTGGGAATGGGAATCTGGGAATCTAAACTCAAAAGAAAAGCTCAAAAGCCAAGACTAACGGACCACTCAAAACAAAGCCTCCAACCACTACCAATGCCTACGACACTCGGAGTGGCCACAAACGCTCCCACAAGAAGAAGTCTCCGGCTCCGGGTCAATCACCTCTCCTCCGTCATCCAACGGGACATCCTCCTCCTCAATATCCAAAGGGTGATAACCCGCCTCGAGCTCCTCATCCCACCAGTCGTCTACCAGCTCATGAGGCTCCTCCTCAGGATCCTCTTCGAGATCTTCTTCAGGATCTTCCTCCATCGGTTCCTCCTCTTCTGGCTCGGCAGGCTCAACGTGAGGGTGAAGTAGACCGGCTTCCTGTAGCGTGTTCAGGTACAACCATGGCGGTGGAAGAATCACGTTCCTGGATTCCACCGAGTGGATCCTCCTAACAGGCTCTCCATGTATATTAGCTTCAGTAGTAGTGATTGGCCCTCGGTACGTCGCCGTAGTCGCATTCGCGTCCATCCTCCAATTCCCAATCCTGTCGGCCTCGTCAAAAGTCTCTGTCCGTGTGACCTCAGGTACAAGATGGACAAGAGGGTCCATCTAAAGCATACGCATACCCGGTACGAGGAAAATAAAAGAACATACAGACATGCAAGAGTGAGATACCGTCATAAGATATATCCCACAACAACCATATACATGATACATGCAACACGAAATCAGATCAACAGTTAAAGCATGCATAATCATCATAATATAACAGTGTTATATCAAGGGGTCCTCAAGCCCGTACAATCAGTTTTCGAAAATGTGCATGACACTTCAATATCAGGCTCTATCCTAATCTCATGAGATCACAACACCATGTTATCACTGGAGAAGATAGAGTTGGTCAAGCTCTGCCCACCGGGCTCTTGCCACCGTATCCTGATGCACCAGGCCTCTTGGTCAGACAACGCCATATGCCCTTAACGAAACAGATAGCAATGTGACTGACTCTCAGATACCCCATGGGTATCCTCAATAAGCAAAGGCACGTCTGCCAGGGGAAATGCATATGAATAAAAACTTTCCTTTTAAGGTTTTTCTTTGTGTAAATATTTCACTGTCAAAGCTCAAAGCTAATGACTTAACATTATTTCCCCATCACTTGAAAACGTAGAAACATAGGACACACAGTCCGAATGCTCAATCCCAACACCTAGACCGTGGCCGCAGTCAAGGTTTGTGGTAATGGAAATCAATATATTTTTAGTCATGTTTTACTTATCATGCTAAGGACAATAGCCCACAACAACGGAAATCAGAACGAACTGTCCTCGATTCCGCGAATTGGACTTGAAGTCCATAACATTACGAATAGGACTTTACGGTCCCAAATTAACACTGATCCAAGATCACGTGCTAAGCATGGAAAACTAGGGGCGACGTCTCACGTCTAGATTCCTATTCTTTTAGTACTTATCTTTCATTTGACGAAAACAGTTTTCGAAACCGAAAGCCTCGATAACCTATGCTGGCTATCGGAAAGTTTCTAAATCATTTGGGAGAAAACCTTTTCTTTTGAAAATCCTTTATAAAATGTTTTTGAAGCACTTTTAACTTTGAAAATCCCCAATAGGATATTGTAAAATATTTTCGAAAGTTTTCACTTAAAACACATAGTTCGAAAAGGGTTTTTCTCTTGCATTCTAGAAATCACTAAAACTATATTGTCACATAAAACAAGTACTTTTAAACATTCAAGCTTTTTGGAAAAGAACACCCATCCTTTCATCTTCAAAGCTTATTAAGGTTTTTAATCCTTATTAATGATTGAGCACAGACACACGTCCAGCTTAGCAAACTTCAAACAACAACAGCAGTATGTACACATATATATATTCACAGTTCAATGCCAATATCACAGTTCATCACAGTTATACATCTCAACATATATAACGATACAGTTCAACTTCATATAATAGCATAACATTTCAGATAATCCAGTAAATCAATAACAGTCAAGTAAACAATTAATCAAATACACACATGCATACAGTTATTGAATATCTTTCGGAAATCCTCTTTACCTCAAAAAGACGATAAGGGTTCCGACTAGGAAAACTAACGATCACGAACTTCCGCGTAGAATCTAATCTAAGGTTACACACATGAAACCATAGGTTAGATTTTTAATCAAAGAACACTAGCCACAAGGCATAGGTTCGGTTTTCAACAATGGTTTTGGATTAAGGTTTTCCAAAAATCATGCAACTTAAAACACCAAAAGTTTAACAAGTTTGAATCAAGAATCCCACTAAGTCATCAACTTAGGGTTTCGGTTTTCATCCTCTAAAATAGGTTAGGATGTTCTAAATTTTCCAATCTCTTTAGGTTAGCATCCATACCTAGTAAGGAGCCTAAAACCTTGATCATTTTGGAAAAATGAAAAAATCAAATACCCTAGGCCACAAACACTACCATTCGACCTTGAGTAAAAATGAGGGTTAGAGGTTTTCTAACTTTCCAATCTCTTGGATCTAGCATCCTTATACATCAAGGAGCCCAAATCCATGATCACTTTGGAAAAACCTCAAAGTACATATAACAAAACACTTAGAGTTTTCACTTTTTCATGAAAATACATAAAAGTTTCTAAGCTTTTCCAATCACTTAAACCTAGCATCCTTATGTACATAGGAGCTCTTGGTCATGATCATGTTGGAATAACACTCAAACACAAGCTTAACCAAGCAAAGATGAAACAAAACTCATATGGCACAAAAGACATAGATTCCGTCCAGTACAGAAAATGGTGTTCGAGATTTTTGTTTTCCACAAGATTTTAGTATGTTGTAGAGGAAGTAAAAATAAGAATATAGAAATTGGTCTCACCTCAATCGGAGTTTTCTACAATTTTTGAGAATTTTTTGAAGTTTAAAAGCATATTATGAACTCAAAACATCAACTATGAAAATAAAGCCAAAACTTGAAAAACAAATGGTATAGGGACATTACCCTTACCAATATGAACAACTTTGATGAAGAACACAACTTGAAAAACTTAGTAAAAATGGTACCTTTAGTTGTGTGAAGAAGAAGATGAATAGTTGTAAAAAAGTGTTTTTGTGAAAGGAAGCAAAAGTGTGAAATGGTTACACTTTGAAACTTAAATAGAAGAAGGAAAAGAGAGGGGGAGGGCGTCAGTTTTGGGGCAGATTGGAGGGGAGAGAAGAGCTTGACTTGGTTGAGAAGAAAGGAGGTATGGTGTAGGTAAGGTGTGTGTAAGAAAGTATGGTGATTTGACTTGATTGGTGTAAGGAAGGTATGGCCATGGACATGCCTATGTCATAGCCTTCACATCAGTCAATGTACTCCATTTTTGCTCTGCTCCAACATGCATCAGATGAATTTCCCGATCGTATTTCCCGACGATTCGCCCGGGTAATACTCGGAAATTCGGCCCCGAACAAGATTTCTCAAAACACTCCAAACCCACACAAAACATAAAAAAAAACACTAATAATCTCGTTCACGAGTCAATATTAGGTCTCTAGCTCAGTAAACTCAGATCGGCTTTGAAAACCGCAGACGGCTTTCTCCCAATTTTATACCGAAAATTTTACTGTGACTTCATACAGTAAAATAACACAAGAAAATGATTCTATTTAAAATAAAAGCATCCTCTGGATTTTATCACAATTAAATACATTAAAGCATGCATTTACTAATAATTAAGCACACGAAAAACAGGGTGTTACACATCCAAACAATAATAGCATATAAGATCAATCAATACATGTTTCATCTATGATCCCTAGTTCTCTTCTTATATTAAAGAAGTTTTCTCTAGGCAAAGGTTTGGTAAAGATATCGGCTAATTGTTTATTTGATTCTACAAAGTCTAGAACAATATCTCCTTTTTGAACATGATCTCTTAAGAAATGGTGCCTTATCTCAATGTGTTTAGTCCTAGAGTGTTGGATAGGATTCTTGGATAGATTGATGGCACTTGTATTATCACATCTAATTGGAACTTGGTCCAATTCTATTCCATAGTCTAACAATTGTTGTTTCATCCAAAGAATTTGAGCACAATAACTACCGGCCGCAACGTATTCGGTTTCGATGGTTGATAAAACAACACTAACTTGCTTTTTACTAAACTATAAAATTAAACAATTACCAAAAATATGACATGTGTCACTAGTACTCTTCTATCAAGTTTGCTTCCGGCAAAGTCCGAATCGGATTATCCAACTAGACTACAACTTCATCCTTTAGGATACCAAAGTCCTATATTAGTTGTACCTAACAAATATTTCATTATTCTTTTTACGGCGGTTAGGTGAGATTCTTTAGGACATGATTGATAACGGGCATACATGCATACACTACACATAATATCCGGTCTAGTAACGGTAAGATAAAGTAGAGAGAGCCAATTATACCTCTATACTTAGTTACATATACCGGATTACCATGTTCATCTTTGTCAAGATAGGATGATGTGCCCATAGGTGTGGAAGCCTCTTTTGCCTTGTCCATGCCAAATATTTTGAGTAGTTCTTTGCAATACTTGGCTTGGTTGATGAAAGTTCCACTAGGTGCTTGTTTGATTTGTAGCCCCAAGAAGAAAGTGAGTTCACCCATCATAGACATCATCTCGAATTCACCTTGCATTTGCTTGGAGAATTCATTGTACATAGATTCATTAGTGCTCCAAAAATAATGTCATCAACATATACTTGTACAATTAAAATATCATACGTTTTCTTTTTAATGAAAAGAGTAGTGTCAACCATCCCTTTTTGAAAATCTTTTTGTAAAAGAAATTTTCTAAGTCTCTCATACCAAGCTCTTGGAGATTGTTTCAAACCATAGAGAGACTTTTTAAGTTTAAAAACAAAATTTGGTTTTTCAAAGTTTTCAAAACCGAGTGGTTGATCTATATAAACTTCTTCTTGAATTAAACCAATAAGAAAAGAACTTTTGACATCCATTTGATAGAGCTTAAAATCCATAAGACATGCATAAGCAAGAAGCAATCTAATAGCTTCAAACCTAGCAACGGGTGCATAAGTTTCATCATAGTCTATGCCTTCTTCTTGATTATAACCTTTGACTACTAATCTAGCTTTGTTTCTAACAATTATACCATTCTCATCTAACTTGTTCCTAAAAACCCATTTAGTTCCAATTCCTTGTTTATGGTTTAGGTACAAGTTCCCATACATCATTTCTTGTAAATTAATTTAACTCATCTTGCATAGCAATTACCCAATGTTCATCTATGATAGCCTAGTCAATTGGCTTAGGTTCAACTTGACACACAAAAGACATAAAATGACATACATTCCTAAGAGAAGAACGAGTAGTTACCCCTTTGGTGATGTCACCTATCACCTTATCAATTGGATGGTATTTAGTCATTCTCCACTCCTTAGGAAGTTCCTCATCTCTTTGTTGTTGATCTTGAGGCTCCAATCTCGATTCTTGTTCATTGTCCTTTGCTTCCTCTTCTTGAGAGTCCATTCTTGTATCTACAATATCATCATTATGCACTTTCCCAATATCTTGGGGGTTAGTCTCATTAAATGATACATGAATAGATTCTTCTATAGTCTTGGTTCTTTTATTGAAAACTCTATATGCTTTACTTGATGATGAATAACCAAGAAAGATTGCTTGATCCTCTTTGGCATCAAACTTTCCAAGATTGTCTTTTCCATTATTCAAAACATAGCATTTGCATCCAAAGACGTGTAAATGTGATATATTTGGTTTTCTACCTTTATACAACTCATAAGGAGTTTTCTATAAGATAGGTATAATAAACACTCTATTAGAAACATAGCAAGTAGTGTTAACCGCATCTGCCCAAAAATGCTTAGGTAGACTAGATTCATTTAACATGGTTCTTGCCAACTCCTCTAAGGACCTATTCTTCCTCTCAACAACTCCATTTTGTTGAGGGGTCCTTGGAGCCGAAAAATTATGTTCAATTCCATGTTTATTACAAAAACATTCAAATTCATGGTTTTCAAATTCCCCACCATGATCTCTTCTAATGCATGCTATTTTCAAATCTTTTTTCATTTTGAATCACTTTAGCAAGTTTCTTGAAAGTATGGAATGCATCATTTTTATGAACTAAAAGCAAAGTCCATGTAAATCTTGAGAAATCATCAACAATCACTAAAGAATAATAATTTCCACCAAAACTTATTGTCCTAGAAGGACCAAACAAATCCATATGAAGCAATTGCAAAGGTCTAGAAGTAGAAACAACATTCTTGGGTTTGAAACTAGCTCTAGTTTGTTTACCATTTTTGCATGCATCACATAAACCTTCTTTGTTAAATTTTATCTTAGGCAAACCAATCACTAAATCCTTAGAGATAAGTTTGTTAAGGTGATCCATGTGAATGTGTGCAATTCTTCTTAGCCTTCTTATCTAATTGGACCTTCTTCTTATCATCACAGGTCCATAAAGATCTAGGTTTATCTTTTTCATCTTCATTAACAACATGTTTAGGCATAAATGGACCATTAAAAACCGTATCCCATATGTCAACATCTATTGCCTCAATAAAATTTTCATGCTTGCTTTCCAATAAGGATAACCTTCACCATTGAAAATAGAGGGTTTAGAAATAGAAACATAATCACTTGTCCCAATTGATTGAGAAGCCATGTCCACAAGACTTGAAAGGTGATTAACCTTATTCAAGAACCCGCTCTGATACCAATTGTTGGTTGTGGAAACGGTTCTTAGTCAAGAGGGGGGGCGTGGGGGTGAATTGACCTTTTAAAAAAATTTCGAAAAACAAATGTTTGTATTCCCTTTTCCAAATGGAGTAGCAAGATAGTAAACTTTCCTTGAAGCTTAAGCAAGAAACAATTGCAATACCAATTCAAGAATGCACTTAAAGAAAGATATTCAATTGTATAAGCTAAGAGATAGTATCATACAACAATCATGCACTATAGTATCATAAGAATAGAACATAAAGAATCATGCATACAATAATAAAGATTGTAAGAAAGTAAAGAGAGTAGGGATAGAGAAAGTTACACAAGTATTTTACTGGTTCGGCCCACAACCCAAGTGGCCTACGTCCAGTCCCCAAGAATCATCTTGGAGAAATTCACTATGACAAAGTTTGTACAAGAGATACCACACTCCTTACAAAAGTCACTCTCCCTTATGGGATACCTCACCCACAAGTACCACACTCTCAAGAGATACCTCACTCTTGAAAACTTGTTGGATACCTCACCAACAACATACTAAGGGATGCCTCACCCTTACACCTTGTTGGATACCTCACCAAAAATCACCACAAGAGATACCACACTCTTGCCAAAAAGGGATGCCTCACCCTTACTTTGAAGGATACCTCACCAACAAAGATTTTTCTCCAATGGCCACTTTGATTGATACCTCACCAACAAAAATTTACACCCATCAAGAGATACCACACTCTTGAGAACCTTGGGATCCACACTCCCAATACAAAACTCAAAAAACAAATTGAGTAGAAGAGAAAATCCTAGCAAAAACACTTGTGCATCAAAGCTTGTAGCTTCTAGATCACTTGTAACAAAGGATGAATAGATGGCTTTCTATTTTGGCATTATAACTGTATATTTTTTGCTTATGATTTCGTTTTTAAAACTCTTAAACATATACCCTTTATATAGACTTCGATTGGAGCTGAAAAACTGAAATTTTACTGAATTTTAGGGTGAGTATTCGAATACACATACAGGGTATTCGAATACTCCCTGTAATAGAACCCAACAAACTTAACAGAATGGGTAGTATTCAAATACTAACAGGAGTATTCGTATACTCCCTTCAAAAATTGCCAAAATGCATATGTAATGACATACATGAGTTGGTATTTGAATACTCTTGAAGGAATTTCGAGTTTTCCTTAAAGTAGACCAAAATACAACTATGTATGTGATTACTTATACCTTAAAAACATTTTCCAACATTTGGAATTTGATTTTAGCTCTAATTGATTTCTATTTTTAGGTTTAGCATTATTATCTTTATAATTTTTTAAGCCATCTAAACAAACTAAGTTACTTATGACTTACATCAAAACCCTAGAAAAACAAACACAAAACATCAAAACAATTACAACATTTTCAATCAACATGATCATCATCAAAACACTTTTCGTATCTTCATTCTTGAACATGGGTGGAGATATTCTTCATGGAATCATACTTGAGACATGAATCTCATCATCATTTACAGGAAGACCTCAGATGATGCCGCGGTTGAGAAGAACTTTACTTTCACATGAAAGCTGCTCACCGCCTCTCTGATATGCTCTGTCGTACTCGCGTGTCAGGTGAACGACCCCATTGGATATGAGTGACTATTTGGCAGGACTTGTGTACTTATTGGGCTTCTCATGAATTCCAGAAGATCTCCTCCCAAGCAAAGAAAAATAGGGCATCGGAGAAGGGTGGTAGCTTATACAAAAGAGGTTCTATCACCCAGGCACATCACGCAGTTCGACTGGTACATTCATAACCTATTCTATATGTTCAATTTTATTAATTGTATCATTCGTTAATTATTGTTTATATACCTTATACTTTATTTATGTTTATGTCATAGTCTAAGAAGTTAAAGCGGGGGGTGCTGTTGAACGAGCTTCACCTCCATACCCATGTTAAGAAGGGAACCCGTGAATTTGTTGATGAGCGCTCCAACGCACTCAAGTAATTTCTAGTTTAAGTATTGACGTTATTATGTTTTTGTATATTTTGTTATATCAAATTTTGACTTATTTGTATCATTATGCATAACAGGAAGAGTTTGATGAGAGGAATGCTCAAGCTAGGTCCCAAGCATCATCCTCTTCCCCATCCACCCAGCCAAACCCTGAGGAGGAGACGCATCTTGCGTTGCAGGTTGTATGGTGCTGGTGACCTTGCTGGTAACTATCGGAAAGGAGTCACTCGCACCCTTGATACTAGTGGAGCATCCACTAGTCGCAGTCGCCGCACTCATGATTCACAGGAGATTGTTGAGCTGAAGTAGAGACCGGCCGCATCTGAGGAACGTGAAGGTCAGATGATGATGATGATGATGCAGCAGATTCTCATGCGGCTACCCCCCAAGTAGCAGTAGCAGCCGGAGCAGCAGACTCCGTAGCCTCAGCCACCGCAGCCTCAGCCACCGCAGCCTCAGCCACCTCAGCCACAGCCAGGTCATCGCACCGAGGAGAATGGGGAGTCAAATTCATTTGAGGACCTTATGCGACCATCTCATTTTGGGGATTATTAGATGCTTATTGTTGTATATTTTTATGAGTACTTCTAGATTGGTTAAACTTCTAATATATTGTTATTTAACTTTTTTATGAGTTGATTATGATAACAATTTTAGTTTTAATTGTTGTATTTGTTTTGTTTATATTAAAATTAACTAGTATATTTATAAAAATATAATAAATTTAATAATTTTATAATATAATTAATATATAAATATAATAATATAATTATAATATATTTGAAGGGGAAATAAAACAATAATTTAAATATTAAAAAAATTGAAAATACATTACCGACGGCCAACCAACGGTGTAGCCGTCGGTAGCTAAAGACAAAATAATAATAATTTAATTATAATATTAATAAAATAAACTGGATACTGACGACAAGATCCTATTTACCTAGGGCTAGGTCCGTCGATAATTACCTATGGTTAAGACTGTTGGTTATTGCCTACGGGTGAGGCCATCTGTAATTACCGAGGGCCTAGACTGTTGGTAATTACAGAGGGCCTAGTCCGTCGGTAATTACCAACGGTCTAGGCTCTCGTTAATTACTGACGGTTTTTTAAAAAGTCTGTCGGTAATAGTTTTTGACGCCCATTTTTCTTACCGACTTGGGTCCGTCGGTAGCCCGTCGGTAATTATGAATTATCGAGGATTTCCGACGGCTTTTGGCCCTCGGTAATATCATTTTTTCTTGTAGTGAAAAAAATTAAAATTGGGTCATCGAAATTTTATAAAGTTTTCAATTGGGTCCCTGACCTAAAAAAGTTTTTAATTGGGTCTCTTACATAAAATTTTCAATGGGTCCCCTAAATTATAAAATTCGTTAGTGATATGTTGAATTGGATGGAATATAATTGATTTCATCCAAGCTGGCCGTTTATGAGTAGTTTGGGTGGAAGATGAACCTTTAGACATTGTCACAATAAAATATAGCATGATGTAACAAGATGAAGTGAGATGTAGTAAGTTGCAAGTGAGAGAACTATTTTGGACGAAATTATTTCAAGGAAGGGATATACAACTGTAAAACATAAATCGGGGAATGAATGAACTATTTGTTTAGATGGAAGAAAAGCAATCGTTGGTCACGTTTTGGTTTTATGGCTCAACAGTTTGGTCTCTTTCAACCCTAAATACAAATTTCGGAGAATTCCATATCACATTTCACATCAGCAGACTTAAAGACCTCTTCACGAAACCCTACCCTCGGAACTCCATTGGAAATTTTATATAAGTTCAAGGACCCAATTGGAAACTTTTTTGGTATAGGGACCCAATTGAAAACTTTATAAAAGTCCGAGGACCCAATTACAAAAATTTTAGTATAGGGACCTATTTGAAAATTCATAGATAGTTCAAGAACCTACTCAATAGTTAAACCAATAATGTATTTTTCAACCTTGTTATCTGATCACTCTTTTATAGACTCTTTTAGTCCTTGAATGGGTGGTCTTTTGTGCTCTTTGTTGAACTCTTAAATAGTTTTCTCTTTCTTGTATTGTATAGTGTCCATTTGTATACGGGTTTAGTTACCTTTTGTTTCCATTATAATACATTTTAGAAAAAATACGCATTTTGATCCTTGAGAAAAACACCCCGGTCCGTTTTAGTCCCTGACAAAACTAAAGTACCAAATTAGTCCCTCAAAATTTCAAACTAGGGACACGTTAGTCCCTCCGTTTGATCCCGTTAGACACCATGTGTTATCTCAGAGGACTGGGGTTCCACGGTTGCTAATTTGGGACAGAAATTGGTGTGACGTCGATTAGATCTCATTTTGGACATTTAAGTGGCGTTTTTGGTTGCTCAAGGGGCCAATTTCTTTTTACTGTGTGTGTTCAAATGGTGATGTTTTGGGCATTTAAGTAAATGTTTAATAACCACTTTACACAATGAAAATTGTAAATATCATATGACAGTACACCTAACAATAAAACAGAACACGTCATTGACTTAGCGGACCTAAACTAACGAGCGGTTGACGGAGGGACTATCGTGTCCCTAGTTTAAAATTGTAAGGGATTAATTTGGTACTTTAGCTTTGTCGGGGACTAAACCGAATCCCCGTGTTTTTCTCAAGGACCAAAATGAGTGTTTTTTCTACTTTTTAGTCTAATAAAAAAAATAGAATGACATACATCATTAAGATAATCAATTATTATCAGAAAACCTTGCTATCAATCTTTAACTGTCTATAACTCAGAAAATGATTTGTGCTACACAGGTCAAAGGCTAAATCAATAAAAGAGGTCTTGGAACATTGGGATCTCAAATTTATTCAGATAAAATTACAACATAATTAGAGTTCAAATTATATCAAATAAATAAAACAGATGAAATTGCAACGTAATCTAAATTCAAATGTATATAATTATTTATATTTATATTTATACAAATCAAATCAATACTCATTTTCCCCAAAATACATGAGTAGCATCAACATGATGTGACACAGTTGGTAGATAACTGGACCCATTAAGCATGTGGTAAGGGGTTTGATTCTTGACTCATGTGTATGAAAGATCATGATGTCAACCCCTTAAATGGATTTGATTAAATTTCGGTCTTTATGATATTCACACATAGTCGTGTTGTTTTTTTAAAGTATTGCACGTATATTATTCAAAATTATTTACATTTCATAAAATAAATTATTAGGTTTTATTTTTTGATATGACTCATACAAAAAAGTATATTTGTTGCGGAAAATATTCAAAAAAGTAAGGCTTAATTGTATTTTTCGTCCCCTTACTATTGGTCATATGCGATTTTGGTCCCTAAACTTTTTTTCGTGGACATTTAGTCCTTCTGTCCAATGTTTGTCAATTTTTCGATGATCTATATAAAGGAATCACTCCTCTAAAGAACAAAACCTCTTGTTGAGGTTCTCGATGTCTCCGATTCAACATGATTTAGTGGTTCATCTCTGCTATTTACTGGTTTTTTCTCTCCTTTTAGGGGTTTTTTTGGTTCCACCACATGATCCTTTACCACAAAAGCTCAACAAGAAGTTCTATGCGCTTAGAGCAGTGGTTCTGTATACTTAGAGGAGTGATTCTTCTATGTTGATCATTGAAAAATTTGTCAAACATTAACAAAGGGACTAAATTTGCAACATAGAAAAAATAAGTGGAGCAAATGTGCACGAAAAAAATTTTAGGGACCAAAATCGCACATAACCAATAATAGGGTGACCAAAACTGCAATTAAGCCAAAAGGTAATTTACTTTTATCAATTCAATCATTCACTTTAGAAGGCACTAAATAAATATAATTTTTCGTCATTTTCATACCCTTAATTTTGAAAATAAGTTTTGCTAATATATGATGATCGGAGGAACTAAATTCAATACAAAATACATCATTTATATAAATTGCTAACGCATATTTAAGGTGAACACCAACAAGGTTCATCACAGTTGATAAATGGTCGAGTTATTTAAGCATGTTGTCAGGGGGTTCGATACCTGCTATGTGTATGAAAAAATTGTTTGGAGAGAAAACTCACTTTAATGATCTCCACACCCCAAAACTGATTAGTTTCTGACTATTGGTTAAACAATACCCTTGTTATGTTGTACTAAAAATATATATAAGGCGAACATGATCTCAAATTAGGCATTAGATCAAAGGTTTAGTTTAGGTAAAAAGACCTCTACAGTAGATTTCAAAGTTTTAGGTAAGGCTTAATTGCATAGTCGCGTTGTTTTTTTAAAGTATTGCACGTATATTATTCAAAAAATTTTATATTTCATAAAATAAATTATTAGGTTTTATTGTTTGATATGACTCCAACAAAAAAAATATATTTACTGTGGCAAATATTCAAAAAAAAAAAAGGCTTAATTACAGTTTTGGTCCCCTTATTATTATTCATTCATGATTTTGGTTCCTAAACTTTTTTTTGTGCACATTTAGTCATTCTGTCCAATGTCTGTCAAATTTTCGATGATCTATATAGAGGAATCGCTCCTATAAAGACACAGAACCTCTTGTTGAGGTTCTCCGGTGTCTCCGATTCAACATGATTTAGTGGTTCATCTATGCTATTTACTGGTTTTTTCTCTCCTTTTAGGGACTTTTTTGGTTCCACCACATGATCCTTTACCACAAAAGTTCAACAAGAGGTTCTATGGGCTTAGAGCAGTGGTTTTGTATACTTAGAGGAGTGATTCCTCTATGTTGATCATTGAAAAAATTGTCAAACATTAATAAAAGTACTAAATTTGCAACATGGAAAAAATAAGGGGAGCAAATGTGTACGAAAAAAATTTTAGGAACCAAAATTGCACATAACCAATAATAGGATGACCAAAACTGCAATTAAGCCAAAAGGTAATTTACTTTTAGCACTTCAATCATTCACTTTAGAAGGCACTAAATAAATATAATTTTTCGTCATTTTCATACCCTTAATTTTGAAAATAAGTTTTGCTAATATATGATGACTGAAGGAACTAAATTCAATACAAAATACATCAATTATATAAATTGCTAACGCATATTTAAGGTGAACACCAACAAGGTCCATCATAATTGATAGATGGTCGAGTTCTTTAAATATGTTGTCAGGAGTTCGATATCTGTTATATGTATGAAAAAATTGTTAGAAGAGAAAAAACTCACTTCAATGATGTCCACACCCCAAAACCGATTAGTGTCTGACTATCGGTTAAACAATACCCTTGTTATGTTATACTAAAAAATATATAAGGCAATAGTTTAAATAAAAAGACTACTACAGTAGATTTCAAAGTTTTAGGATCAAATTTTGCTTTCACCCTTTCCAAAATGGATTTCTCGATCACCGTCAAAATTTCCTACATTCAGTGATTTGGAATCGTTGGATGAAGATTAGACAATGTATATTTCGAGTTTACTTTTTATATATGGTTTACCAAGCTTAAAATAGGAAATGTCTGATCTTTATCAAACGCTTTCAACCTATTAAAATGCAATGAATCACTACAACAGATTAGACTTTTAATAACGCACCTTTTATAGCATTTCCGTGTGGAAATGCTATTAAAAGTGATGGGGGGGACTTTTAATAGCGTTTCCTTTAGAAAATGCTATCTTAGGTATCACCTAAGATAGCGTTTCTGTGTGGAACCGCTATTAAAAGTGCCACTTAGGAAAAGATAGTGGTTCCACACAGAAACGCTATCTTAGGTGATACCTAAGATAGCGTTTCCTTTAGGAAACGCTATCTTAGGTATCCCTTTTCTTCAGAAGAGCAAATTAAACGCGCGCGGGACTGGTTTCCTTCCCTCTGTTTCTTGCTCTCTTCATTCTATTGTAGCTCCTCGTTGCCATATCTTTTTTCTTCCCTCACCTTCGTTGCTCGCCGCCGCTGCTGTTGTTGACCATCCTGCAGCCGTCACCGCCCGTTCAAGCCCTTCCCTCTTCCATCGCATTTTCCTCTTCGCTGATTGGTAAGTCCCCTGCGTGTTCAAGAACAATTTTTTTTACCTAACCGTTCATCTCATTTTCTAACTGATCTACTGTTGCAAAAACTCTTGCCAGCATCATCCATAAATAAGTCAGACCACTCTCCGGTGCAGATCAAACCGTCTAGCTTGTCACTGCACCTAAATCGTCAAGGGAGAGTGCAACCATCTTTAACAAGAAGGCCTCTAACGGTTCAAGCTACATATAGGTATTCTATTTGGTGTTAATTTGTTATGAGATCTATGTAGTTTGTCTGCATGAGTGCATTGAATTAGTTACACAAAGGATGATATATGAATAGCTGATAAGAGTCTTAATTATGTTAATTGCTTAGTTATAGAAACTTAAGGGTTTCATTTTATACTTGTGCCACAATTTTTGTTAGACATGTGAGCAGTAGTGATTAACTTGGAGCTGAGAAGTTTTTATCTCTGTTATTTAGTGAGAACATTGGGGAGAAAAATCTAAACATGGTAAAGAACCATTTTGGGATGTTTTGATATGTCAGTTTATGTTTTAACTTAAATCTACTTTTTATATAGATCAGTAAATGCATTTTTTATCATGGGTATTGTTTTTAAAATATTTATACCCATAGTGAAAAATAGTTTTTTATTGTTATTATCCTATTGGTCAATTGTTGCTTTCAAAATGCCATCAAAGAGTCACAATGAATAAATAGAGAACACCAAAAGAATCTTTAATTTGAAAATAGTTTGCCTACGGTAGTTTGGAATGTGTTCAGATGGATGAATAGTTGTTATTGATCTGGACTTACCTGCTTTCTGGAACCACAGTGATGGAGGAAGGACTGGCAGTGCTAGCATCTTTGTTGGTGGCTTTCTCTTGGGAGGATTAATAGTTGGCACACTTGGCTGTGTGTATGCACCTCAGGTAGTATTTGTTACTGTAATATACTTCTCTAATAGTGTAAGCTCACAAATGCACCTCAGGTAGTATTTCTTTAATACCATTAGTAACTTCAACAGTCTTAATTTACCTTTGGTTCAAATGGTTTCAGACTTCCCTTCACCTGCCCAAGCTCGTTCAACCTATCTAGTAGCTGCCTTGCCATTGGATGCCAAGATTGAAATCGAGTGCATAGCTGCACTATAAGCACCGGTTGGTTCCTTCAGCAAACTCAGGTTAATAATGAACGTGGAAACTTAACCTAGTATTGGAGTTTAATTTTGGTTTGTCCTCCTTGAATCATGATGCTCTTGTCATTACTATTATTGCTCTAGTATCCTGATAGGAAGGAATTTAATCATCGGATTCTCTCTCAAGATTATGTGCCCCATTAAAAGGGAAAGAAACTAAGTCGGCGACAATGTGTTTTGTTTGCAGCTTTTGTAATGATCTAGTATGAATTCTGATTGTTCCAAACAGGATCTTTGTCTAAACTTCAAAGAAACCTCGTTTAACTATGGATATTGTTCCGTAGAATACTTTGAGACAAGATTTTCAAGGAAATCCCTGTCTCTTTCTTTTATATTAGGAAAGGCGAGATAAGGTTGGAAAACTGACATTTCCCATACCAAGATTTTTGATATAGATCCTTAAAGAAATCGAAACTAAGTTACGTAATTGCAATATTTTTCTTCTTGTTTCACAATCCTCTCCTTGAACATAAAAGATACAACAGGTTCTTCAAGGGACCTGAAATCGCTACACACGATCCTTTCCTTTACCCAACTGAATACCCCCCCTCTCTCCCATCTTTCCCTTATGATGCTTCCCCACTAATACACACCCCTTCCACACTCAATTTGCCATGCGGAAAAACGGTAAAAGTTTTCATTCCTTTCATTCCCTTAATCTGTATACATTGCATGTAGACCTCAACCACTCTAAACTCAAAGTAAATATGTTTAATAAATATTTTTGTAGATCGGGAAAGCATGGATCGGAAATGGATGTCTGCCAATCGTTTAACGAAGGAGTATGAGGATGGGGTGAAAGAGTTCATTAGTTTTGCAGTTCGGCATGCGAAAAACCCTAGTACAATCATGGCCTGTGATTTTGGTGATTTATAACCTATCCCCATGGCTATGCATGAAGCGCAAATTTATGATGTTATCTATGTTAATTTCTGGGCCCAAACAACCAGGAAATGATATAGACGTCTATTTGACTCCTTTGATTGAAGACTTGAAACAACTGTGGGAGACAGGTGTGGAGGTGTATGATGGGTATAAGGAAGAAAGTTTCAATTTGAGAGCTATGTTGTTTGGGACAATTAATGATTTTCCAGCCTACGGTAATCTGTCAGGATATAGCATCAAGGGTCAGTGTGCATGCCCTATATGTGAAGAGGGTACGGATTGGATGCGGTTAGAACATTGTAAGAAGAATGTCTTTCTGGGGCATCGTAGATTTTTGCATCCAAGTCATCATTACCGGTGGTGGAGAAAGGCGTTCAATGGGAACTCGAAAGAAGGTAGAGCTCCTTCACCTTTGACGGGTGATCAACTTTTTGAAAAGGTAAAGGATTTGAATATCCAATTCGGTAAACCTTTTGCGAGAGATATTGTCACAAGAGGGTGGAAGAAAAGGTCGATTTTCTTTGAGTTGCCATATTGGAAATCATTATATGTAAGACATTTCCTCGATGTGATGCACGTTGAAAAAAATATCTGTGATAGTGTCATTGGTACGTTACTCAATGTGCCAGGGAAGACTAAATATGGCATCAATGCAAGGTTGGACTTGGTTAGTATGGGAATAAGAAGAGAATTGGGACCGACGAAGAAGGGTAAAAGTACATATCTTCCTCCGGCTGCTTACACTGTATCTAGAAAAGAAAAAACTGTTTTTTGTAAGTTTCTTGAAGGAGTTAAGGTTCCTAAGGGTACTCTTCAAACATTAGGAACCTCGTATCGATGAAAGATCTCAAGTTAAAAGGTCTAAAGTCCCACGATTGTCATGTTCTCATGGAGCAGTTGATACTCATTGGTATACGGTCTATTTTACCTAACAAAGTGCGGGGGGCCTTAACTAAACTCTATTTCTTCTTCAAGGCAATTTATAGCAAAGTGATTGACCCTGGGAAGTTGCCATCATTGCAAAGAGAAATTGTTGTGACTTTATGCGAGCTTGAGATGTACTTTCCACCTTCATTCTTTGACATAATGGTTCATCTAACCATTCACCTTGTTAGAGAGACACAACTGTGTGGGCCAGCTTATATGAGATGGATGTACCCGATTGAGCGTTATATGAAGATATTAAAAGGGTATGTGAAAAACCGATCACGACCAGAAGGTTGTATTGTTGAACGGTATATTGTTGAAGAAGCTGTTGAATTCTGTGCGAATACCTATCCAATGCTGATTCTATAGGGCTGCCAAAGTCTCGTCACACATGGAGAATGATGGGGCAAGGAATTACTGGAAATGAAATAGTGACTATATCAAGGACAAAATGGGAGCAAGCACACTTATATGTTCTGCACAATGCCGATGAGGTTGAGCCATATGTTGAAAAACACAAGGACATGCTTAAGAGTTTGTATCCTAATAAGAATCAAAATTGGCTAACTAGAGAACACAATCGTTGTTTTATAACGTGGCTAAGAGATCACATTTATGCAGAGTTGACTGAAAATGCTACTTCAGTTTCAAATAGATTGAGATGGTTAGCCAAAGGTCCAAGTTTGCATGTCTTCTCTTACCACGGTTATCAAATTAATGGGTACACATTCTATACAAAAGAACAAGATGGTCGGAGTACAATGCAAAACAGTGGTGTGACTCTTGTAGCTCAGTCGATGCATATCTCAAGTGCCAAAGACAGAAACCCGATATATGCAAATATGTCATACTTCGGTCATTTAACGCATATGGGAGTTGGATTACACAAAGTTTAAGGTTGGTGTGTTTGGTTGCAAGTGGGTTGACAATAATAACGGTATTCGATTGATGAGTCGGGGTTCATGCGGTGGGATCTTAATAGGGTGGGGTAAAAAGATGAGCCTTTTATATTAGCATCTCAAGCTCAACAAGTGTTCTATGTCACTGATCCAGCTGATATGAAAAGGTCCATTGTTCTTTTGACTAACAAAATAATTACTAATGTTGATGATCAAGACCATGGAGATGTTGATATTGAAGATGATCCTTTCGTCGGGACATTACAATCACTTGAGATTGACCCAACTAGGGATGATGGTATGTATATGAGAGATGATCATGATGAGGGGCTTTTGGTTAATCCACCATTTCGTACTAATAAAGGACAAACAAATCTCAATCCAATGAAGAAAAGAAAAAGGTTGACTTAAACATGTATGTAGTGTTTGTGTTTAAATGAACTTTCTGATCCTTTTATATTATAGTTAGCATCTTCCGGTAATGCTAGTGTTGATTTTGTTATTCATAGTTGTTTTATATTTTGCATCAATTAATGTTATATTAGTGTCCATTGATGTTTTACTTGTATCTAAAATTTTTGTAGGTAAATGGCATCTTCAAGTAATTCTAGTGATGCCAAAGCGGCGAGACGTGGGCAACATTTATGAAGGCGGTCATCCGCTAGGAGTAAAGGACAAAAATTTGATGTAATTTACTTACTGATCTAAGGATTTCATAATGTTGTCCGATATCTAGATTTAATTACTTTATTATTTTTTTTTAGGTTGAATGGAATTCTTTGGACCAACCAATTCGTGCTAATGGTAAAATATTGAAGAGTTACATTGGGGCCGTTGTTAAAAAAACGGTCCCAATTATTTGTTCTAATTGGAATGATGAAGCTTTGGATGGTTTCAAAGAGAGCATATGGGCTGATGTACAGGTAATTGTTAAAATTTATGAATTATATTGTAAACTATGTAAACATACTTACTTTGACACGTTGTTTATATTGTTTTGCGATGTCTTTTAATGTTGATGAATCTCGGAAAAAATTTGTACTTCAGAAGTCGTAACCTACATAGGGCATTCAGAACTAGATTGACCAAAAAATTTCTAAGAGATGCCAACGGGAGTATCAATGAGGAACCTCCATCACAATATCCACACATATCAAGGGATGAGTGGACAGATTTTATAGCAATACGCATACGGAGATGCTCAATTCCTGGTATGTTTAATAGCACGTTAGTCCTTATAATTTTATAGCAATACGTACATATGACATTAACCATGTATTAATATTAATTATATGTGTCTGAATAGAAATTAAGCAATGAAAATCGCAACAGGCGTTAGATCCTGTATGCCCTTACAAAGCATCACGTAAGGGGTATCTTGACATTGAGGATGAATTGGTATGTATATATATATATATATATATATATATATATATATATATATATATATATATATATATATATATATATATATATTTTAACTGCATGTGTGGTAAATATGACTTTTAAACTGTTTGGTTAATATATATTATCTTAATATACAGATGCAGGAGGCGGGGCCAGAAGTTAAGAAAATTAAACGCCATATTGTGTGGAGGAAAGCCCGCGAGAACAAGGCGGGTGTAATTGACAACAAAAATACGCAGACCGTGTGGAATAAATGTGTTAGTAGACTAACGTTTACATTTTCATTTGTTATTTTCTTATGATAATATATAATAATTTTAACATTTGCATTTCACCAATAACTATGTGTCGGGAGGAACTCACACGATCTGCGGTAGAGGGAGAGATACAAGATTTTGGTCGCCAGGATATTCTTGCTAAAGCCCTAGGTGTGCCAGAGAACCCTGGTCGTGTTAGGGGTGTGGGTTTTGGCGTCTCTCAAAAAGACTACTTCCACTACAAGAATAAGGTGAATTAGCGACGGAAATTTTGCGACGGTCTCAAAACCGTCGCTAATTTTATGTTTTGCGACGGCTGAAGCCGTCGCAAATGGTAGAGGAAATTACTGACGGAAGTTCCGTCGCAAATCTGTCAGTAACGTTCCCGCCATTTTACGCGAAATGTTGGCGCCAATTTGCGACGGGCATGGCCGTCGCTAATGTGCGACGGATGGTAATTTTGCGACGGTCATTCACAGTTTGCGACGGAATCGTAATTTGCGACGGCCTAGCCGTCGCTAATATTAAAAGGCCGTCGCTAATTTCCAATATGTAACTCGAACAGTTTTCTTCCTCCCTCAGTTGTCTTCTTCGACGCAAGCTTGTTTCCCTCTCACGCAGTCACGTAAGCCACCCTCAGTTGTCACCCACACCAACAGCCCCCGCCAAGAGGCCATCATTCCCTGCCATACCTCACAGCGGCGCCAACGGCACAGTAGCTCCTACCAGCCACCCTTCCCTGCCACACATCACAGCACCGTCAACTGCACAACAGTGTAGCCGAGTCATACTCGCAAGCCACCTATTCTTCTCTTCTTGTCCATTTGTTAGTTCGCAACTTGCAAGCTGCTCGCCAATAATTATCAGCTACCACTGGTTCTTCCTCACTCTCATCAGTTCGCGCACACCCATTCGTCAGTTCGCATTGCAGAGGGCAGAGTAAGTTTTGACTTAACTAGCTGTATTGCTGGATTGTATAGCTGAATTTGCTTTTATTATGTGTTTTTTACTGTATTGATTTGTTGCTGCTTTATTACAATGTGAATTTTTTCTCGATTTGTTTCAAAGTTTCTTCTCACGCTGCCCGTTATGGACAGGGTAAAATTTCAGATTGGTATTTCATTTCTCGTTTTTGAATTCTTTTTCTTTTATTTTATTTTTGTTTGTTCACAGTAGTAATCTGTTTGGATTGTGGCATACTGGCATTGCAGCCTGTAGCGGCCTTCAGTGGCGAAGCGAAACAGGTTCTAAAATTGGGTCCGGATGACCCACTCATACCCAGAACGAAAACACCCTTTCATATCTTTTTTTTTTTTTAAATTACTTACTTCCATATTGTGCATTTCTGCCACTGTTTGTAGGGGCATGCCATTCGTATTTTGCCCATGAAGTCTATCCGTTTTCTCTTTTTAAGGGTTTTTTCATCATTTAAGAAATCTCTTTTAGGTGGCTGTTGACATGTCTACTCCTTTTGGTGTCTCCCTGTATATTTCTCATTTTGATTTCAACCAAATTTCCAAATACATGGTGTGTGTTTTGGCCTTAAACCCATTGCCCTGTAGTTCTTTTGCTTGCCTTTTCGGACACTCTTTTTTTGTGTTTAAAATTTGGAACTACATGAATCTTAATGGGACACATACATAAATCGACCCCATCAAGGTCATGCCTTGCTCACAGATACATTAGATTTTGGTGTGGTGACCTTTCCATTTTAGCATCGTTTCCTGTGGACATATTTTCTTTAAATTTCTTGATTTAATTCCAAAACTAAAAAAATAAATTGAAAGAGGGAAGCCAGCTTTTCTGTCTACAGTGCACATGCACATGTGAAGAAAAGCTTAGTGCAGTTGGGAATTTGCATCTCTGACAAAATTGAGTGTTAAGACTATATGAATTTTTCCACTCATATTACATTCAGTTCTGTGTAAGCCACAATAAGCCAAAACTTTGGTTCCTTGTGTAAGTGTCTTGCTAGAAAAATACCCTTTTCAAGAATACCTTCCAAGAGTATGTGTATATATATGCTGTATTGTTTTGATAATTTAGAGTCAAAATCACTGTTTTGATGGAAACAACACCAATCCATCATCATTAAACATTAGATGCTATGTGATCTTGATTTCTTAAAACTAATCTTGTCCTTTCCAAAACACCTCTCGCTGTTGTTTTCTCTCTCCGCTCCACTCTGTTGCAGCAGTTGTTCTTTGCATACCCTCAACCAATGACTTCCAACGTTCTCACCGATTCATCGCAAGTTTTTTCTTCTCTCCTACACCGTTGCATAGAACTTAGATTTCATTTAAGGAATCACTTTTAATCATTTTGAATGCTTAGAACTTAGATTAGTATTTAACTATTCAAGTTATATTGGATTGAATGTTTGTGACAAATACAATGGATTTTGAGTATTAATTATGAACATGTCTTTAATTTTATGTATTTTTCTATTTTTGAGTATTTATATGTGTATAATATAAATTATTTATAATGTTTTCTAATCTTTGCTATAATATCCTGGCTATTTTAATTATTTACATTATAAGTTTTATTAAATTGAAAACCTCTATTCATATAAATGATATATAAGTTTTATTAAATTGAAAACCTCTATTCATATTTATATTTATGATTATATTCAATTTTCTGTTGGGCAGGTTCTTGATTTGTGAAAGTTATATACATTTCTAGTTGTGCTAGTGTTGCTCTCATTCTAATTGGTAAGTGATTTTAATTACTTTTTCCTTGTGGTTTAATGTAGTCTATTAAGTGGTTACTATTGATGCTGTCTTTGCTCTTTAAAAATGAACTATTATGTAACATTAACAAATAAGATAAATGAGGAAAAACATGAGCATGATAAGAATATTACCCAATCACCTATGCATGTAACCCGACAATTTTTTTATGCTTGTGCTATCGTTTATAAACTACACCATGATCTTTGTTTTTCCTTATTCACTATATGGTTAGTAGCTTGCAATAAACTATGTGATAAATTATATAGACAATGACTATCCTATTTGGTTTATTTTTCTTTCATTGCTATCAAACCATTGCTCTGATTTAATGGCAATGCAAGTGTATGTTGTATTTTTTTTTATGATAAATAATGTGTGAATGTGATGCTCTCTTGAATATAACCGTTGAATTTAATTTTTGAAGAGGATACTTCCTCTATTTGGAATTTCATTATAGTTATCTTTTTTTGGCGCAAATGCAGAGGATGGAATTTGTTCCTTTGAATCGTACTTGGATGTATGATAGGGTTTATCCACGTAGAGGGGGATTAAAACAATCTTTCTTAGATGGTGTTGAAGAATTTATTACCAAGGCAAGTCAGCAGGATACTTATAACAATGGGGGTTGATTAGATGTCCTTGTATGAAGTGTGACTGTACCCGAATTAAGAATGTAGACGATGTGAGGGTCGACCTGTATAAAGTTGGGTTTAGGCCTAATTACTGGATTTGGACAAATCATGGAGAAGAAATGCCGCAATTTGATTTTGGCATTGACCAGAATTGCACAGGTGGTTCAAGTAGTGGTGCAGAAGTTGGATATGGAGATCATATTGTTTCCATGGAGGAGATGGTGTGTGACGCTCTTATGATGTCCGGGTCGTTTGAGTCCAATAATACAGAAGAGCCTCCTAATGCAGATGCACAAAAATTTTATAATCTCCTAACAGAGGCAAATAAGCCTTTGTGGGAAGGGTCCCCCGACTCGACGTTATCGATGTGTGTTCAACTGTTATCTGCCAAGTCCAATTGGAGCATACCCGAGTTAGGCTTGGATTTCATTGCCAAAATGGTTTTGGCCGGGACGCCTTTCAAAGGAGGATTACCCAAGAATTATTATGATGCGAAGAGGTTAATGTCCAAGTTAGGATTGGAGTCCAAGAGGATTGACTGTTGCCAGAATGGGTGCATGCTCTTTTACGATAATGAATTCGACAAAAATGATGGCGCATTGGTTGAGTGCAGGTTTTGTCACGCACCAAGGTATCGTCAGCGCAACGCAAGTAGAAGTAATCTAAAACCAGTTCCGGTAAAGTCGATGTTCTACTTGTCAATCATTCCTAGATTACAGAGGATGTTTGCATCGATGCAGACTGCAGGAAAAATGACATGGCACCATGAGAATAGGAGGAATGCAGGAGTGTTACGCCATCCTTCTGATGGTGAAGCATGGAAGCACTTTGATCGGGTGCATCCGGATTTTGCCGTTGATCCTCGTAATGTACGACTTGGGTTATGCTCGGATGGCTTTACCCCATATATCCAAGCCTCGGCATCACCTTATTCATGTTGGCCCGTTGTTGTTACCCCTTACAATCTTCCTCCCGAAATGTGTATGTCAAAGCCATATATGTTCTTGACTTGCCTGATTCCGGGTCCATCTAATCCAAAGGCAGGCATTGATGTATACTTGCAACCTTTGATTGATGATTTGAAGAGGTTGTGGAATGGTGTTATGACGCACGTATATTTCTCGAAAACAAAATTTTAAAATGAAGGCAGCGTTGATGTGGACAATTAATGACTTCCCGCGTATGGCATGTTGTCCGGTTGGGGACGCATGGGAAGCTTGCATGCCCGCATTGTATGGAGCATACGAAGGCATTTACCTTAAAATACGGGGGAAGTCGTCCTGGTTTGATTCCCATCGCAGGTTCTTACCGAACGATCATCAATTTAGAAGGAATAAGAATGCCTTCAAGAAGGGGGGCTGTTGAAATGGATGGACCGCCTCCGAGGTTAACACCGAAACAAATTTGGATAAGAATCGGGGACTTGCCAAAAGTGATCAAGTCGGGGTTTCCAAATTAGATGGTTACTGGCAAAGTGGCATAATTGGACAAAGAGGAGTATTTTTTGGGATCTTCCTTATTGGAAAGATAATTTATTGAGGCACAATCTTGATGTAATGCACATTGAAAAAAATTTCTTTGACAACATTGTCAACACTGTGATGAACGTGCATGGCAAGACCAAAGACAACGATAAGGCTAGAATGGACTTACAGCTTGTACTGCAGAGACCGGATTTGGAGCCGAGACATCGGGATAATGGGAAGATGTACAAGCCAAAGGCCAATTATACTTTGACTATCCAGGAAGCAAGGTTAGTTTGCCAATGGATAAAGGGGCTCGTGGATGCCTCGATGGTTATTCTTCTAACTTGGCAAGATGTGCTGATGTTATAAAAGGCAGGTTGCATGGGATGAAAAGCCATGATTGTCATGTGTTTATGGAGTGCTTACTTCCTATCGCCTTCAGTTCGTTCCCCCCCATGTTTTGAATGCCCTTACTCAAATAAGTCAATTCTTCAAGGACTTGTGTTCTGCAACTTTAAGGGAAGACGATTTGACCAGGATGGAACAAAACATTCCACTAATTTTGTGCAAGCTGGAGAGAATATTCCCCCTGGCTTCTTTTGATTCAATGGAGCATCTTCCGATTCATCTTGCATATGAAGCAAGACTTGGTGGTCCAGTTCAATATAGGTGGATGTATCCATTTGAAAGGTAATTTAAGTATCACAGTTTATTGATCTTATTTCATGCATATTAGTTAATTAATAATAACCTCGTCATTTTTTAATAGATTCATGGGCGAGTCAAAACGATCGGTGAAAAATAAGGCTAGGGTTGAAGGTTCGATATGTGCGTCTTACTTACACCGTGGAGACAATTCATTTCTGCTCTCATTATTTCAAACACATGGTTTTGTCTCCAACAACTAGAAGGAACGAAACGGAAAATGAAAGTGGAAGACTACCTGGAACCTTATCAATTTTTTTGTCTTCCCGGTCGTCATTCCTAAAGGAGTTGACACATTATTTAACTGGAGGCAGAGTGGAACTCAGCTCATGTTCATGTATTGATCAATTGCGCCGAGGTTAAACCATACCATGAGTAAGTATGAGCTTATAATTTTTATTCCTTCGATAGCATATGTCAATTTTCATTGATGTTATCCATATATGTTCAGTTCATTCTTGTCTTCTCGTGATGCATCTGCTCGTACTCATGAAGATTTTCCAAAATGGTTTAAGCAACAAGTAAGTATCTCCCCATTTATCATTCTCGTTATTCACTATAATGTATGCGGATAAAAACATATGTCGTTAAACTTTGTGAATAGGTTTACAATGAGGCACCTACTGTCATTAATCAACATTTACGAAACTTGGCTGACGGTCCTCTGACACAAGTCAAAGAATGGCACACATACTTCGTGAATGGGTACAAATTTCATACTCAATCATGGACAGAAGACAAAACAACAATAAATAGTGGTGTTTACGTAAAGGGTGAGCCAAGCGGAGTTGCAGATGACTTTTATGGTGTCATACAACACATATATGAGTTGTCATATCGTTATTTAGACTACCCTAAGAGAATAGTGTTGTTTTATTGTAATTGGTTCGATCCATCTAGTAGAGGCACTAATTTGAATAAAAATATAATATTGTGGACATCCAAATGAGTAGAAGATATCATATGTTTGATCCGTTTATCATGGCACATAATGTGAGACAAGTATATTACGTTCCTTATCCAGCAACTCAAACAGAAAAACGAGGTTGGTGTGTTGCAATCAAGACAAAACCAAGGGGTCGCATTGAAATAGATGTTTCTGAGGTGGATGAGCCATATCAAACAGATGAAATGTCACGTGCAAATGAGGTCATTGAAGTAGAACCAATCTCATGTTTACAAGACACACAAGTTGTAGGGGAAGAAGTGGATACCTCCAGCTTGACATCAAATCAAGTCATTCCGGATGAAGATGTTGAAGAAGCGAGAATCAACAGAAAGATGAAGAAGATGAAGATGGCTATGAATATGACACTAGCTCAAATTCGACTAACAAATACTTTATTTATTTTAGTGATGTATTTTGTATTAGGTAGTATTGTCATTGTCATAACTTTAAGTTCATTATGATTAGCATCATTTTCCATTATTTACAAATGTGTGTTTGTGCTTACTTTAAGTTAATTATTATCACCATCATTTTCCATTATTTACAAATGTGTGTTTGTGCTTACTTTAAGTTAATTATTATCACCATCATTTTCCATTATTTACAAATGTGTGTTTGTGCTTACTTTAAGTTAATTATTATCACCATCAATTTCCATTATTTGCAAATTTGTGTTTTGGTTACTTTTAATTAATTATTATTAGCATCATTTTTCACTATAGACATGGCTGATGGTAAGGGAAAGGGTAAGGCACTGCTGGAGGGGCACGTCGTCGTGGTCGACCTCGCTTTGTGACACGGACAATCGATGACGGATTCGTGTCCCTCCCATCTACATCTGTTACACTACGCCCACCGCCCACACCCATGCCTCCACATGATATGGCACCGCACCCCCACCGTTGCTCCAGCCACTCAGTTCATGGACACCTCCATTGGGATCACGATGATGCCCACCCCGAGGATTCCGACTGCACTCCATGCAGACAATTCCAGCACAACCAGATGCATCGGGGGTAGATTTACCCATGGATCGGTGATCATCGGTCCCATGGTGATGACGAGGAGACTTATGGATATTCTCGCCTATATCAGATGATGAGGAGATCGAGGTTATGTCAGATGGCCGAGTTATTGTTACCCCGACCGGTAAAGGGTAAGAAAGATCTCAAATATTGTTATTTTATTGTTGATTGCAGATTTTATATGTATGTGTATTGATTGTTCTCATGTTCTATTGATAAGGTTCCTTCCGTCGAGAAAATCTGCAGAGGCCGTCACGTATGCAGTTACATCTCACTTAGATCGGTCCTGGAAGCATTGGAGTGAGCTTGAGGATCAGGATCGGGATCGATTCTTTGCGGCTTTTAAGGTATTTTGTACTTTTGAATTTACTTCCATTTTTTAGTTACTTTTAATGTTTCTTTAGTTTATTATTATCCTAAAAAATATTATATTCTCCTTATTTACAGGAGAAGGCTGCTTGGAGAGTAGAGCATTCCGCTGATGTAGAGATAATTTTTCATCAAAAAGCGAGCAAACGCTCTCCGAGTTGTTGACTAGATATCGGAAAAAAGGGACAGCGTCCAAAATGGTGTTTCCCACCCATTTGGGAGGAGCTATGTGCTTACTTGGGCTACACCTGAATTTAAGAAAAAATCCGCCCGTGCAAAGCTCAACAGGGCCTCGGAAAAGGGTGGGAGCCTCGCACACCGGCGGCAAGATCGCAATCGGGAGCATGCTCGACGCCTTGTAAGTTCCAACATCATATTTTGTTAATTCATTAGATGTCCGGCTATTAAGGTAGTGTAACTTCAAATATGAACAAGTTTTTTTTTGGTGCAGGCTAGGGAGCTTGGCCGTAGCGTCAAGCTTCGTTGAGCTTCATGCCCGAACTCATACTAGGAAGGGGTACCGTGAGTATGTAGATGAGCGTTCTAGACGCACTCAGGTGATTTACATGTCTCTTTGTTGGAAATTATTTTTATTTTATATTTAATAATTATGGTCATTTTGTATGATTATGTGTATCAATTTTAATGACAGGAGGACTATCGTGATAAGTTATCTCGGAGTTCGGTCTCGTGCAGCCTCTTGTTCACATTCTTCCACCTCACTTGACCAAGATGTGGAAGCCATTTTGGAGTTGGTGGCATGGGTCGATTTTGCTGGCGGTAAGAACAAGTGTCGCATATATGGTATGGGAGACCTAGCTGGTAACTTTCGACGCGGGTGCTCCAGCATCTTCACTCAAAGAGTCGAGCATCGTCCAAAGATTAGGCCTCGCCCGCCTCATGAGTCTCGCAGAGATGGTAAAGATGCGACAGAAACTGGCAACTCAGGATGAGATCAATCGACAGCTGCTTACTCAACAAACACAGATGATGGAGCAGATAGAGATGATGGCAGCTACACAGAGAGAGCTCATGTTGCGTTTAGGAACCAGCACCCCTCACCACACAACAAAGAGACCAACACCTTCACGGCACCCCTCACCACAACCTACAGCCACCACCGTCCCAGCCTGAGGGTCATCAAAGATACCGATGGCGAGGATGATCAATCCTTTACAGATTTGTTATCATGCGGGGCTATAGAGAGGGTTATTAGTTTTTTGATATTATATTTTATTTTGTATGATACACTCTGTCAAAACAATTTGCTTTTATTTATGAATTTTATTTATTGTTTAAAATTATTATTCATTTATCATAATATAGTCTAAATTCTAATTAATATACAAAATAACTAATGTTTATATTAATTTTGAATTTTATATTAAATATTAAATAATTATTTAAAAATACTTTATATTTTAAATAATTAATTAATAAAAAATTACTTTATTAAATTATTTAGTTTTATAAAAATGTGTAGCAATTTGCGTGGCTATTCCGTCGCTAATTTACGTTTATTTGCGACGTTTAGGCCGTCGCTAATTTACTTTCATTAGCGACGGATAAGCCGTCGCTAATTTCACAAAATTGGCGACGGCAACGCCGTCGAAAATCAACATAATTTAGCGACGGAATAAGCCGTCGCTAATTAGCGACGGTCATTTAAAAAACCGTCAGAAACCTTTTGCGACGACCTAACTTGTGACGGATTTATGGCCGTCGCAAATCCGTCAGAAACATGTGTTTTGCGACGGATTTAAGCTTTTTGCGACGGCCTTTGGCCCTCGCTAAATTCATTTTTTCTTGTAGTGTTCCCACCTGAAGGTCGTGCAAAAAATAACTCGGAAACGAAAAGGTGGGAGACATTGGTGTCTCAACTCTCTGAAAGATTGAACATTTTGGAAGAAAAGCTGAAACAAAAGGAGGATGAGGAGAGGCAGGCTAATTTCATAGCCCAAGCAAGCGTCAAAGATAGTTGCACTCTACCATCTGCCAAGCAGGCTTCGGAGGTAATGCATGCCTTTTTTTTACTAGTATTGCATTCGCAGTTAAATACATTCAATTGGATGCCTTAATTCACAGCTTATTCATCTATCATTGGATTAGGGCGTCAACTCATGGCAGCTATATTTATCGACCCCAAACTATCGTATGGTTGCTATGGGTAAAGTATACAATGAGCCAGGTGTTACACTGCACACTGGACCAGTACCCCTTAACCATGTGAAAGTTGGAGTTGATGATGCAACTGAGGGGGATGCGCCATTGCCGGTACCTATCGATCGTGCAGATGTAATGACAGAAAGAGATGCAATAGGTACTTATGTGGCATGGCCAATTGATCTCGTGGTTGTAATTAATATGGTATGTAATTGCATTTTTCCACCTTTTCATATACGGCATATATGCATTACATTAGTTGATCACTAACTGGCATATTGAAATGCAAAATTTCCAGGCACCTGCAAAAGCTAAAGGCAAGGGCAGAGTGTCTGGATATACAAAGGAGTCAATTACAACCCCAGAAAATAAAGGAGGCAACTCTGAGGCCAACCCTCCTACAGCTGGTTCAACTACAATTTCTCTGGAATATTTGAATTTTCTTAAAATACATGAACGAAAGAATATGAAAAATGATGACCAATTGTACATAGAGATGGAACAAAATATTTTTGTTCAGCATTTCATTGATATTGTCAATAATGAAAATATCAGAGAAGTTGTAAATCATGAATGGGTATCTGCCTCCGTTATTTCCGTATATATCAGGTACTAAATCAGGCTTAAAGTGTACAATATTTTTTTAGTCTTTCCATTTAAATATTGATGTCATTGGTGTAATCCATTTTTATATTTTAATTGAAGGTATTTGTATGAAGAATTGTTGCTTCCAAAGGAAATAACGAGGAGGTTTCTGTTCTTGTCCCCACACCAAACAAATACATACGGCTACTTCGGGAGGGATTCACAGACAACGTATCTAGCTGACCGGTTTGCAACTAAAGAAAGAGAATATCAGCCCTTGTTTCTAGTGCCGTGCAATGTTGGGTGAGTCGCTCGCTTATCCTATAGGACTTAATTCACAATAATGAATTACATAAAAGTTGAGGTGCTTAGGATTTGTTATCTCAACATTTTTGTAGGAATCATTGGGTCTTTGTCTGCGATAAATATTGTTGAAGAGATTATTTACTATCTGGATCCCTTGAATGTTGATCCTAGGGGTCGCCCAGAATTAAAGAATATGTTCGATAAGTAAGCATGCTTTTATATTTCTGATTTTCTATGATTTTGTCGAATGGCTTCCATGGTAGATACATGTTGCAAGTTGTCATGGTCCTAATGTGCTTTTGATTTTTGACATTAGAACATGTGTTGAATTGACATATACTGGGTTGTGGCTGTTGTGGTTCAAAATAAAAAAAAAAAGCATGCATGTGTTTGTGATGATTGAAAATATGTTGCTTAATGAACTCTGTTTGATTTTGTGATTAGTGCTTTGCAAGTTTATCGTGCAAATATCGGAGCTAAGGTGCCGCGTTTAAAGGCAACCAACATTAAATGGATTCAGATAGAGGTACATTTGCAAAAACTTAATGCGCAATTAGATAAAAAAACCTATATTGATTTACTTTTTTATTTTTTATAGTGCCCAAGACAACCCAACAGTACAGATTGTGGGTACTATGTGATGCGTTTCATGAAGGAAACTATCTTGCAGAACCAAATTAAAATACCAATGGCGGTATGTTGTTTACTTAGCTTTTAACTGTGACTGTTCAAATGTTTTAGCAATTGTAACTTAATTTATTTAATTTTTATGTCGCAGTACTTCCCTGACTTCAAATGCTCCACATACTCCACTGCTCAACTATCTGAAGTCAAGGAAGATTGGTGTCGCTATATTGTTGATAAGTTCGTTTGATTATGTCAAATTGATCACAGTATTTGCAGCAATACTCATTGGTATGCGAATAATGCTTTTGATCACAAAGTAATGCATGTTACAAGTGTATGTTTTGGCTTCGTAGGATGCAAAAAGTGAATGGCAATTTATAAATATTACATGAAATTGTATATAGCACTTGCTTTCTTTGGTGATTGGGTTATTGATGCTAAATTTCAAAATCTTGTTCATAAAATGTTCATTATGGGAGTTTTCTATAACAACCAACAGGACGTATGGTTATACTTTTCTATTGGCATTCTTTAATTTATTTTATGCCTAATGAATCTGGAAATGGTGGTTGATATACACCTTTTTCAGCATATACATGCCTTCTCTTTAGCTCGGTGGATGTGTACTATCTTCTCTTGGTCCTGGTACACTTAGTTCAAACCATATTGATTTGGTGCTTGTGTTTGCTTACAGACCCGACAGGCTTTTACACCAAAACAAATAAATGAAGCATGCTATGTTGACATGAAGGCTAACAAAGATGTTTTCTAGAGGACATTGCTTTTATTGACCTTAAGGATGCTTACCCAACTGTGATGGAGGACTTTTATTAGTTTCTTGTTATTTGTTGAACATTTCGACATTGATGGTTCAAGAACATTGTTCATTAGGGCAGGTACAATGAATTGTATAAGTTTCTTGTTTTTTGTTGAACATTTCACATTTCGACATTGATGGTTAATTCAAGTAACATTGGTAGATTTGTTCATTGATATATGTTTGTTCTTATTTCTCACGATTTCCATCCTCTTTGCATAAATGAATTTTGGTGTAGTTCAATATGCAGGAATGGATTTAGTTAAGAAATATGTAAAAATTTAAAAAAAAAAAAAAGGGGAATAGATAGCGTTTGTTATTAACAAACGCTATCTAAAGTGACTTTAGATAGCGTTTGTTAATACAAACGCTATCTAAAGTCAGACTTTAGATAGCGTTTCCTTTTTCAAACGCTATTTAAAGTCAGACTTTAGATAGCGTTTGTACAAGGAAACGCTATCTAAAGTCTCATTTTAATAGCGCTTCCTAAATGCTATCTTTGCTAACGAGTTTTAATAGCGGTAGCATAGATAGCGGTTACAAACGCTATTAAAAGGCATACGGAAATGCTATCTAAAGTCTAATCTGTTGTAGTGAATGCAGGAAATTTCGACTCCAGACATTCCGGGTCCCACCCTTTCTTGTCTTCATCTCTGTGTATGATAAATTATCAACACTGATATTTAGTACGAGATGAAAGGTAAAGAATAAACTCTAACCATCAGGTAAAAAATAATGATACACCGGGGCCATGTCCATATTATATAGTCAATAAACTGACCAATCACAATTATTATTAGATATATGTACGAGTTTGCTTCATACCAATGAACATTTTCCACTAATTATTTACCTGTTGGCATATTGTAGGGGAGGAGATTCAATCTGTGGTCCTTGGAATCCTAAATGAAGGTAAATCCCCAGCATCCATTAACAAGACTTTCATTGCCCTTATCCCAAAGTGTAAGAACCCAAACTCCCCAAAACACTTTAGACCAATAAGCTTGTGCAACGTGGTGATGAAAATAGTCACGAAGGTGGTAGCTAACATAATTAAGGAAGTTCTCCCGGAGGTGATTGATGAAGAACAAAGTGCATTCGTGAGAGGAAGACTCATCACAGATAACGCTTTGGTGGCTATGGAGTGCTTTCATTGGCTCAAGAAAAAAAACAAAAGGTAAAAAAGGGATGATGGCACTGAAGCTTGACATGGCCAAGGCTTATGATAGAGTGGAGTGGCCTTTTGTAAACTATGTCTTGCTTCACATGGGGTTTCCCCCAAAAATAACAGAATTGATCATGTCCTGCATCACCACAGTATCATACCAAATCCTCATTAATGGTCAGCCTAGCAGAAATTTCTTCCTAGAACGGGGCATTAGACAAGGTGATCCTCTCGCACCTTACATCTTCATCCTGTGTGCTAATGTCCTCTCGGGACTACTCCATAAAGAAGAGGCTAAGGGCTCAATCCATGGCATTCAAGTGGCAAGAAAAGCCCCTAAAATTACTCACCTTCTCTTCGCAGATGACGGCCTCCTTTTTGCTAGAGCCAACCAAAAAGAAGCTGACTCCATCACCCAAGTTCTCTTGACTTATCAGGTGGCTTCGGGCCAACTGGTGAACCTAGACAAATCAGAAGTGCCATTTAGTCGAAATGTGCCTCCAATCGAGCAAAACATGATCTGTAACAAGATGGGAACAAAGACTGTGACTACTCTCTCAAGATATCTTGGGCTCCCGATTGTGTTTGGAAGATCCAAGAAAGATGTCTTTGCCTTTGTCCGAGACAGGGTGTAGAAAAAGCTAAAGGGCTGGAAGGAGAAGTGTCTATCTAGAGCGGGGGAGGAAATCCTCATCAAGTCTATAGCTCAGGCTATCCCAAATTACATAATGAGCTGTTATAAAATTCCCGAAGGCTGCTGCCAAGACATTGAATCATTGATAGCAAAGTTCTGGTGGGGGTCAACTGAATTCAGCAGGAAGATGCACTGACTAAGTTGGGAAAGAATGGGAAGAGCGAAGGAAAAAGGAGGCATGGGATTTAGAGGCTTTTCTGAATTTAACAGAGCCTTACTAGGGAAGCAATGCTGGAGACTAATGAAGGATGAATGCTCTCTGATGGCAAAGGTTTTCAAGGGTAGGTACTTCCCCAGAGGCAGTTTCTTGGAGGCAAAAATTGGTTTCCAACCAAGTTATGCTTGGAGAAGCATACTGCAGGTAAAAGATGTCATACAACTGGGTGCTAGGTGGATGATTGGGGATGGGAAATCAGCAAGAATATGGAAAGATAACTGGCTGCCAGAACAATCAGGTTTCAAGGTTTGGAGCCCAGCCACCAACCTCCATCCAGAAGCAACAGTGAGTGAGTTAATTGATGAAGACACCAAGAGATGGAAGAGGGACCTGATCCTAAATGTTTTCAACCCATATGAGGCCAAGCAGATTCTCAATATACCCATCTCACTGAGACTGCCTGACGACTGTCTAATATGGCACTGGGAAAAAGATGGAAATTTTTCAGTAAGATCTGCTTACCACCTGCTGTGTGATGCAAAAGACAGGAATTCACCTGAATCCTCTGAGATGCGTGATCAAGGGCTGTGGAAAATTATCTGGAAAGCCCCTATCCCTAACAGTGTGAAAAATTTCCTCTGGAGACTTGCAAGGAACATTCTGCCAACTAGAAGCAATCTGGAAAGAAAATGCATGCAGCTGGACACCATTTGCCCAATCTGGTTGGAGCAGGAAGAGACTCAAGAACACCTGTTTATGCACTGTCAACTGGCCCAAATCCTCTGGTTCACTACTCACCTCAGGCTACATGTTCCAAATATGGTAAGCCTCAACAAATGGCTATTTCAGTGGCTAACTAAACCCGATCCTTTAGCAGCCCAAATTTTCAGTATTACCCTCTGGAAAATCTGGAAGTATAGGAACCAAGTAGTCTTTAAAAACACAAAATTTGATCCTGTTTTCATTACTGCAAATATTTCTGAGTTCATTTCTGAGTTTAATGCAGTAAACAAGATAAATCATAAAGACAAAAGAAGGAAAGACCGATTGAAGTGGGAAGCCCCCATGGCTGGCACTTTGAAACTAAATGCCGATGCTGGCTGCTTTGGGGATGGATCAACATGATGGGGAATGCTAGTGAGGGACCATATGGAGCAGGTACTGTTCGCTGCTACCAAAAAAGAAAAAATCCAGGTGAGTCCTATGGTTGCTGAAGTTTTGGGGCTGAGATGGTGTCTCCAGTGGGCACAGATGGAACATTTTGGAAGCCTGACCATTGAGACTGATGCAGAAATGTCTCCAAATGTCTGAAGGGCAAATCAAAAATTGCTTGCATTGAAAACCTGATCCAGGACTGTAAGGAATTTCTTTCTCTGATGCAAAACACCTCGATTATTAGCATAAATAGGGAGAGAAATATGGCTGCACATGCCCTGGTAGGAGTAGCAAAGAATGTAGGATCCAAATTTTGGGTGGGAAATGTCCCAGACCAAGTGTCTCATATCATTTGTAATGACTCTTTGTTAGTTTAATTGAAAGTATGTTTTCCCGTCAAAAAAAAAAGAAATCTTTAGGATTTCTGGACCAATATATGTAGGTTAAAGTAATATTTTGGTCTCTACACCTGACAGGAATTCTCGATTTGGTTCTTATATATAAAAAATTATTAAAATGGTCTCTATACATACAAAAAAGTCTCCATTTGGTCCCTGCCGTACAAAATTTTAGGAACTGATTTGATAATTTTTTGCTAGTATAGGGACCAAACGGGTAACGTATACATACCAAATGGAGACTTTTTGTATGTATAGGGATCATTTTAATAACTTTTTATATATAGGGACCAAATCGAGAATTTGTGTCAGGTATAGGGACCAAAATATTACTTTAACCATATATGTGTGACAAAAAAGGATGCATTAAATTGAAATTCTACTAATAAATATAATAAAGAAGTCTGATTTACCACGATGAAAATGATTATTGATTCATTAATAACTGAATGGTTATTGAATGATTAAAAAATAAATAATTATACTTTGCTGTGCTTTTTTTTTGAACCAAAAATAGAAATGTGTCTAAAGTTATGTAGTATATTTTTTATACTTTGCTGTGCTAATGAGTAGTTTTTTTTTAAAAAAAAATATTTATTCATTCAAATTGATAAAATACATCGAAAAACACAAATCCAACATCGCTAAAAACAAAAAAGGATGAATCTGCGAACAAACTCACATCACCCAGGTTAATAGCATAACACGGCAAAATCAAAATGCCTACAAAAGTGACAAAATCAAAGTCACCGAAATACCCATGTCTCCGGATCTGTAACATTGACGCCCAATTCTTGATCAAATATGTGATAGATCGAAGCAAATCTGTCAATCTGAACCAAACGAACATCGCACCAAGACGGGAAATCAAACAAACACCGCACCAAGACGGGAAATCAAACAACACCTCACCAAGACGACGATCGAACAACAATACCGCCTCCCACAGAAGAAGAAAAACATGAAAAACACGAAGAAAAAAAAACCAGATCTATGTGGAAAAACCACTTATTTAGATAAAATGGGAAAAAACGAAGTAAAGCGGTGATTCCAAGTTAAAAAATGGCTCAAAACCATCCCTCTAGTAGTAACACGTGACTGTGTATAAAGAGAAGGGAGAGAGTTTGAAGTTAGAGAGAATATACCAAAGATGTATTTTTATAATGGTAATGAGTAGTTATTTGACTAATTAAAGTAAGGCTTCGTATATTGCCTCAATTTTTGCTTCATATACGAGCCTCATATGCCTTCAACTAAATAATTTTTTTTATTCAGTTTTCTTCATTAATATATCAATCAAGTTGATGACATGTACATAGGTACAGCATTTATTTTGAAAAGAAATATGCTTGAGAACAATTCCCATATGCCGCATCCATCTATTGTAATTATTTTATTTATTTATGTATCTTGAAATTTTTATCATATAACAATTTTGATTTTAATTTTAATAAGCTATTAGGATAAAGTTTTACATTATTAATTAATTAAGGTTTTTTTATGCAATTGATGACTTTTTAAGGTAGATATTAAAAAACTCAAACATTTTTAATTATGTTACATTAAATGATTGATTGTCGGCATAAAAATAATTTACATTGGCATTATATTGTAATTAAATCGAACAATTTTTTGTAAATTTTTTTATAATCAACAACTTTTTATTATATTAATTGAATAAAAACATAACATTCAATACATGTCCTTATAAAAATGATATATTTTTTTTATAGCAATTAGTTTTTTTTAATATTTTTAAATAATTTTTTTTATTATAATTTTATGCATCGCATGGTTTCATTTATAGTTTGAAAAAATTTGTGATTTTTGCATTGTTTCTGTAAGGTGAGCATCGCCGAAATTTCCTTCAAGTACACAGCATTTAATGAAATTTTCTGTCACTTTCTTTTCTTCATTTAGTTGGTTGGCTTTGCATTCAATTCCGCTTCATTTCTTGGATTGTTACTGCTTCATTATTGACGATGGTGTCACATTTTTATGCTTTTGAGCAATAATTCGCAGGGTTGCCGGTTGCAAGTTATATTTAGGGACCAGCGACCAGACAACCCGACCATCCCAATTCAATTCAAGCACAAAGTTATAATACATGCTTAACCACTTGGCAGAAGCACAAAATATAATGAGAAATTGCTTAACCACCATAACGTAGAAGCTGCCAAAGCTTAACTGAGAAAGAGCAAAAGCTAAAAGATGAGGCTTAACCGCTCAAGACAGAAGCAAACATGCTTAATCACCTAACGAAGACAGAAGCTTAAACCAAACCAATTGAGACTAAACAATAACAAAATAACAAAGAAAGAAATCACCAAACATGTGGTGTGCATGAGAAGCGACAAACAGAGAAGTAATATTATTGGAATAGGTGGTTTCGACTTGAGGGGAGGGTGAATTGAATCTAAAAATTTCTTTCAAAATTTTCAAATCTTTTTTTTTTTAACAATTTATCAAGAACATTTAGTCACACAAGCAAAGATAAATTAAACAATTAAAAGAGAAGGTAAGAGAATACTTGCACATGGATTTTTATCTTGATCCTGCCCCCCACCTTTGATGACTAGGTCCAAGTCCCTAAAATACCTTTCCGAGATTTTCTGCTAAGAACCAAGCTTACCCAGACACTTGAAAGAATTGTCCTCTCATGTTTTTTTTTTTTGATAATCTAAATTCTTATTGCCATAGAGACGGTGCTCCACTGGGAAGCGCCGAAGTCAGTGACCGAGATTAGAAGTTTCTTGGGTTTAGCAGAGTACTATAGGAAGTTCATAGAATGTTTCTATAAGATAGCTTTACTGTTGACCCGTCTCACCAAGAAAGGACATATATTTGTGTGGGACTCTCGGTGTGAAGAGAGTTTCCAAATCTTAAAGGAAAGGTTAACATCAAGATTAGTAGTTAGTTTTACCCAAACCTAGCGAGCCTTTCGTATTATATTGCGATGCTTCTAAGCAAGGTTTAGGTGGAGTGTTGATGCAGAATGGTAAGGTATTAGCCTATGTCTCTAGGTAGTTGAAAACTCATGAGAAGAACTACCCTACCCATGATTTGGAGTTAGGAGCTGTAGTGTTTGTGTAACAGCCTGATTTTTAATTACGCTGTTTAACCGGTTAAAATATAATTAATTATATTTTAATTTGAGAGTTATAAAGTGATTTTGAATAGAATAAAATCATTTTCATAGTCTCTTTTATGGTAGAAGGTTATGGCAAAAATTTGGGTTGAAAATTCAGACGAAACCCGATCTGTGTTTTTTAACTGACAGTATAATTTTATACTGACAGAAAACCCTAATTTGGCCCGAAAACTGAAATTTGTAGATTTTTTATATTTTGTCCGTGAGGAAGTCTACTTTCCAAATTTCTAATCATAAATAAAATATTATGTTTATTCGGACGAATTTTGGTAAAAGTTCGGACGAAAAACAGTATGTGTTTTCACTGACAGTAAGATTTTAATGATCAGAAAACCTAATTTTGACTCGTGAATGAAATGGTTTATATTTAAATCATATTTCCAATGAGTTGGGTTAGTTTGAAAATTTTCAGTCGAAAATGAAATATTACGCTTTTAGACGGGCGTAAAACCCTAATTGGGGAACCGACAGAGTCGAGAAGGGAGGTGCAGAGAATAAACCGACCACCGGAGGAGCTGAGTCATGGGGTGAGTCACCACCATGACTCACCAAGCATTTATGAAGCATTAAAGGTGAATTTTGGTGAAATGACCAAAATGCCCTTTAGCTTAACCTAACCAAAGTTAAGTTAGATTTTAACCATGGTTAAGGAACGATGGTTAGTTTGTGTGGTAAAAAATCAGTCACACCCTCCACTAAATCTGAGCCGCATATTAATTAACTTTAGTTAGTAAAGGTAACCTTAGTTAAGTTAATTATTAACTATGGTTAAGCTTATATTAATTAAATATTCCTAAAAGCTATTAATCTAATCTTAACAAACCAAACAAAGCATAAGATTACTCCTATATATACCCCCAAACCGTGGCCTCCGGCCCTTCCATTTCACTCATCTTTTTCATCTTTTCATCTTCTTCATTTCTTCACCAAAAACACTTAAATTCCATTTTCATTCTTCAAGAGCTCCAAGTGATTCCATTACAAAGCTTGCCAAGATCATCATCTATTCTTCTTCTAATTTCCTAACTTGAGGTAACATGATCATCTCATCTCATGTTTAAGCTTTTGTTCTTAATATTTCATAGTTTTCCATTTCTAGATCTAGAACTTGTAATAATTCTAGAAAATTGTAGAAAAATCATAAAAATGTGAAACCAATTTCTATGATCTAGATATGATCCCTACTTTCATTATCTAAAAGCATGTGATCAAAGTCATTTTTTCCCTATTACCCATTCTTGACCGAACCTAGGTGAGAAAGTGAGTGTGAAGTTTTTGTGTCATTGCTCAATTCTAACATTTGTATCATGCTCTCTAATACCTATATGGTTATAATCTAAGAGCTTAACTTCAACAAAGATTTCTATCATAATTTTATGGTGTTGGCCGAAAATCTAGGGTTTAGGAGTTTATAGATTTTGTTAATTTAATGAATTCTAATGATTGGTTAATACTCTTGAGTATCTATTAATTTAAAACCAATAGCTTGAATCAAAAAGAATTTCCTAGCCTATTTTACTAAGTAAGGCCGAAACGTAATTAAAAGGGAGATTAAACTATTTTGTTAATATTTCCAAGTTATGATAATTTATCTAAGCTATCTAAAACTATAGCAACTAGAATCCAAAATCTTGGAATGAGAAAAGAATCCTAACCCTATTTTGAATTAGGAGGCCGAAACCTAGCTAGTTAGGTTAAGAGTGACTTTGTTGATTAATTATAGTTGTATTGTTTGGTTGAAGGAGAAACTGTTAAACGTGGTGTGATAACGAGGATCGTCGAAGTCAGAATTCCGGTGCTAACTTAGGTGGGGCAAAGAATCATCCTATCGTCGGAATCGATAAGTAGTATATTCTATAATAATTGTGTAGGGCGACCTAAACCCTACTAGTAGTTGAGTAATCGACAAGACCAAAATCACATTAGAAACCTTTTCTGTAATACCAATGATGATTTGGGGATTGTAGGTTTATCGACATTAGGTTAATCTTATGATATTGAGGATGTCTGACTTCGTTGTTCTTGAATTGATTGTGATACGCTGGTTGATGTATTCTACTGCATGTGACGTTTTATTTTGATGTTTGAATATTCTTGATATTGTGTTATTTTGATGATATTGGAATATGTTGTTGATATTGTGTTATGCATGATCTGTCTGGTTTTAATATTGTGTTTAGTGTAATTTAAGCAAAGATATATATATGGTAATTGTTGGTTTGGGTGTGAGGGTAATGGCGACTTAGAGGTGCCTAGCCTAAACTAATTATTTTAAAGAGTAAGTGTGACATAGAATATGTGTTAAGGCTTTGATGGAAGGTTAAGGCAGTAGGATGTTATTAATGTAGGTTGATGAGATTCATATAGATGTATTGTTATTCACAGCCGTGTGAATGGAACACGCAAGGTCAGGATATCCTATTTTGGGATATCGGATATTGCGGGTGAGTACCCTACGGATGTGGATGCCGAGGTAGACTACCGTAATATTCTTTTAGTTCTTGACACGTTCGAATGCTTTTGGCACTGGACCGTTTTGGACTGATATTCCTCGACACGTTCGCATATTCTTGGCACTGGACCGTTCTGGATTAATACTCCTTGACGCGTTCGCTTATTCTTTGCACTGGACCGTGTTGGACTAATACTCGTTTAGTCGTTGACGTGTTCGATATTTATTTGCACTAGACTGTTTCGGACTACTGACTAATGTGACAGGAGTAAAGATAGCCACATCAGTATAAAATCTTAGTTGCAGGAGTTGAGGGTAGAGGATGATATAGTGAATTGAGGATGATTGTTGATTTTGAGTGATGCATGTATGTCGCTATTATTATATTATGTGCTATGTATTCTTTTCCGCTTTTGATGATAGAACTGTTTCTTATCCCCTATATCTTCCTGTGTGTTCTATTTTATTCTAATGTGATCATACGAGAAGACCCGATGGAGGAACCAGTGGCTGAGGAGTTAGATGGAACTACGTATGAACCAAAGGCGGGAGGACGAGCTGTGGATTCCAGCAATGTAGTTTAGTATCTAGGGCCAGTGAGTCTTATAAGATGTTTTATTTTTCGCTGACTATAATAATTTGTGTAAGTATGTACCTGCAAGGGATCCTACTGATAGGATGCCCTAAACAGCGTTTTGGTAATGTAATGAACAAACACGTGTGTATTTATATATTATATCTTTGGTGTGTTTATTTTGCAGAAGTTATATGACTAGTATTAAGTATTAATTTTTTTTACGTATTTTAACGTTAAGATAATTAATGGAACAACGGACACAACAGGGTGTCTCGGTTTGCCTTAAAAATTTGGATGCATTACCTTTATGAAGCTAAGTTTGAGGTTTTTAGTGATCATAAGAGTTTAAAATATCTGTTTGGCCAGAAATAGCTCAATATGAGGCAACTAGGTGGATGGAGTTTCTTAAGGATTATGATTTTGAGTTGACCTACCACCCAGGAAAAGCCAATTTTTGTGGCTGATGCCTTAAGTAGAAAGACCTTGCATGTCTCAGCTTCGATGGTTAGGGAAATGGATTTGATTGAGGAGTTTAGAGACCTGAGCTTAGCATGGGAAGTTACCCTTAAGAGTATTAGGTTTGAAACTTTGAGGATTACAAACAGCTTGATGGATCAGATTAGAGAAGGTCAGAAGGTAGATATTTACCTCTTAAGTCAGAGAGAGCTGCTTACTCAGGGTAGAGATCTTAGTTTTAAGGAAGGAAGTGATTGAATTTTGAGGTTCCAAGATAGAGTTTGTATACCAGATGTTCCAAAGCTTAGGAAGTTGATCCTTGAAGAACGACATAGGAGTGGACTGAGTGTGCACCCAGGTGCCACTAACATGTATCTAGACTTAAAGCTTATGTTTTGGTGTCCTATGATGAAAAAGGATGCGGTTGAGTTTGTTTACGCATGCTTATGTGCCAAAAGGCTAAGATGTTAAGTCTCTAAAATGTCTGATATGCATTTCCCTAAGTTTTGATTAAAACTAAACATTTTTTAATGATTTAATTAACCTTCATATTGGTTTCTAACATGTTTATCCAGTGTGTAGATCACAATAGTAAGATTTCACTTTCTCACATGTCTGCCCACATAAAAGACCACCTGTCTGGAGAAGCAAAAGTCAACCTGTCTACTAACTTGGATATTGACTTTCTGCATTGAAGATTCAACTTGTCTCTGCGAAGTCTTCACTCGTCTATGGTTCTTCGATGAGTAACACAAGTACAAAGAGCTTTTGAAAGTTGTCCCTTCATACAGATTACTTTGAAGCTTTCTCTCTCATGCTTATCAAGAAAGTCAGAAGGTTATTCTCACAAGTTACCTAGGACATCATAAACGAAGTCTAGTTAAAGAGTGTTTCCAACATGCTTTATTCCCTAGTACTCTCGGTTATTACACGAAATGGGAAATGTGCTCTGCAAAGTACAAAGCATTCTGTACAACTCTGATTTGGCTACTGCACAATGCATAAAGTCATGATCCTTCATTTTAGAGTACAACCAACATTCCTATTGCATTAATGATTGCCCATAACGACTCTCTTGCATTTAATGGAGTTCTGCTTGAAGCCAACACTTGAAGGAATGTCTCTAACTGATCTTAAATGCTTGAAGGCTATAAATACAGAAGTCATTGAAGATGGAGATAGAGAACACACAGCATTAAAGAGCCACTACTCTGCTCATTCATTTCTTCATTCTTTCAATCTGTATTCTTAAATCATTTGAAGTTATTATGCAGTCTTTCTAAGCTTACATTTAATTCACTCTTCTGGGTGTTAGTGAAAGACTTGCAAATTGTATTAATTACAATCATTCTCTCAAACAAACCTGAGTGAGCCTAAAGAGGCTAGGTGAGCAAAGAATACTTGTCTTGGAGCCTGAAAAGGCTAGGTGTGCAAAGAATACTTGTTGTCTGTAACCTGGTCAGTTATAGTGGAGAAAACTTGGTGTTGCCAAGGACTGGGCGTAGCCCTAGTGTTAAAGGGTGAACCAGGATAAATAGATGTGTTTATCTCTCTTCCCTTAAACTCTTTAGTTTCTTTGATTATATTATCTGCTATCTAACTAAAGGGGTTAAAGTGTGTATATCAAACTTGTTTTCAAGTTGTGTGCTTGTGTGCTTTTCAGTTAGAATCACACTAGACAGGTGACCTGTCAGTGCAGTGTTTTTCACACTTGTCTAAACCTAGCTTCTGTTTGCAAAAGGTTTTTAACTTTGTTTTAATTTCTGATAAACACAATTTAACCCCCCCCCCCCCCCTTCTCGTGTTTATAGTTGTCTATTTCATAAGATAGAATACCAAAAGCCATCAGGTAAGATGTAACCGTTAAGTATCCTAGAATGGAAATGGGATAGTATCTCAATGAATTTTGTGTCTGGAGTCCTCCCTAGGACTCCAGCTGGTTATGAAGCTTTCTGGGTTGTTGTGGATAGATTGATTAAGTCTGCCCATTTCATCCCTATGAATATGGAATATCCCTTAGAGAAGTTGACCAGGTTGTACATCAAAGAGATAGTTAGGCTTCATGGTGTACCCTCTAGCATAGTGTCAAATAGAGACCCTAGATTTGCCTCAAGGTTCTGGAATAGTTGGCACGAGGTCTTAGGGACAAAGCTTAGATTAAGCTCAACTTATCACCCACAGACTGATGGTCAGTCTGAGAGAACCATCCAGTCCTTAAAGGACTTGTTGAGGGCTTGTGTACAAGAGCAGTCAGGAAGTTGGGACAAGTTTTTTCCCCTAATAGAGTTCACCTACAACAACAGCTTCCATTCCAGTATTGGGATGGCACCCTATGAAGCGTTGTATGAGAGGAGATGTAGAACACCTTTGATCCCGGTGAGAATGTTGTGCTAGGACCTGAGATAGTGCAAGAAACAACAAAGAAAGTGAGGATGATCCAGGAAAAGATGAGAGTGGCACAAAATAGGTAAAAAAGATATCATGATAAGAGAAGGAAACCTCTCGAATTCCACGAAGGTGATCATGTATTCTTGCGAGTTTCTCCAACAACCGGGGTCGATAGAGTGATGAAAGCAAAGAAACTGACTCCCAAATTCATTAGTCCTTACCAAAGTCTAAAAAGAGTCGATGAAGTTGATTACCAGATCGCGTTACCACCTTTCTTGTCCAATGTACCTAATATAATTCATGTGTCACAACTTAGAAAATACATTCATGATCCAAGCCTTATGATAGTACCCGACACAATTCAGTTGAAAGAGAACTTGACTTTTGAGGTTCTACCGCTTCGGGTTGAGGATCGAAGGGTGAAGCAGCTAAGAGGCAAGGTGATTCCTTTGGTTAAAGTAGATTGGAGTGGGGCAACTGGAAAGTGCTACATGGGAGTTTGAGGGCAAGATGATGGAGGCGTATCTGCACCTTTTCAATCGAGGTGAGTAGAAATTTCGAGGACAAAATTTTTATAAGGGGGTGGAATTGTAACACCCCGTTTTGCGTATGAAGTCTTTAAATGACGGTGTATGTTTTATATATTTTAAAATAGGGCTAAGTGGGATTTTAGGCTTAAAATCCATTTCTGGTGCATGAGCACAGCAGTGCTCATGTGCCATGTAGCACGGTAGTGCTCATGTGCCATGAAGCACGCCCATGCTTATTGGCTTGCTCAGTGGCTGCTTGAGCCAGGAGCACAGCCATGCTCAGGGGGAGCACGACTGAGTCGGAAAGCTTTAATTGATGTATTATTTGTGAATACTCAATGATGCTGATGCTATTATGCATTCAATGATAATATTGCCATGGATGTTTGGATTGGCTATTTGGTTGATGATGTGGTTAATAGTGAACGTTAATGTTAATAAAGATATTAAAAGACGTTAATAATGATGTTAAATAATTAAGGGATGTTTTCCGCATGTGTTCATAAGACTGGAACGATAATAATGAGAGGCAAGGTTAATGCTCAAAGGTTTAGTTAAGACACTAGGATTGATTCTTGAGCGTTTTAGGGACATTAATAATAAAGTTAGAATTAAAGGATTAATTCCCCAATAAGTATAAGACATGAGATTAATTAAGAGTAATGAAACTGATGTTGATGGTTAGTAAAAGCCAATAGGATTGATTTTAGAATGCCCTAGGAAACTTGGTAAGGGTTCTTCAACCCTTCTGCCCATAAAAAGCGTAGCCCTGCTTCATCGAGCACGGCTGTGCTCAACAGTCAGCACGACCGTGCTTCCCTGTTCAGAACAGAACGTAGAATACAGAATAGGGGTGTTTCACCCCAGTCTTTCCCAATGATATAATCAGAAACCAAACAGAGTAATTACAAGCTAGATAACTTGATGAAGACTAAACAAAAGATGATTAAATACAAACGTTAAAAATGGTTAAGTCGGTAACGATGTTTACCGCACGTTGTTTTACCTTGGTGCCGAGTGGCCAAGGGGGCCTTGACGCTTAATGGTCAAGGTGTTGCTAACATTGAACCTTGGTAGCCTAGTGGTCAGGGGTTCTCAATTCCAAGTGATCGAGGTGTTGATATTGATAAAACTTGTGTAGCCTAGTAGCCCAAGCGGAGGTAGTGATTGTTTGATTGTATGTTGATTGTTACTCACGCATTCATGCATCGGAGATGTTAGTGGGGGATGTTCAACACAGGGAGGTCGTCCGAGAGTAAGGCGATCTGACCGTCCGTGGTGATTCAGGTGAATCATGTACACCCATTGTGGCGCATCCGAGAGTAAGGTGTATCGGCTATCCAAGGGGTTCGCCATGGTTTGTTGAGTTGTAGGTGTTGGTACTTAATGGCCAATGTGGATATGTAGCTCCGAATTTGACTTCCTGAGGTAGATTTGATCCACAATATGGAGTAGTGGAGTAGTGTTGCACCGCACAACATACATTGACTGAATTGTTGATATGATATTAACGTATTATGTATATTTTTATGTTGTAACATGCTTGTTGTGATGTATGCTCATCTTGCTAACTGCTTCCATGCCGTTATGTTTATATACATGTTTCTTACTCTGTCTTTTGTTGTTTGCTTACATGTACCCTTTTGTTATGAAGAGGACGGTGAGCAGCTTTGTTGAGGAGTGACTCCAAGGAGCCGCTACTCGTAGTTTAGGATTTCCCAGTTTTAGTTTATGTTGTTTATCTGAGATGTTTCGAACTATGGTTATACCAGCTCTGTAATGTGAGATTGAGGTTGGGTTTCTTTATGTTATGTTTTCACGTTATGTTTTATTTTCGCGTTGTTTTAGTTGGTTTCAATGTGGTACTTTCTACCAGTGGTTTTATTATTATTATGATATAATATACATGTTTTTATTTTATCTCTTCTTTTTTATGCTTTATAAATACATACGGGGTAGAGGGTGTCACACAGAGACAACAGTAGAGTGGAGGCCTGATCAGATCTAGTGTTCAGAGGAGAGATGGCAGTGGTTCCCAGTGGAGGCGGGGACCGTATACCATACCAAAGGCATACAATTCCGATATCCGCACCGATACATTTCGCCAAAGACTGGTGGAGCGTGCCAGCAGTAGTGAGGCCTAGTTTGCCTTAGATTCTGAGGACCGCATTTTCTAAGAGATTTGATAACTATTTGAAAGAATAGTTATTCATTACTTTCATACCTTTAATTGTTGCTGTCTTCTAGGTTTAAGTATGCATTTGTGTAAATATTTTGCTAGTTTGTAAATATTAGTGCTGAAACATGTGAATGTCAGTTATTTGCTCTTATTGTGCTTCATCATTGTCTCATATTTTTCTACGTGCTCAAGCAGAGAATTACTGGAGCATTATTAAAGCATGGAGTATGGAGTTCTTGACTGTTGCAGCAAAGCCAACCTTCAGTAGCTCTGTACTAGAAGACAAAGCTGACATGGACACCTTTTATCTCTCCTCACAAGCGCCGGTACCTCTGAATTGTGGAGCCCATGCATCGAGGGATTAGCTCTCCTACGTTTTTGGAAATGAGCCAGGGTTTTATTTAATAATACTTTATTGTTGTCCCAAAATGGACGAAAGAGAGTGGAGGTATATAACCATTATGGCAACCCTAAATGGGGGAACTCTATTACACACTTTATGACACATTCCCTTGGCTGACCTAGGAGGGAACAACGCCTACCTTCTTTCTTCTACCTCCAATTTTCTGTATTTTAATTCACTTCCCCATTATAATGAACTCTTAATCACTAGTAGTTTTTGTTTATTGTAAGGTCAACATGAGCTAAACTCTCTAAGCTTTAGGTATGCTATTGTAATGAATGCTTAGCTGAATTTTTATGCAGTGTTATGTTCTGCATTTTCCTTTATCATGCGTTGAATGTTGTTTAGTTAAGATTGATCAACTTAATTGAATATCAAGCTTACTTGGTTTGGAAGAATTGAGTAACGTGGAAAGAGATAGATGATAGGGATTAAATAATTATTTGCAAAATTAAATGGTGTTGAAAAGACTAGGAATAGTTATTCATGTCCCTAAACTAACTGGACCATGCTTATTAAGAGGATAGTGTAATTAACCTGAATCTAGGAATAGAAAGCAGTTAATGAACCTAATCCTTAAGTGTTGGAAAACACACATTTACTTCCTGGAGTTAAATGCTGGAGCATACGCAGAGCATAATATAGGCTAAGTAGGATTTATGAAAGAGCATACCTAGGGCTATTTTTCCAAACTTGACAACTCAACTCTTTTCAATTTCATTTTATGAAACTTTAACTTTCTCAAGCTCTATTAACAATTATCTTGCACACACAACCAAATTTTTTTTACTAGTCTAACTTCTAGAGCATATAGTCTAAATTGGAATTTTGCTACAGCATTATAATCCTCGTGGGAACAATATCTGACTTACTTTCTATACTACTTGCTGTGATTTGTGTATACTTGCACAAGCTTAAAGACTTCTATTTTTAAGGCAACAAGTTTTTGGAGCCGTTGCCGGGGATTTTTAATGGTGTTAAAATTATATTTTTAGATTATTTGTTCTTTAGTTAGAATATCTAATACTCTGGGTGATTTGCTGTAGCATCAGGTATTGAAACTGCATGCACAGGTTTGTTTTAGAGAATGAAAGGACATTCAGGAGGCTCAAAAGAGATCAAATACTTGGTCCTTACCTGAGTTGGTGTTGAATACTCCAACTAATTCCACACCAACTTCCACTGAATCACCATCTGCTGCTAGCTCAGAAATTGCTGAATAAGAGCAGCAAGAAGACAAAGATGGCTATGGCTAATAATAAACTCTGCTATCCGAGGGTATGCATTGTTTGATCCTAAAACAATGAATACTGGGATAGTGAGGACTCCAATTAATGCACCTCAGTTTGAGTTCAAACCAATCTTGTTCCAGATACTAAAAGCTATGGGGCAATTCAATAGGGCTGCAACAGAGGACCCTCACCTGCATCTGAAACAATTTTTGGATGTAGCAAGTAATTTCAAGATCCCATGCATCACTGATGATGCATTCAGACTGAGATTTTTCCCATTCTCTTTGGGTGGCAAGGCAAAGAGTTGGTTGAACTCCTTGGAGCCAAATTCAATTGACACTTGGAACAAACTGGCTGAGAAGTTCTTATTCAAGTTCTTCCCACCTACAATGAATGCAAAGATGAGAACTGAAATTACCTCCTTCAAGCAACAAGAAGATGAGCCATTATTTGAATCTTGGGAGAGATTCAAACAATTTTTGAAGAAGTTTCCTCATCATGGTATCCCAATCTGTATCCAGATGGAACACTTCTACAATGGTGTCTTACCTGGTTCAAGGATGATGCTGGATGCCTCAGCTGGAGGCAGCTTGCTCACTAAATCTTATAATGAAGCCCATGCTCTGATCGAGGGGATTGCTACTAACAGTTATCAGTGGCCAACAACTAGACTTGCTCCTGGCAAGGTTAATGCTGTAGCAGGGGCTTATGAAGTGAGTGAAGTATCTGCATTATCTGCACATATGCTTTCCTTGAACAATTTGATAAAGGAGACGACTATGGGAAATCAAGGCAACTTTGTGGCTCCAGCTATCAAGACTGAAGCAATGGTGCAAGAGCAGATATATAGTGTAGATTCTGTTTCATGTGTATATTGTGGTGGAGAGCACCTTTTTGAAAACTTTTCTGCAAACCCTGCCTCAGTTAACTATGTAGGAAACAACAACAGATGAAACATTTCATACAGCAATTCCTACAATGCAGGGTGGAAGTAGCATCCTAATCTTTCATACTCAAATTACAATAACACTCTGAATCCACGTTCTGGATACAATCTGCAATAGCAACCTAGACAACAACAACCTCAGCAACAACCAAAAGTTCAACAGAAAGCTCCAAAACCATCTTTGGAATATGTTCTTAAGGCATCTATGACAAAGACCAAAGCTGGAATGAGAAATCTTGAAACTCAGGTGGGACAGCTTGCTAATGCACTCAACTCAAGGTAGATTGGTACATTACCTGCAACAACTGAAAATACTAAGGCCTCAAGTTCTGGAGGAGGAAATGAGCAGTGTAAGGTTATTCACTTGAGGAGTGGCAAAGATATAGAGGTTGCTGAATCAAAGAAGAAACTAGTAGAGAAGAAGGCAGAACCTGAGAAAGTAGTAGTAAGGGAAGATGCTGCATCAGAACCACCTGCAGTTGCTGAGAAAGTACCTAATGCTGCAGCATCACATACTATTCTTAAACTGATTTCAGAAAGACCTCCTCCACCAGTTCCACAGAGATTAAAGAAGGTCCATCAAGAGAAGCAGTTCAATAAGTTTTTGGATGTGCTGAAGTAACCTCATATCAACATACCCTTGGTGGAGGCTTTGCAACAAATGCCTAATTATACAAAGTTCACAGGGATGTGCTAACTAATAAGAGGAGATTGGGAGAGTTTGAAACAGCTGCCATGACTGAGGAATGCAGTATGATGCTGCAGAACAAAGCCCCACAAAAGATGAAGATCCTGGCAGTTTCACCATACCTTACTCCATTGGAGATACTTATTGTGGCAAAGCTTTATGTGACTTAGGAGCTAGCTTCAACCTTATGCTAATGTCAATTTTCAGAAGCTAGGAATTGGAAAGGCTCTTTGTACTTCTGTTACCCTTCAGTTGGTAGACAGATCGATTGCTTATCCAAAAGGAAAGATTGAAGATGTTTTGATTAGAGTTGACAAATTTGTGTTCCATGTGGACTTCATTATATTGTATTTTGAGGAAGATAGGGAAGTCCCTATCATTCTTGGGAGACCATTGTTAGCAACAGCGAAAAATCTGATTGATGTGTAGAAAAGAGAACTCACAATAAGGGTTAATGATCAGTAGGTCACATTCAATGTTTTCAATGCCCTCAAGTATCCATATGAAGGGATGGAAGAATGCTCTTTCATATAGTCGTTTGATGAACTGGTGCAACATCATTTCTTAAAGAGTCAGTCTGATATGGCAATGCTGCAGCATCAGTAGAAGCCGATAACTCATCTGATGAGGAAGTGGTGGAATTCTTGGACAGTAAGGCAGCTCAACATGTATGATCTAGGAAATATGAGTCATTGGAGAACTAATGGTACATTTAAGGAAAAAATTCCTTCAATTTTTAACCCCCCCCCCCCCCCCCCCCCAATAGAATTGAAAAAAATTGCCAACCCATTTGAAATATGCATATCTTGGTGATAATGATGCACTGCTTGTAATAATTTCTGCCTCACTAACATGTCCTCAAGAGGAACATTTGCTAGCAGTTTTAAAGAGGCACAAAAAGGCAATAGGATGACAAATGGAAGACATTAAGGGAATCAGTCCCTCTATTTGTATGCGTCAGATCCTTTTGGAAGACAATTCAATGAATAACATTGAGATCCAAAGGAGACTAAATCCAATCATGAAAGAGGAAGTTTGAAAGGAGATTATTAAGTGGCTGAATGCTGGCATCATCTACCCCATCTCAGATAGTGTGTGGGTGAGTCCCATCCAGTGTGTGCCTAAAAATGAGTGTGTAACTATTATTAAAAATGAAAAGGATGAAATCATTCCAACAAGAACTGTAACTGGTTGGAGGATTTGCATGGATTATAGGAAGCTGAATAAAGCAACTAGAAAAGATCACTTCCCCTTGCCATTTATTGATCAAATGTTGGATAGATTGGCTGGAAAGGACTTCTATTGTTTCATGGATGGCTATTCTGGAAACAATCAGATTGCTATAGCACCAGAAGATCAGGAGAAAACAACCTTCCCTTGTCCTTATGGCACCTTTGCTTTTAGAAGGATGCCATTTGGACTATGCAATGGTCTAGCAACCTTTTAGAGATGTATGATGGCAATGTTCTCTGACTTGATTGAGAAATCCATGGAAGTGTTCATGGATGATTTGTGTTTGGAGAAACTTTCCAGAACTGTTTGGTGAATCTAGAGCAAATTCTAGACAGATGTGAAGAAACTAATCTTGTGTTGAACTGGGAGAAATGTCATTTCATGATGACTAAAGTAATTGTGCTTGGTCATAGAATCTCTAGAAATAGCATTGAAGTGGATAAGGCAAAGGTTGAAGTTATTGAAAAGTTGCTTCCTCCCACATCAGTGAGGGGCATCAGAAGCTTCCTTGGTCATGCTGGTTTTTACAGAAGGTTCATCAAGGATTTTTCCAAGATTTGAAAGCCACTGTGTCAGTTGCTGGAGCATGATAGGACTTTTGAATTCACAGCTGAATGTTTGAAAGCATTTGAGCTTCTAAAAAATGCTCTTCTCACTGCACCTATCATAGTTCCACCTGATTGGGAGAAACCTTTTGAGCTTATGTGTGATGCAAGCGATTTTGCAGTGGGAGCAGTCTTGGGACAAAGGTATAACAAGGTGATTCATCCTATTTACTATGCAAGTAAGTCCCTAATTGATGCTCAAGTCAATTATACCATCACTGAAAAGTGTTAAGACTACATCTTTAGACATCTCTGATTTTGATGAATCCAAACAAAGAATGATTTTAAGTGAACCTTGTGAAATCTACAAATATGTGTGTTAAGTGTGCAGATAACTATCAAGAGTCTAATGACAAAGAAAAAAAGTCTTAATGATGAGTCTGTAATATGATGCGTCTGAACAATGACTCGTCTCTACCAAATTCTGATTAAGCGACTGAAAGTCCCTCGCTTCAGCAATATTCAAAATACAAAGAATATTCCCTAATTATTTCGAATAAAGAAATTCGTTATCAGAAAGCTTAAAGCACCATTTTGTTCCTGAAGAATCTCTTTGTTGCAAAAGGCAAAGTAAACCTTACTTTAAAGCAGACCCGCTTAGCACAAATAGGGAAAGTCGTGCTACCCAAGTTTGAAAAGCAACAAACACTGCTCTGAATCAAAATGCACTCTGATAAAGCTATGCCAACCTATACGTTCAATTTGTCTTGAAGCTTACCAACGATCATAAACATTAAATGCAACACTAGAACGACTCTTTGACATTTATGAATGAAGAACAAAAGAATACTCAACTGAAGAACTCTCCTCAACGAACTTATTTCTCTTGATTATAAATAGAAGACTTTGAAGACCATTGAAGAAACACACCTGAATACATTAACTCACACATTCAATAATCTCAAGAATTCAAAGCTCTCTTAAGTTCTTCATAGTAAACTTCTCTGCTCAAATCATTTGTATTTATTGAGAAGTCTTTATTACGATCTCACCTACCTTAAATACTTATTCACCCCCGTGGAGTGTTACTCGATAGATCCGAAAAGTTGTATTCTCGTGAAGTCACTGCTTCATTCAAACTCTTATCGTTTGTTGACCTTAAATAGGCTTGCTGAAAGAATACTTGTTTGAGCATGGAGAGGCTAGGTGTGCAAACAAGACTTGTTGGTTGAGCCTGTGGAGGCTAGGTGTGCAAATAATACCTTCTGTAACCTAATCATTTATAGTGCAAATACTTGGTGAAGCCAAGGATTGGACGTAGCCCAAGGTTTGGGGTGAGCCAGTATAAATCTCTTTGTCTCCTTTTCTTAGCTTAATCTTTTCAATTTGCTTTACTTTAACTGTGCTAACTGGGTTGGAAAGTGAATCTCCTTTTTATTATCAGACGCATCTTTGTGTCTTATAGGTCAAACTGCAACATTTTTGAAAAAGTATTTAAAACATAATTTAACCCACTTCTAGTGTTTTTTATATGTTCATTTCAGTTGGTATCAGAGCTTAACCTCTAGGTTGAGCACTTAACAGTGTTGAGGAAAGATCATGTTGATCAGACATCATGACGGCCGGAGCTAGTATAAGCTGAAGCAACACTGGAGAAGGGGCATCTATGGCTAGACCTCCCTACTTTAATGGTGAAAACTACATCTATTGGAAAGAAAGATTTCAATGGTTCATCATGTCAACAAACTCTGATTTATGGGATATTATTACTGATGGTCCCTACATTCCAAGGAATGATGATAACAATGATAAACATAAAGCTTAGTGGACTGTTATAGAAAAGACTAAGTGGGAGCTAAATCATAAAGCAAGGTATTCCTTGATGTGTGCTCTCAGTCAGGAAGAATTTGAAAAGGTTCATGCATTTGGATCTGCTAAGGAAATCTGGGATACTCTAGAAGTTACTCATGAAGGAACAACAAAAGTGAAAGAAACAAAGATAAACAACTTGTATGAAAGTATGAGTTATTTACTATGGAAGAAGGAGAAAGTATTGCTCAGATGATATGAAGATTTAAGACTATGACAAATAATCTGAAGTCACTAGGAAAAATCTACACCAATACTGAGAAAATTGACAAAATTCTAAGAAGTCTACCCAAACAAAGGGAGACCTCTGGTGACAACAATAACCCAAGCCAAAGATCTCACAATCCTTCAAATGAGTGATCTTCTTGGAACTTTACAAGTACATGAGGAGGAGCTGAATGAAGACAGCTCAAAAAAGAAAGGAAAGACTATTGCTCTCAAGGCAGAAAAAGGATCGTCAAAAGCTTTGAAGGTTGAAGAATCAGATCAAGAGTCAGATGCCTTTGAAGAAGACTTAGACAATGATGATGAAATGTCATTACTGACTAGAAAAATGAGGAAGTTATGAAAGAAAAAGAATTTCATAAAGGATAAACCTTTCAAGAAGTTCGATAAAGAAAAATTCTTCAATGAGAACAATAGTTCTGAAAAAAGTTCTATTGCATGCTATGAATGTAAGAAGCCAGGACACTTCAAATCTAAATGTCCTCAATTGCAAAAGCAGCCCTTCAAAGAGTTCTATAAAAAGAAAAAGAAAGGGATGACGACAACTTGGGAAGATCTTGATGGCAGCTCATCTGATGAAGATGCAGAAGGCGAAGAGGCAAATCTATGTCTCATCGCAGATGCTGACTCAGACTCTGAGGTAATTTCTGATTTTAAGGATTTGCAAGATGCTTATGATGAATTGATTGTGGAATCTAACTGTTTAACAAAGGCTTTTAGAACACTTAAGAGGCAATATGTGAAACTCCTAAAAGAGCATGAACATAAGACTCAAGAGTGTGACAAACTGTCTCAGGAAAACAACAAGCTTAAAGCTGAAAAGCTTAATGCTAAGATCATAGCTGAGACGCCACAATCTGAAGAAGTTGTCAAAATTCAACAGAAGGTTGAAGAGCTCACCTCTGATCTTGCCCGTTTTGTCAATGGAAGAGACAACCTGACAAAATTATTAGCAAGTCAGAGACCCTCTCTTGATAAAACTGGTATAGGATTCATTCACCAGACACATCATAAAGTATATAACAAAGTCTTAGGTGGTGTTTGGTATGGGAGAAACTTTTGTATTCTTGGGAATGTGAGGTGGGAATAAAATATTCCCATGGTTGATATAAGAGATAGAAACTATTCCCGAGAATAAAGATGCCTGGGAATAGAAGTTGTGAAGGAGATGGGAAAGTTTTATTCCCATGTTTTAGGGTGGGAAAAGAGTATTCCCATGGGAATAGACAACTTGAAAGGTATTAAATTACTCAATTACCCATGGGAAAGAAATTTATTGGGAATGCAATATATTATTCCCAGGAAAGTGAAGCGTCCACCAAACATGTTTTGCTAATATTCCTAGGAATGTCATTTCTGGGAATCTCATTCCCCCGAAATATAATTTACCTGGGAATAAAACTTTCCACCAACCAAGCGCCACCTTAGGACAAAAACCTAAAGCTCTTTATGATAAGGTCATTACTTACAAAAGTAGTTATAAAAACTATGGAAAAACTGGACATATCAATTCTAAGTGTATTCACACAAGAAAGAAGTTATCACAAACTTCAAGAGCTAACAAAAAAGGACCCAAAAGAATATGGGTACCTAAAGCTTTAATTATTCCTGTTGCAGATATAATTAATAGGACAAAAAGCACACCTATCATGGTACCTGGATAGTGGCTGCTCACAACACATGACAGGATAAAAGTCTATGTTCCTAGACCTCCAACCTAAAGAAGGTGGAAATGTTACCTTTGGTGGAAATCAAAGAGGAAAGGTCATCGGGACAGGTAAAATTGGTGGGAAATCACCTCTACCATCTATCTTTAACGTTCTTTTAGTTGACGGATTAAGACTTAATCTGTTAAGCATAAGTCAATTATGTGATAATGGATATAATGTTTCTTTTACTAAGAATGCATGCATAGTCAAAGACACTAATGGCAAAGTTCTCTTTTCAGTAAACAAGCAACAAAATCTTTATAAGATTGATCTAACTAAATTGACTAATCAAAATGTGACCTGTTTTGTGTCAAGAGAAGATGAAATATGGGTATGACATAAGAAGCTAGGACATACAAGTATGAAACAGATAACTATGCTTCATAAGTATAGACTTGTAAAAGTTCTACCCGATATAAGTTTCAAAAAGGATGTCTTATGTGATTCTTACCAATGTGGAAAGCAAGTTAAAACTAGCTTTAAACCCAAGAATCTGGTATCGTCTTCTAGACCTTTAAAGTCGTTGCATATGGATCTGTTTGGTCTAGTTAGTATTACTAGTATGGCAGGAAATAAATATGGTTTTGTCTTAGTCGGTGATTATTCTAGATATACAGGGGTACTCTTCTTAACCCACAAAGATGAGTCATTCAAAATGTTCTCTATATTCTGTAAGAAAGTTCAGAATGAGCAGGGATTCTGTATCTCTTCTATCAGAAGTGACCATGTGAGAGAGTTTAAAAATGAGCACTTCAATACATTATGCAAAGAGAATGGTATCTATCACAACGTTTCTACTCCTAGAACTCCTCAAAGATAATGGAACAGATCTCTACAAGAGATGGCTCGAACAATGCTCAATGAAAGCAAACTCCCAAAGTACTTCTAGGCGATGCAAGAAACACGCTTATTATGTACGAGAACATAATATTGATAAGACCCTTCTTGAATAAAATTCCTATGAATTGTGGAAAGGTAGAAAATCCAACATCTCTTATTTCCATGCTTTTGGATGTGAATGCTTTATTTTGAATACTAGAGATCAACTTGGAAAGTTTGATTCAAAAGTAGATAAGGCTATATTCCTCGATTATTCGAGACACTTCTAAAGCTTTTAGAGTTTACAACTCTAGAACAGCAGTTGTTGCGGAATCTATTCATGTTGAATTTAATGTCGGTTTAAAGACTGATAGGAAACTATCAAATCTAGAAGATGAACTTGCAGGATTAAATCTCGAAAGACAAAGCAATCAGACTAATGATAGCTTGAAAAATGAGGATCCAGAAACTCATATTCAAGCGTCTGATCCACCTGCTCAACAACCATCAGAGACTGACCAAGACGAGATTGGAAGTTCAAAACTCATTACCCTGAAAAGTTGATCATTGGTAATCCCTCTCAAGGAGTTAGAACCAGATCAACATTCAAAGATTCAAACAACATGGCATTCCTATCTGAGATTGAACCAAAGACAATCAAAGAAGATCTTGAAGATGAAAGCTGGATTTTAGCTATGCAAGAGGAGCTAAATTAGTTCAAAAGGAATGATGTTTGGTTCTTAGTTCCAAATGAAAAAGGAAAGTCATTTATTGGAACGAGATGGGTATTCAGAAACAAGCTTGATGAAGATGGAAAGGTATTCAGAAACAAAGCAAGGTTAGTAGCTCAAGGCTATAATCAACAACAAGGTATTGACTACACTGAGACTTTTGCACCAATAGCTAGAATAGAAGCAATTCGTATACTTATGTCATATGATGCAGAGCATCAAATCACCTTATTTCAAAAGGATGTTAAAAGTACATTTCTAAATTGAATTATTGAAGAAGATGTATGTGTTAAGCAACCACCTGGATTTGAAGATAGTGACAAACCAAATCATGTCCATAAGCTTAAGAAAGCTCTCTATGGATTAAAACAAGCACTTAGAGCTTGGAATGACAGACTAAGTTCTTTTCTTATGAAAAATGATTTCATTAGAGGAAAAGTAGATACAACTCTAGAAAAAGTTCTAAAAAGTATTTCATTATAGTACAAATCTATGTTGATGATATCATATTCGGTGATACTAATGAAAAGCTCTGCAAAGAGTTCTCCAAGCTTATGCAGAATGAATTTGAGATGAGCATTATGGGAGAATTGAAGTTCTTCCTTCGTCTACAAATCAAACAGACAGATGATGGAATTTACATTCATCAACAAAAATATACCAAGGATATCTTAAAGAAATACAAGCTGGTTACAGCTAAACCTATGAAAACTCCCATGGAAGCAAATGCAAAATTAGGCAAAGATGAAGAAGGTAAAAAGGTAGATCAAACTACTTACAGAGGTATGATTAGTTCTCTCTTGTACTTAACTTCAAGTAGACCTGATATTCAATTTAGTGTCTGTTTGTGTGCGAGATTCCAATCAGATCCTAGAGAATCACATCTCAAGGCTGTCAAAAGAATATTTAGATATTTGCTTGGAACCACTAATATTGGTTTGATGTATTTAAGAACACAAGAATACAGATTAGTAGGATTCTGTGATGCTGATTATGTTGGAGACAGAGTAGAAAGAAAAATCACAAGTGGAGGATGTCAATTCATTGGAGCAAGCTTAGTCTCTTAGACAAGCAAAATACAAACTACAATTGCTCTATCCACTGCAGAAGCAGAATACATTTTAGCTGCAAGTTGTTGTTCACAGCTCTTATGGGTAAAACATCAACTTGAAGATTATTCTATCTTTGAACATAATATATCTGTTTGGTGTCATAATTCTAGTGCTATCTGTTTATCTAAGAATCCCATTAAACATTCTAAGGCTAAGCACATAGAAATTAAACATCATTTCATAAAAGACTGTGTTCAAAAAGGTATTTTTTATATTAAGTTTGTTAAAACTAAAAATCAGTGGGCTAATATATTAACTAAACCCTTAGCTGAAGATAGATTCACTTATATTAGAGATAATATGAATATGCATTTCATAAATGAATAATGCATCTGCTCTTCGATGAAGCGTCTGCTGACGTGGATTATTTACTAAGACTTAACATTGCAGTTATCTAAAATGTTTTTGAATTCAAAAAGTTTTGTCTTTATTATTTCTCAACAGCTCTTTTCTAAAACCTCTTTCTTTAAAACCTAAAGTCTTCTCTCCAAAACACTTTACTGTTTAAAAAAGGCTCTCTCTCTCTCTCTCTCTCTCTCTCTCTCTCTCTCTCTCTCTCTCTCTCTCTCTCTCTCTCTCTCTCTCTCGAATCTTTTCGAAACCCTTTCGTCTTCTTTCTCTTTTTCAACCCAAATCCATGGTACATGTAACACCCCGATTTTCATATAAGGGATTATGTTACTATGGATGCCTAGTTGTTGTTGTTGTTATTATTACTACTACTATTAATTTTAATGAAGTTTGTGTTGTTATTTATATAATTGATAATGTAATTGTGATTAGTGTTGTAGTATTTTTATGCTTATACATATATATGTATGTATATATTATTACATATGATAATATGTATATTAATATATGATTATTTACATTATTATGAGATTGTGTCTCTTAATATGTGGTCTTATATGAATATATGTTTTTGTTTGTGATTTTATATGTTAATATATGATATATGATTTTGTTAATAATAAGTGATTAAGAATGATATGATGAGATATCATGTGATTTAGTATTTAAATAGAGATAGTGTAATTCTTAGATTTTAGTTACTCAACCAATCAGATTTGAGTCCTTATTATTAAAGGATAATGCTCTTTTTGGTTACCTTTTAAGATCTTATCATAATCTCCTAAGGATGCTATCTAGGAATAACTACCAAATTTGTTGCTAAACTTCCATCGAACTTTTGACCACCTTAGAGTCCGATTTAGGATTCAATGATTACATATTATTTTGTAGATATTTCTCTGAGCTTTCTAACGACACCAAGAACGCCTCAATCAAAAACTTGTAGCTCAAGTTATGGTCAAAATACCGATCTAAATACAGTATGGGATGAAATAGGAGCCCGTTATTCCCTAACTTGTATTTATACCATAAGACTCGATCTAAACCCTATTTCTCACATTGTTAACCTTAGAATAGCTGCCTCTCTTCAACTTTATTAGTTTTCCCTTGAACCCCTTGAAATTCTTGGAGTTTGAGTCCGTTTGGGAGAGAAGTTACACGTGTTAGCATCGTTTAAGGTAACGTAGTTATCCCTCCATAATATTCTTTTCCCTTTCTTTTGAATTGGGGATTAGCGGGTTGTTCTCTTCCCTTCTTGTTTGACCAAGGCTTGAGGAACTCGTTGAGCCGCTCGAGGGAACGTGTCTAGTTTGCCAACGTTATCATTTTGGGAATCTTCATACCAGGCATGGGGAGAAGGAATAGTATTGACATGTAGGCGTTGGGGGTAGCGTAAGATGAAGGGTTAACCCATGACCCTATCATATATTGTTTGTCTATTCGATGTTAATTGATGTATGTATGATATGATTATAATGTTAACGACATGCTTTAATTATTGTATTGTTTGATGTTAATTATTTATGATGTATGATTCGATGTTATTGGTATGCCCAATTGAGTATGATGTTTAAGGATACCATGAATGTTCATGATGATGATGATGTTATTATGATGATGATGTTGTTGTTATGATAATGATGAGACTGTTATGATAATGATGATGATGTGGTGCTCTGGATGAATGTTCATTGTTTTGCATGTTAATGCCAAGAATGACGTTAATAAGACTCTAACCAATTAATAGGGCTTATTAATGATGTTAAGACCTTAGAAGAGATGTTAATAAATATGAATGCATTTAAGGGATGTTTTCTCAGTTTGATCATAAGACATGAATATAGTATGAGAGGCAAGGTTATGTTCATAGGGCTTAGTCAAAGACCCTAGGATTGATTAGTGAGTTTTAGGGATGTTAGTATTGAAGCTAGAAGTAAAAGACATGGGAACAATTAAAAGTAATGAAACATATGATTGATGGTGTAGTTTAAACCAACAGGTTTGATATTTGAATGCCCTAGGATACTTAGTAAGGGTTGTTCAACCCTTCTGCCTAGAAACAGTACGATCACGCTCCATTGAGTACGACCGTGCTCAACAGTCAGCACGCCCGTGCTTGACTTAACAGTCAACACGCCCGTGCTTGACTTAACAGTCAGCACGCCCGTGCTGAGGGGGAAGCATGCCCATGCTTCCCGGTACATATCAGAACACAGAAAAGGTAACAAGGGGCGTTTTACCCCCAAACGCTTCTAATAATGAAGAAGATACCAGACCAAGTAAAGACAAGCTAGATAACTTAAAGATAATAATGTACCTTGGTAGCCGAGTGGCCAGGGGGCCTTGATGCTTAATGGTCAAGGTGTTGAGCTCTGTACCTGATCAGTCGGAGTGTTAATAATTAAAGTGGAAAGATGTTGTTCTGTACCATAGTAGCCAAGTGGCCAAGGGGGACCTCGATAGTCGAGTGGTCGAGGTGTTGAGCTATGGTGCTTATTGGCCCGAGCGTTGTTATTTTGTACCTTGGTAGCCTAGTGGCCAAGGGGGCCTTGATGCTTAATGGTCAAGGTGTTGGTGTAAGTCCTAGAGGCCAGTGTATTTCTTAGACTTACATTTGTATCTTGCCATTATATATATATATTTGATATGAGGTATTCCAGTTTATTGTGTTACTTGTTTAAACATAATAAAGTCCTTAGAATAGAAATTTCAGTTTAATAGAATATCAAGTACATGACTTGATCGTGAGACACTATTGAACAATGAAATCCTATTCTTAAATATCCGTAGTCAAGTATTTTATTAATAAGGACAATAATAATACATTGAGACTATTGTGTGTGCAGACTGATGACCATATCTCACGGGTCATGGATATGAGATATCGAGTCGCCACATAGGTACACATTAGAGTAATGATGTACTGGATTGACCCACCATGAGAACACTACATGGAGTGTTATGTGAGTGTCATAAGTAGTTCTCATAGTGACAATGGTGTATGCAATCCTTCGACCTGAAATCGCTACGATCCCTACATGAGGAGTCGTGTGCTTTAATATCGTCAAACGTCATCTGTAATAGGATGATTATAAAGACGGTCATTGGGCATACCACGAGCCATGTAGAGGGATGTGAGTGACCTAGATGGAATTTGTCCCTCCTACATAACAGGAGTAATATCTGTGGGCCCCCTGATAGAGTGAGACTGTAAAATGCATGGCCATGCTAAAATGAGTCAATATGAGATATTGACCTCATTTGTTGTCAAGTCTACTCGGGTATCAGGGAACATGATATTGAACCATACAAGGGTGACACATTCTATGTCTTGTGTTCAATATAGATATATGGACAAAGGGATAATAATGCACATGAATATTTGTCACAGAAAGGTTTCGTCAAATCACTGACTTTCTCACTACTTAGGTGGCAGTGATGTATTGCTAGATACCGCTCACTGTTTGTAATATTAAATGGGATTTAATATTACTACTAACGTTTTGGGAACCTATAGGGTCACACACATAAGAGCGGATCAAAAGAAGCATTAAAAGGAGAGTTGGACTCTTTTCTTGGGCCTAGCGCATTGTACATGGGGCTTAGGTCAAACGCTGCTTACTAACTCACTTAAGGAGGTGCTACTATAAGTAGACCACTTAAGCAATTGTGCCTACATGGTTTTTACCCTAGCCGCACATAGAGAGTGATAGTGAGCAGCAGGTCTCGGTTTTCGAAGCTAGCACTGTGAGGCAGAGACGCTTCGTGTTCGTGACGTTGGACGTTCACGGGATCTGCTCGTGTGGATACCTTAGAGACACCGTTCGTGCGGTGTTCGTGATAGACGATTTCAATCAATCCTCATCGCTTCAAGAGGTAAATCTTCTAACCATGAATCATGACCAAACGCAAGGATCCTTCGATGGGAATTTTTTTTCCGCTGCATTATTTTGTTTTATACGCAAATTCCCAACAGTGGTATCAGAGCCGCTTGCGAAACCATGATTCTGTTACGTGGTTTACCTGTTATGTATGATAACATGTTAATAATGTGAATCGTTTTTCTGAAAATTGTTTTCTGAAAATCGTTTGCATCCGTTTTTGCGAAACCTTGTTTCTGTAATTTTCGTATGTATATGATATATGCATCTATAGCTTGTTTATGTATATATATGCGATATGTACATTGGTTATGGAATCCTTATTATGTTCTGCGATGGCGTCAAGTGTTGATGTTAAACATGATCGGTTTCAGTTCTCTGTTGGCGGCGTTAAAGGGTGTCAGACATGAAAAGTTCATGTTCTTGCGGCTGAGGTTCCAAGAGTTGAAACCCTAGCTGCCGTTCCTTGCAGCATGAAGTGTTCAAGGGCCTTGCGGTTTTAGGGTTGAGAGGTTGAAGCCCTAGCCGCCAAGGAAGCGGGAACCCCATGCTACCTCTGCGTAGTGTGTTATTTCGAAATTCAATTTTTGAAATCTTTTATGTCACCATTTAATAACAACATCAATTACAATAAATGTGATTTATAGTAACATCAATTACAATAAATGTGATTTATAGTAACGTCAATTACAATAAATGTGATTTATAGTAACGTCAATTACAATAAATGTGATTTATAGTAACGTCAATTACAATAAATGTGATTTATAGTAACATCAATTACAATAAATGTGATTTATAGTAACATCAATTACAATAAATGTGATTTATAGTAACATCAATTACAATAAATGTGATTTATTATATAGATGTTATGTTTTCAAAATTCAGATTTTGAAATCTCTAATTAATAATAATAATAATAATAATTGTGTATTATTATTGGTTGTTACTATTTATTTGGTAATGTATGGTGAATGGCTATGGCCTTAGTCCTTTAATCTTTTGGTTTATATTTTGAAATACGGCCTGCGTGCCGTGCCTTTCTCTTATATTCCATATGTATATTCTTTTCTCATCTTACTCCCCTCATATGTAAAATGAGGTTTCTGTTTATGTAACGTAATGATGGAGACAAAAAGACGTTATCCTGTGGGAGATCATGCTTGGAGAAGCCTGGACGCTCCTAGGTTTCAGTTTAGATTCTCCCATTGGCTTGGGAGAATCAATGCGTTAGGGGCCATAACCATATCACATTTATTTGCCTTATATATGTATGAGATGCATGTATGTATATAGTATGTTAAAAGGGGTTTAACTAATATATGTATGAGATGCATGTATGTAAATAGTAAGTTAAAGAGTTTAACAAATGATGAGATCAAATATTTATCAAATCCCTCAAAAGGAAATATTAAGTCACATTTAAAGGCCTTCCAATGCATGGCACTCGTCAAGACTATGATCGATTAAGTGTGGGTCCACCAAAGAGGGGTACCTTTATGTATACTAGTAAGATGCGATGGGACAAATGTAATGTTCAACTGCTATCCATTGGGTCTGAATTAACTAAGCCAACTTCAATAGGATTGAAAGGCTTAGAGGCTTAAAAGTTGGGCTTTAGTCCATGTGATGGATTAGAATAAGAGTTATTCACCCAACTGTCCAAGAGTTGCATGAGATGCAATCGGAAAGTGTTTCCTACCTATATAACCGAATTTTGAGTGATCAGCCAAAGCTGACTTAAAGCTAGGTGAAATATGGATCTTGGCCCACTAGAAAATCTTCCAACAGGATTTTCCGAATCAATGATGAGGGTCATTGTTTTGAGTAAAATAGTGGGAGGCGTATTTAATTAAAGACCTTATTAAATAACTTCATGGCATGATACTTATATTTTGCATATTTATCTCTGTAGATTACCATGGCATCAAACATATCAAGTAACCTGTCATTGCGATCCGTCCTTGAGAAGGACAAACTATCCGGAACAAATTTCCTGGACTGGTACAGAAACTTGAGGATTGTCCTCAAACATGAGAAAAAGCTGTATATTCTTGAGGAGCCTATTCCTGAGGAGCCACCGGCTTCAAGTGCTCCTAGGGCTGACAGGGATGCTTATAAGAAGCATCAGGATGACGCCTTAGACGTCGGCTGTCTTATGCTTGCTACCATGACCTCTGAGCTGCAAAAGCAACATGAGACCATGGAGGCGTACGATATGATCGTGCTCCTCAAGCTGCTCTACCAAGAGCAAGCAAGGCATGAGCGGTTCGAAGTTTCTAGAGCCCTTTTCCAGTGTAAATTGGCAGAAGGAAGCCCTGTGAGTCCTCATGTACTCCAGATGATCGGGTACATTGAGAATCTCGAGAGACTGGGATTTCCTTTAGGCCAAGAGTTGGCCACCGACTTATTTCTACAATCGTTGCCTGAGAGCTATAGTCAGTTTGTCATGAACTATAATATGAATGATCTTGACAAACCTTTTCCAGAATTGTTGAGCATGTTGAGAACTGCTGAACAAAATATTAACAAAGGAAAGGGGAAGGCCATTTTGATGGTCCAGGATGGAAATAGCAAGAAGCAGCCCAAGAAGCCCACGCACAAACAAAAGGGCAAGGGCAAGGGCAAGGCCATCAACAAGATCAAGCCCAGTGCTTCTGGCTTGAAGCCTGTGGGTGGTGTGGCTAAGGAAGGCAATTGCTTCGACTGTGGTCGGACCGGACATTGGAAGAGGAACTGCCCAAAATACCTGGAAGAAATCAAGAAGAAGAAGGGAAGTGAGACTTCCACTTCGGGTGTGTTTGTTATAGAAGTCAATTTATCTACTTCTGCATCATGGGTATTAGATATTGGATGTGGTTCTCACATTTGTACAAATGTGCAGGATCTAAACAGGAGTAGACCATTGGCAAAGGGCGAAGTCGACCTACGAGTTGGAAATGGAGCAAAGGTTGCTGCTTTAGTTGTAGGGACTTATGTATTGACTTTGCCCACTGGGCTTACTATTCAGTTAGAGAACTGTTATTTTGTGCCTGCAATTAGCAGGAATATCATTTACGTTTCTTGTTTGGACAAGATTGGTTTTTCTTTTATAATAAAGAACAAAAGTTGTTCTATTTATTTGGATGATATTTTCTATGCTAGTGCACACATGAGTAATGGGCTTTATGTCCTTGATCTTGAAATGCCCATCTATAACATAAATACTAAGAGGTTCAAACCAAATGAGTTGAACCCGTCTTATCTTTGCCATTGTCGTTTAGGCCATATAAATGAGAAGCGCATTTCGAAGCTCCATAAAGATGGACTCTTGGACTCATTTGATTATGAATCATATGAGATACGTGAGTCTTGTTTATTGGGAAAGATGACTAAAGCTCCATTCACCGGAAAAGGTGAAAGAGCTAACGATCTTTTGGGTCTTATACATAGCGATGTATGCGGACCCCTAAACACATTAGCTAGAGGTGGTTTTCAGTACTTCATCATATTTACTGATGATTTCAGTAGGTATGGATTTGTGTATCTTATGAAACATAAATCGGAATCCTTTGAAAAGTTCAAGGAATTCAAAAATGAGGTACAAAACCAACTTGGTAAAAATATTAAAACTCTTCGATCAGATCGAGGTGGTGAATATTTGAGCCTAGAGTTTGATTATCATCTGAGAGAGTGTGGAATTTTATCTCAACTCACTCCACATGGAACACCACAATGGAATGGTGTTTGAGAGGAGAAATCGAACCTTGTTGGACATGGTTCGGTCTATGATGAGTCATGCAAACCTTCCAAACTCTTTCTGGGGACATGCTCTATTAACAGTAGCTTTTACACTTAATCGTGTTCCATCCAAAGCGATAGAAAAGACACCATATGAGATATGGATTGGTAGACGACCCAGCATGTCTTTTATGAAGATTTGGGGTTGTGAAGCATACGTAAAACGTCAAGTTTCTAATAAGCTTGATCCCAAATCTGATAAATGCTTCTTTGTGGGGTATCCCAAAGAAACCAAGGGGTACTATTTCTATAATCCTTCCGAAGGCAAAGTGTTTGTCGCACGAACTGGTGTATTCCTAGAAAAGGAGTTTATCTCCATAGGAACTAGTGGGAGGAAGATAGAACTTGAAGAAATTCAAGAATCACAGAGTAGTGGTGGAACATGAGCAACCTTCACAAAATGCTGTGGAGGAACAACCTGCTCCAGTAGCACAAGACCAGCGTAGGTCTAACAGGATACGTCACCAGCTTGAGAGATATGGATTTCTCATGACTCCACAAGGTGATGTATTGCTTATGGATCAAGATGAGCCTGTGACTTACCAGGAGGCCATCACTGGCCCAGAATCTGAGAAGTGGCTCGAGGCCATGAAATTTGAGATGGATTCCATGTACACCAACCAGGTATGGACCTTGGTAGAGCCACCTGAAGGGGTGAAACCCATAGGGTGCAAGTGGGTTTTCAAAAGAAAACTGACATGGATGGTAAGGTACACACCTTTAAGGCGCGATTGGTCGCTAAGGGTTTTAAGCAAATTCATGGTGTCGACTATGATGAGACCTTTTCGCCTGTTGCGATGCTTAAATCCGTCCGGATCTTACTTGCTATCGCTGCATACCATGATTACGAGATATGGCAGATGGATGTCAAAACTGCTTTCCTTAATGGAAAGCTTCTTGAGGATGTGTACATGACACAACTTGAAGGCTTTGGCATTTTAGAAGATGCCGGAAAGATATGTAAATTGCAGCGATCAATCTATGGATTGAAGCAAGCTTCCAGAAGTTGGAACCTTCGTTTTGATGATGCTGTAAGACAGTACGGATTCATCAAAAATGAAGATGAACCTTGTGTCTACAAGAAGGTTAGTGGGAGCAATGTTGTTTTTCTGGTGTTATATGTAGATGACATATTACTCATTGGAAATGACATCCCTACACTACAAAATGTAAAGACATGGTTAGGGAATTGCTTCTCTATGAAAGATTTGGGTGAAGCTACCTATGTATTGGGAATCAGGATCTATAGGGATAGATCGCTGAAATTACTTGGCCTAAGTCAGAGTACATACATAGACAAAGTGTTGAGACGCTTTAACATGCATGAATCCAAGAAAGGACTCTTGCCTGTGTCACATGGTATATGCCTATCAAAGGCACAATCCCCTTCCACTCAAGAAGAAAGGGATCGCATGAGTAAGATTCCATATGCATCCGCAATTGGATCTATCATGTATGCCATGTTATGTACTCGACCAGATGTATCGTATGCTTTAAGCATAACGAGCGGTACCGATCGATCCCTTGAAAGTCACTGTGCGGTGTCAAGAACATCCTTAAGTACTTGAGAAGAACTAAGGATTCGTTCTTGGTATTTGGAGGCGAGGAAGAGCTTGCTGTAAAAGGTTACACCGATGCTAGCTTCCAAACCGATAAGGATGATTCCAGATCGCAATCTGGTTATGTGTTCTGCCTGAATGGTGGGGCGGTGAGCTGGAAGAGTTCAAAGCAAGAGACAGTCGCCGATTCTACTACAGAGGCTGAGTATATTGCTGCCTCCAATGCAGCAAAGGAGGCTGTTTGGATCAGGAAGTTCATTACAGAGCTTGGTATAGTTCCTAGTATTGTGGACCCCATTGATCTCTATTGTGATAACAATGGGGCCATTGCACAAGCTAAGGAACCTAGATCTCATCAGCGATCCAAGCATATACTTAGGCGCTTCCATATCATTCGAGAGATTATCGACAGAGGAGATGTGAAGATATGCAGAGTACCAACACTTGATAACGTTGTTGACCCACTTACGAAACCTTTTGCTCAACAGAAGCACGAAGGTCACACTAGATCGATGGGCATTAGATTTATGCCTGATTGGCTCTAGTGCTAGTGGAAGATTGTTGGTGTAAGCCCTAGAGGCCAGTGTATTTCTTAGACTTACATTTGTATCTTGCCATTATATATATATATATATATATATATATATATATATATATATATATATATATATGATATGAGGCATTCCAGTTTATTGTGTTACTTGTTTAAACATAATAAAGTCCTTAGAATAGAAATTTCAGTTTAATAAAATATCAAGTACATGACTTGATCGTGAGACACTATTGAACAATGAAATCCTATTCTTAAATATCCGTGGTCAAGTATTTTATTAATAAGGACAATAATAATACATTGAGACTATTGTGTGTGCAGAATGATGACCATATCTCACGGGTCATGGATATGAGATATCGAGTCGCCACATAGGTACACAATAGAGTAATGATGTACTGGATTGACCCACCATGAGAACACTACATGGAGCGTTATGTGAGTGTCATAAGTAGTTCTCATAGTGACAATGGTGTATGGAATCCTTCGACCTGAAATCGCTACGATCCCTACATGAGGAGTCGTGTGCTTTAATATCGTCAAACGTCATCTGTAATAGGATTATTATAAAGACGGTCATTGGGCATACCACGAGCCATGCAGAGGGATGTGAGTGACCTAGATAGAATTTGTCCCTCCTACATAACAGGAGTAATATCTGTGGGGCCCCTGATAGAGTGAGACTGTAAAATGCATGGCCATGCTGAAATGAGTCAATATGAGATATTGACCTCATTTGTTGTCAAGTCTACTCGGGTATCAGGGAACATGATATTGAACCATACAAGGGTGACACATTCTATGTCTTGTGTTCAATATAGATATATGGACAAAGGGATAATAATGCACATGAATATTTGTCACAGAAAGGTTTCGTCAAATCACTGACTTTCTCACTACTTAGGTGGTAGTGATGTATTGCTAGATACCGCTCACTGTTTGTAATATTAAATGGGATTTAATATTACTACTAACGTTTTGGGAACCTATAGGGTCACACACATAAGAGCGGATCAAAAGAAGCATTAAAAGGAGAGTTGGACTCTTTTATTGGGCCTAGCGCATTGTACATGGGGCTTAGGTCAAACGTTGCTCACTAACTCACTTAAGGAGGTTCTACTATAAGTAGACCACTTAAGCTATTGTGCCTACATGGTTTTTACCCTATCCGCACATAGAGAGTGACAGGGAGCAGCAGGTCTCGGTTTTCGAAGCTAGCACTGTGAGTCAGAGACGCTTCGTGTTCGAGACGTTGGACGTTCACGAGATCTGATCGTGTGGATACCTTAGAGACACCGTTCGTGCGGTGTCCGTGATAGACGATTTCAATCAATTCTCATCGCTTCAAGAGGTAAATCTTCTAACCATGAATCATGACCATTCGCAAGGATCCTTCGATGGGAATTTTTTTTCCTCTGCGTTATTTTGTTTTATACGTAAATTCCCAACACAAGGTGTTGTTAAAAGATATTGGACCTTGGTAGCCGAGTGGCCAAGGGGGCCTTGATGCTTAATGGTCAAGGTGTTGAGCTCTGGTGCTTTTTGGCCAGAGTGTAAGTGAAACGATTATGCGATAAAAGATTAAAGTCTAGAGATGAAAGATAACGTTGATGATGATGATGAACTTGGGTAGCCGAGTGGCCCAAGCGGAGGTGGTGATTGTTGGTTGTGCGTTGTGTTGCTCATCCATACATTGTATTAGTGGAGTAATGTTGCATCGCATAACATACCTTGTTTGGAATGATATATGTATATATATGATATTAATTTGATGAGATGATTATGTTTGATATGCTATGTTTATATGATGCATCTTCATCTTGCTAACTACATCCATGCCATTATGTTAATATATATGTTTTTACTCCCCGTCTTTTGTTGTTTGTTGCATGTATCTTTTTGGATATGCAGAGGACGGTGAGCAGCTTGCTCAGGAGTGACTCTGAGGAGCCGCTACTCGTAGTTTAGTTATGTCTAGTTTTAGTTTGTTTATCCGAGTTATTTATCCGATTGGTTATACCAGCTCTGTAATGTGACATCGGGGTTGGGTTCGTTATATGTTTCCTATTATGTTCCTTTTAAACAATGTTTTAGTTTTTCCGCCTTGAAGTTATGTTACAATGCAGTAGCCTCTGCCCTTTTTTTATTATTATTATGATATAATATGCATGTGTTCTCTTTATTTTATATCTTTTACATTTTATGAATACATGCGGGGTAGAGGGTGCCACAGCACCCAAAGCACCCTCTCAGAAAATTACCCGTGCTGCTGCTCGGTTAGGGATGAGTGTGGAAGACTTATCTATGATCGTCCCCGGATGATTTGTCAAGATGAATAAAATCATCAAAGGAGGCATGAATATTATGGCAGAATTGGAAGCTTCACAATGGGTCAACGTTTTCTCCCCACATGAACCTGTTTACCCTCTGCGACTTCAACAATTATGGGAAAAAGTTGAAGAAAGGATGTCTTAGACTCAAATTTCCATTCGAACCTAGTGTAATGGAAAACCCTATTCGTTCACTCTCAACAATATTCAGAAAGTAACCCACTGCCCTAGGAAGGTGAAGAAACTGTTCATCAAGTTCTCTATGGGATATCCAACCGTACAAGCAAAGTTGCCTCCAAACTGACTCCAAAAGGAAGGTTCTTGCATGTGTTGTTAATCAACTGTGTGATGCCAAGAACAAATGCTTGTGATAATGTCAACAATATGGATAGATTTTCCCTATTCCATCTCCTGAACATGATGAAGGTTGACATAAATGACTTGATTTTCAAGTATATGCTAAGGATGGTAAAGCCCCAAATCAGGACCTCTTACACATATGGGATGCTGATTACCAGACTGCTAAACATCAAGGGTATTCCCCTCACGGGAATTGTTGATATGACTACTGCCATTGATGAAAGAACCCTCTCTCAGATGAAGATGAGATCACCGGGAAGGATTCCTGACTCTGATGAAGATGATGAGAAGAAGAAATCTTCAGGAGAATCTGAAGAAGAAACTGTTGAGTCTGATGACTCAAGCAACACAAGCGTCTGTGCCCTTGGATCCCAAGATCAGATCGAAACTTCAAGTAAAGAGGAAGCTGGTCATCTCAGAAGCATCTGATTATGATGATGACCAACCTATTTCCAAGGTTCTGAAGAAGGAAATGGTTCAAAACCTTGATGTTGCTCCTCGAAAAGAACTCAAGAGGAAAGCTGCTGTTGTAGCTACACCAGTTAGAAGATCTACAAGGCTGAAGATAGTTGAACCTGTGCAAGTTTATTTGCAATCTGCTGCATCACCTCTTAGGTCATTTGAACCCTCACCCTCTTCACCCATTGCATTAACCTCACCCTCTGATTCATCATCCTCTTCCTCACATAACTCCCATCTTCACAATCAGATTTCAATTGCTGAAAATCTGCTTTCTTTATCTGTTCGAGATTTTAATTTGAATATCACTCCATATCACCCTTCACCACACCCTATTCTTCATAACTCATCGGATCACATATCCAGCCCTTCATCACTCTCTCCCTCACCAACTCAGGAAATTCAAACTCTTGTTCCTATTTCAATAATTTTTTATTCCATTCTATCACCTCTCTCTCACCCTTCACCTACCCCTCAAACCTCACCACAGAGACCTCTAACTGCTCCTTTCAACCCTTATGAGCCATTACCTTTAGATCACATCAATCCCGACCTTCTTAGCCCGGATGACTTAAAAGCAATCAGCAATCTTGTTGCTGAACAGGCTGCAGTAAGGCTAAATCAAGCCTCTTGGAAGCACATACCCAATCCTACTACTTGCATGAAGGCCAATTCTGTATTGAAGATCTATCCTGACAGAGGATCTGTCTGTCCAAAGCCAAAGTTGATTTCAAAATCCAAGAAGCCTTTTGTCTGGCTGAAAAGGAACCATAAGAAACTGAAGTTACCTAGATGGTCTACTTGATTCATGAGTCACCCTGAGCCTCATGCTCTTCAAGACCTATCTCATCACTGTGGCATATCTCTGATTGACAAACTCAAGACGCCTACAGGTAGTGCCCGACTCAGTTCCTACCAGATTCCCTAGATCGGATATCCAGATGAAGATAGAGCTGAATCAAGGCAACTCTATCCATTTCGACCAACTCTTATCTTCACTCATTTTCTTTTCATTTTACCTTTGTCTTTTTTATGAAAACCCTTTTTCTGCCTAATCTTTTGATTTACCAATTTTTGATGAAAATTTGACTAGGTTTTTCAATTATCTTTCCCTTTTTTTCATTTCTCTCTTTATTTTAGAAATCTTCTCTTTTAAAATTCCCTGTTTGGAACCCTTTGGTTCGTTGCACTTAGTCTTTCCCCTAACTCTATATGTTCCCCATTGTTCTTGATCCCACTTTTCTTTTCTCCTCTAGTCATTCTCTTCCTTGGCACTGTCTGGAAATTGTTCTATATGAACCACCCATGACTGCCAACCCTTCTGACCCTGGCGCCTCCTCTTCATCTCCACCTAATGATCCTGCTGCAACGGCATCCACCATCATTGGAATGGATCCAGTAGCTCGTGCAGGAATCAGTTGTCTTCGTGAGACCATGCAAACTGTTATGACTCTTCTCACCAAGATTGTTGAGAAACAACAACTTTAGTTTTCGTTACCTTTGTCAGCAATGTAACACGTCAATGATGGTTAAATCAATAAATGTTGTTTTCAGATGCATTTTATTATGTTACTTTATCTTTTTGCTAATGACAAAGGGGGAGAATATATTCGTATATCTGAACTAAAATAACTGTCTAATGAAACTCATAAGATAAGACGCTACCTTAATATGCATTTGATTTCTTTTTGGAAGCATTAGTTCAGGGTGAGCTTGAGGAGCTCAATTGAATTGAATATTCTTATAAGCTTGAATATAGTCATACTTCATATGATTCTCTGTGCTTAAATATGGTTTTATCCTTAGTTCATTAAAATCATAAGATAATGTTTGTCATCATCAACAAGGGGGAGATTGTTAAGACTACATCTTTAGATATCTCTGGTTTTGATGAATCCAAACATAGAATAATTTTAAGTGAACCTTGTGAAATATACTAATATGTGTATTAAGTGTGAGATCAGTATACAAGAGTCTCATGACAAAGAAACAAAGTATTAATGATGTGTCTATAGTATGATGTGTCTGAACAATGACTCATCTCTACCAAATTCTGATTAAGCGAATGAAAGTCCCTCGCTTCAACAACATTCAAATACAAAGAAAATTCCCTGATTATTTCGAATAAAAAAATTCGCTATCAGAAAGCTTAAAGCACCATTTCGTGCCTGAAGAATCTCTTTGTTGCAAAAAGTAAAGTAAACTTTACTTGAACGCAGACCCGCTTAGCACAAATAAGGAAAGTCACGCTGCCCAAGTCTGAAAAGCAATAAACACTGCTCTAAATCAAACTCCACTATGATAAAGCTATGCCAACCTATACGTTCAATTTGGCACGACCAGAACGATCATAAACATTAAATACAAGACCAGAACGACTCTTAGGCATTTATGAATGAAGAACAAAAGAATACTCAACTGAAGAACTCTCCTCAGCGGACTTATCTCTCTTGAGTATAAATAGAAGACTTTGAAGATCATTGAAGAAACACACCTGAATACATTAACTCACTCATTCAATACTCTCAAGCATTCAAATCTCTCTTAAGTTCTTCATAGAAAATTCTCTGCTTAAATCATTTGTATTTATTGAGAAGTCTTTATTGCGATCTCACCTACCTTAAATACTTATTCACTCTGTGAGTGTTACTCGGTAGATCTGCAAAGTTGCAATCCGTGAAGCTGCTGCTTCATTCAAACTCTTACTGTTTGTTGAGCCTGAAGATGCTTACTGAAAGAATACTTGTTTGAGCCTGGAGAGGCTAGGTGTGCAAACAATACTTGTTGGTTGAGCCTGTGGAGACTAGGTGTGAAAATAATACCTTCTGTAACCTGATCAGTTATAGTGCAAATACTGAGGTTGATACAGGGAAACACAAGAAGGGGGGTTGAAATGTGTTTCTTAACAGTTTTTCGAAAAAATCCTTTTCTCAAACACCATTACAAGCAAACCAATAAAAGCAACACACAAACAGAAAAACTTTTTTAAAGAGTTAATAAACTCAGATTCAAAACCCCACAGTTAGTATAATCAAAAACTGTAAAAGATAAGGGTTAGAAGAATCACACAAGTATTTTATCCTGGTTCACTCTCTTCCAACCAAAACCTACGTCTGGTCCCTTCTACGTGAAGGTTTTCTCCACTATTCTCCAAATAAATTACAAGTATTCAACACATCTTCATGCTACAAGTATTCTTTCTCTACCAAACCTCTTCAGGCACTAACTCTAACAAAGAGATAAACATATTTGATCTAAGAACTCACTAAGTGTGAGAGTATGAAAGTTTAAGATCAGCAAGGTTTATAAGTAAACTTGTTTAACAAATTCAACAAAGTTTTTACACTTTTGATATCAGAGCTTGTATCACTTTTTTTCTTTCTGAGGTTCTTCAACTATTTATGGAAGAAGTGCTTTGATTTCTTGAACTTCTTCAACAATCTTTAAGATATATCCATTTAGACATAGCAATAAATGCTCGAATCCGTTGAGACTGATAACTTGATATGCTTCGAGGAGAAGTGCTCTTGTTTATCAGAGGAATGCTCAAAGTGGAGTTGCACTTCCCTGTTGTACCGAAAGTTGCTTTCTGATTTTCCTTCTTTGTACTTGACTTGAACTTTACAGCAATGTAGTTGACAGAGTATAAAGGTTTATGTTTTCGATGGTACTATGTTCTTTTAACCAAGAGAAAAAGATTTTAACATTTAAACATTAAAGGAAAGAGACATATGTAAGACTCAATGACTTAGAGATTTTGATATATGACAAATACAATTTAATGTGTGTGCAAGTGTTTTAGTGTCAAATTGCAAAGATAGGTATCAAGCATTGATCAACAAGTTCATTAAGCAAATTCAAGGAAGAACTTGAAGGAATCAAGGAGCTGCATGTAGAAATCAAACGAGCAAAGTCAATGATCAAAGGATCATCAAGACCAAGCTTAAAGGAGAATTTTAGAATTAAGTCTTAGATGATTTGTAAGAGAAAGAAATATCTTAGTCACAAAATAGCTCAACTAAAAAGATGCATGAAGAAAATCAATTTTCATAACCTGCATTAAAAGGAATAAGTTTTTTTTATGAAAATAATTTTTGGAAATAAGAAAATTATTTGTCAGGTACAGCCATGTAATCAATGGATGTATGTCTGCTACTGTAACTGACAAATGAATTTAAGGTTCTTAATTTAATACATAGATGTACTGAATGGATGTACTGATGGATTAACCAAGGTCAAGACTATCAGTATGAAATTGGTTAATACAGCCATGTACTCAACCCCTATTCAAGAACCAGAATCAAGAAAACAGATTATGTTATCATACCCGAATCTGTTTTGATTGATCCCAACGGCTATAACTTGTTTTCTATATATAGAGGGATCAAAGGAACACTTTTAATATATCAAATATATCAGAATTACACGAAATCAATTTGAGAGATCAATTGTGAAAATCATTCATCATCTTTCTTGAGCTTCATTGTGAAAAAGAGTGTTTCAATTCTCATAAGAACTTCAATTTGTATATCTGACTATTGAGAGTGTAGGAATCAATCTTTTCGTTCTATTTGATTGTAAAGAGAGAGGGAGTCTCTCTGTGTGATTAGGGTGAGGTATCCCTAAGGAAGAACATTGAGGCTCTTCACAAGAGTATGGTATCTCGAGGTGAAGGAGTGCTCTGTGGTGTAAAGGTTTTTCAAGCTACCTAGCTAAAGCTTGTTGTGTTAGTGTGTGAAAACCCACAGGTGGAGTAGGGACTGGATGTAGATCACAGTGGTGGTGAATGAACTAGGATAAATCTGGTTGTGTGGTATCTCTAAACTCAAACTCTTTAATTTGTCTTGTGCATATAACTGTGATCTTGATGTTCTAATTTTTCAATTGATATCAGTTCTTGATCTATTTAATATGAATTAAAACCAGAGTATTACTGTAATCAATCTTGAGTTATTAATTGTTCAAAACTGAGTTGATTAAAATTATTCTTGATAACTGAAACTGATATATTGTAACTTTAGTTCTTGACTGATTAAGGCCTGTATCTAATACCTGTACGACCCTGAACTGAACTTCTTCCTGTTTGATTCAATCACTGTTGAATTGATAGCTGTGAGCTGTGAACTTGAATCTTATAATAGATTTATCTTTCTGAATTAATCTTTCTTATCCTCATCACCTTTTATTCAAGATTTCATAAAAAGTCCTTCACTATTTTTGTAAAAGATCTTGAGCCAACTCTTATTTGAAAAGTAAAGTTTTTTGAAAAGGAAGAATTTTTGAAAACTTAATTAACCCCCCCCCCCCCCCCCCTCTTGAGTCTTTGAAGCCAAAACAACAACATATATTCTCCCCCCTCCCCCGCTCGATTCTTTGAAGCCAAAACAACAACATATATTCTCTTGAATTAAATATACAATCATTTGAAATAAATACGCTTAAGCTTAGACGGGTTCACTCTTGATAGCTAGTAGACGCGCAGGTCTTTAGACATGCAAGATTAGCTTATCAGTGAGACGGGCTCATCTACTGATATTGCGTCTATAGTATTTTCTCGTTCCAAGTCTTTGGACTTGCTATACTCAATAGCTTGTCTACTAACGTGGAATCTAGTAAGACTACTAGTCTATTATCAAGTCTTTGGACTTGTTACAGTTCTGAAGATTATTTTGATTGACTCGTCTACACTTACTCTTCTTAGACTTAGATACTCGTCTAGCATAAAATTAACAGACTCGGAATTTTACCAAGAGTTGCAGACTCATCTAGAGGATTAAAAATAGAATCTGATATGATTCCATACTTTAATATAAGTCCTTATGACTAGAATAATTCAAACAGTTCATGCACACTTATAACAAACAAGTTAGATCTTTGATAATACTTTGCCATACACATTTAACTTTTTGTTAACATCAAAATTTAAGAGATTATTTAATCCAAAAACTACTTTGGTTCTAACAATCTCCCCCTTTTTGATGATGACAAAAACTAATTAAATTTGAGTGAGAAAAGTCTTAGAGAGTTGTAGAGCTCCCCCTAAGACAAAGCATTCAAACTTAAAACAGATAAGCAACAACACATTTCATACATATCTTATCAAAAATAGTTTAGTCATATATCAGACAAAGACAAATAGACAGATCAATTGTATAAAAACGGCAACAATAGTACATAGCATATAAGAAGGCATGTATATAATAAAGCAGCATGCATATGCAAACATATACTACCTTATCAAAACCTGACTTTGTATATATATATATATATATATATATATATATATATATATATATATATATATATATATATATATATATATGTATGTATCAAAATTTAATTCTCTATTCCTCTTTCTCCCTCTTTTTTGTCATTAGAGAAAAAGGAAATAGGAGTGGACCATCATTGTCAGTTATAGAGATAAAAGAAAACTAAGAAGAGGGTGGAGGTGGTTGAGGAGGGTTTTGAGTTGGAGGAGGTGGAGGATGTTGAATAGGTAGATTATGACTCTGTTGGAATCTTGTGAGAATAATCATCATCTGATTTATCATAACATTTGTTGGATCCAAGGCTTCTGCAACTTGCTCCTTGACCTGTTCCTTGACCTCAACTTTGACTCTCTCCTCTATTAACTTGCCTATAATTTCTTCAAAATTTGGTGGCAGTGAAGGTCTTGAGCTTTCATCACTATCATGGACGTTTGCTTGACCTTGAAAGGTGCTTAGTGCTTTAGAATGTTGAGGTTGATCATTTGGATGGATAACTGCCAGAGCCAGTGGTTGAGATGAGTGCTTTCCAGAAGTACTTTGTCTTGGAGCAGACTCAGCAACTTCCTCATACCCAGTTACTGGTTGAACGATATCATTATTCATATCTGGTCCTTCAACTATAATCTCTTCCTCAGTGTGCTCAGAAGAAGAAAATGATTCTTCAAAAGGTTGTGGAGATGAAGCAAGAGTGAGCACAGGAGGAGGCAAGTATGGAGTCCAGTGAACAGGATCTTCTTCATAAACATAACTGATGAGAGGAATTCCGAGAGTGTCCTCATGAATGTAAAATCTAACATTGGAAAGACCACACTTTCCTCTAACTTTTGGAGTGTTTCTCTTTTCCTCATCACTTAGTCCAGAAGAATAAGCTTCCTTAGTACAGTCTATCATATGATTTCTCCAAAAATCAACTGCAGAATCTTCAGGTATATCCTCAACAGGTTGTGACATCCAGAAATCTATTAGATTCTTATCAACAGAGGCATCAGAATTTGTAATCATACCTGAGTTGTCAGTTGGCAGCTCTAATATATCTTGGCAGTTCAAATTTAGCTTTCAAATGAGCATACGTGATGTGATCCACAACATTAGTAATTTTGCCATATTCCTTTAGATTCACAAAGGTGTTCCATTTAGTGTTTCTGTCCAATATGAACTGAGGTCTCCCATAAGTTATTGACCTTCTATACTCAGCTGACTTAGCTTTAACTTTGTAAGGATTTTGAGTCCAGTCATGAATAATATGCCTGTTGACACCTTCTGTGAAAGGTTTGAAGGGAGGGAATTTGATGAGATTGGGGTAGATTTTTCTTGGTGGGAAATTTTGTAGAGGAAGGATAGTAAAGGCAGGTCCAATATGATTGTATAAGGAATAGGTACATGCCATGGGTATTGTATAGGCTCAGGCTCATACTCATACTCAGGGAGAGGGTAAAAATGTCTGGTTGACTCTGGTTCAGGTTCATGTTTATGGTAGAGTATTCTCGAGTCTCTTTTGACTTTGGCCCAGCTTTCAGCTTTGCCATCATAAAGAACTGAAGGGTCAGTGTAGGGAAAGATTGTTTTTGGTAATTTGGGAAATAGAGCACCAGGGTTAATCCCTGCATCATCTGATTGATTGAACCAGGGATCATCTGCAGGAATGATTGGTTGAAATTGTGGTCTGGTTGTAGATGTTTCTAGTGGTGAGTGGACAGGGGATTGGACAAGTGAGGTTATTTGTTGTTGTGGTTGTGTGGCTTGAGAATTAGGTGAGGGTTGTGTTGGTGGAAGTGTGAAAATATAAACATCATGGTGAGGTGAAGGTGGTAATACAGACTTAGCAGGTGCAACAGTAATATTATCCCTATTCTTTAAACTTTCTACCAAAGCATCTACTGTTAATTGAACATGATCATTAGCAAGGATGTTTACCTCAGAAGTCAAAATGGACTTAGCTTTCCATGAGGGTTGCCTTCTCCTTGTTGGAACAGCAGCAGCAGACACCTTCTGCTTCTTTAGCACAGTTCCAATAGGAACATTATCTTCATCATCTTCATCTTCATTGTGAGACAGGATTAAATTCCTTGTTCTCTTCTGAGATGTGCAGACTGAGGTGCATTAGCAGGTTATTCCTTGATTACAATTCCACCAACAGGCTTCTTAGCAATAGGTTTCCTTGCAGCAGTGGTCTTCCTTCCAACTGTCTTTTTCCTTAGCCCTAGAGTCTCAGCATTGGTGAGCTCTATTTGTTCTTCTTTAACCTTCATCATGTCTTCTTCTTTAGCCATAGCAGCTTGAGCATATGTGCTTAGATTCATGATGGACGAGTTCATCTTACCAAAGACAGTAGTGGATGTTCCCTTTTTAGTGAGGATTTCATCTTATTCCTCTGGGGTTTTGGCACCAAGAATGTCATAGACTTGTTGGGCCTTGAAGTTTTTTGACAGTAGGTGACAGAAAGGAATAGCAGAGAGCTTCTTCCTGTGGATTATGGCATCCCTGAATCTTCCATAGAGAATTCTGAGCAAGCTGATTTTGGTCTCAATAATAAGATGGCAAAGACAGAACTTGTGTAGGGATGATAAGTCGTCTTTCGACCCTGTTTTGTGAAGAACAGCTATGTTTAGGATTTGATGAAGAATGCGAATGTAACAAGCTGTTTTTAATTATGTTGTTTTAACAGTAAAAATATATTTATTTATATTTTTATTTCAGACTTAGGAAATGATTTTGGAGAAAAAAAATCATATCTAGAACTTACTCTATGGTAGGAAGCTCTGGTTAAAATTTGGGTTTAAAACTCATATAGAAACCGGTCTATGTTTTTTAACTGACAGTATAATATTTATACTGACAGAAAACCCTAATTTGACCCGAAAACTGAAATTTGTAGATTTTTATATTTTGTCCGTGATTCCAAATTTCTGATTAGAAATAAAATATTAAGTGTATTCGGGCGAATTTTGGTGAAAGTTCGAACGGAAAACAATCGGTATTTTCACAGACAGAAAGATTTTAATGATCAGAAAATCTAATTTTAACTCGTGAACGAAATGGTTTATATTTAAATCATATTTCCAACGAGTTTGGTTAGTTTAAAAATTTTCAGTCGAAAACGAAATATTACGCTTTTATACGGGCGTAAAACCCTAATCGAGGAACCGACGGAGTCGAGAAGGGAGGTGTAGAGACAAAACCGGACACCGGAGAAGCTGAGTCATGGGGTGAGTCACCACCATGACTCACGAAGCATTTATGAAGCATTAAATGTAAATTTAGGTGAAATGACCAAAATACCCTTTTAGCTTAACCTAACCAAAGTTAAGTTAGATTTTAACCATGGTCAAGGAACCATGGTTAGTTTATGTGGTCCAAAATCAGCCACACCCTCCACTAAATGTGAGCCACATATTAATTAACCTTAGTTAGCAAGGTAACCTTAGCTAAGTTAATTATTAACTATGGTTAAGCTTTTATTAATTAAATTAATATTCCTAAAAGCTATTAATCTAAGCTTAACAAACCAAACAAGGCATAAGATTACTCCTATATATACCCTCCAAACCGTGTCCTCCCTCACCATTTCCCTCTTCTTCTTCATCTTCTTCATTTCTTCACCAAAAACACTTAAGCTCCATTTTCATTCTTCAAGAGCTCCAAGTGATTCCATTACAAAGCTTGCCAAGATCATCATCTATTCTTCTTCTACTTTCCTAACTTGAGGTAACATGATCATCTCATCTCTTTTTTAAGCTTTTGTTCTTCATATTTCATAGTTTTCCATTTCTAGATGTAGAACTTGTAATAATTCTAGAAAATTGTAGAAAAATCATAAAAATGTGAAACCAATTTCTATGATCTAGATATGATCCCTACTTTCATTATCCAAAAGCATGTGATCAAAGTCATCTTCCTTCCCTATTAACCATTCTTGACCGAACCTAGGTGAGAAAGTGAGTGTGACGTTTTTGTGTCATTACTCAATTCTATCACTTGTATCATGCTCTCTAATACCTAGATGGTTATAATCTAAGAGCTTAACTTCAACAAAGATTTCTATCCTAATTTTATGGTGTTGGCCGAAAATCTAGGGTTTAGGAGTTTATAGATTTTGTTAATTTAATGAATTCTAATGATTGGTTAATACTCTTAAGTATCTATGTAATCTAAAACCAATAGCTTGAATCAAAATGAATTTCCTAGCCTATTTTACTAAGTGAGGCCGAAACTTAATTAAAAAGGAGATTAAATTATTTTGTTAATATTTCCAAGTTATGATAATTTATCTAAGCTATCTAAGACTATAGGAACTAGAATCCAAAAGCTTGGAATGAGAAAAGAATCCTAACCCTACTTTGAATTAGGAGGCCGAAACCTAGCTAGTTAGGTTAAGAGTGATTTTGTTGATTAATTATAGTTGTATTGTTTGGTTGAAGGAGAAACTGTTAAACTGTGGTGTGATAACGAGGATCATCGAAGTCGGAATTCCGGTGCTAACTCAGGTGGAGGAAAGAATCAACCTATCATCGGAATCGATAAGTAGTAGAACTTCTGCTCCTTTATCATCTTTAGGTACAAAGGGACTTCTTCAATGATATCCCATATATCAGATTTAGTAGATTGGATAAACCACTTCATCTTTTCTTTCCAGTAGATGTAACCCTCTCCATTGAAGTAAGGAGGCCTCGACATGGAGGCTCCTCCTGCATGGTTTTTGCTTGTGCTTACTTCACCTACCATTTCCAAGATCTTTTCCTCTACAGTGTTAGGTGCTCAACCCATAGGCTGAGCTCTGATACCAACTGAAATAACCAAAGTAAACACAAGAAGGGAGTTGAATTGTGTTTATCAACTTTTTCTAAAACTGAGAAAATCATTTTCGCATGCACAATAGGCAGACAAGTGAAAAACATAATATCAGACGTGAATCGTCTAATGTTTAAACAGCACACACACAAGCACTTGAAGACTTAAAATATTTTGATATTCACAGATTTAATCCCCAGGTTAGACAAACAGGTTAAATAAACTTTTAAATGAATCAAATAGATAAAGGTAATGAATATCACTCAAGATATTTATCCTGGTTTACCCCAAAATCAACAGGGCTACGTCCAGTCCTTGGCAGCATCAAGTTTTCTCTACTATAACTGATTAGATTACAGTACGGGTATTCTTTTCACACCTAGCCTCTTCATGCTCACTTTTATACAAGTATTATTTGTTCACCCAGCCTCTTCAGGCTCAACAACTCAGGGAGTAGGAAGTGTTTGTGTATTTAATACAATTTTGCAAGTCTTTCTGGTAAACACTCAAAGAGTGGAATAAATGTGAGGAAAGAAAGATTGCGTATTGATTTCAAATGATTGAAGACATAAAGAATGAAATAATGAAGGAGTGAATGTGCAAAGTAAAAGCTTCTTGAATATTTGCACACTATTATTCTTCATCTTCATGGTCATCTCTATTTATAGCCTTTAATCAATTTGATCCATTAGAAATAGACTTCAAAAAGTGATTTCTGTTGATTTTATGTATAGGGATGCCATTAATGCCATAGAGTCGTTATGGGCAGCATTGAATGCTTGAGGACGTTGAGTCTTGACATGACAGACCATGAGTTCCCTTTTGTTCTGAAGCGTTGATGTAACAGAGGTGCAACAGAGATGCTTTTGTACTTGCAGCAAAGGGCTTTCTCATTTCAGTACAACACTCAGTTCATCTTTTAAAAAATACTTTTACTTTGTACTTAAAAGAGTGAATAATTTGTTTAAAGCGTGTAGATTTCTTAAAAATTAGAAAGAATAATTTCTTTATTCTTCTTGCTTTGTGCTTTGTCCAAAGGTCCTTGGTCCTTGAAGTCTTCGACTAAAACTTCTTTAATTTGAATAAGTTGACTTGGACTGTTGTTGTGACAGATGTACATTAGACAGGTGCAGTCATTGCTTTCAGACAAGTGTACTATTCCAGCTTCAGACGGGTGCTTAGTATCAAAAGTACCATGTCATCTTTATATTAGACGAGTGCTCATGCTGATCTGACTTTGCTCCATGATGTGTTGTCTTCATTGTAGACAAGTGATTTCCAAACGGGTCACTAAACTTCTGTCAACGTGACAGACTTGCTTCTTTATAGAAAGTAGACGGGTCAGGAGTAGACGTATGATCCTTAACTTATTTTTCAGCAGAGCTGAACAGCCTTATTAGTAATTTCACATGGTTCAATACAACAATACTTAATTTATTTGAAATCATCAAAACTTAGAAAATTAACACATGAAATGTATTTTAGAAGTTTGAGGTCCTTACAAGTATATCTTGGGGCGATATTGTACGGGAACCAAAATGAGTCCAAATAAAAAGACAAAGGACCAAATCAAATTTTTAGTCCTTCTTTTGCCTAATGTGTGTTCTTTCTTAATGAATCATCTTTCCCATTGCAGGAGTCATGGATGATCATTTTCCCACCCGGTATAAAGTTGTAGCTGAAAAATCACCTCAAACTCACCTGAAACGCATTTTTTCCATCAACCAGCATATGAAACTCACCCAAAAAATCACCATCAACCATTGGTCATTGAATTTATGCATGGATAATAAGAGAAGAACTTTCCATAGCAGAAATCATATTTTCCTTCCATTTTCATTTGGTCCTCCTACGTGGCTCTAGCAAATACTATTATGTGGCGGATGTGCCAACTCAGCTGTCCAGGTCACCAGTTAACTGTCATGTATGCTAAAATTAACGACGCTACTTGTAACACCCTGATTTTCGCATAAGGGTAAATGTTACTATGGATGTCTGGCTGTTGTTGTTGTTGTTGTTATTATTATTATTAATGTTGTAGGATATATATATATATATGTATGTATGGCATATCTAGTGAGAATGACTTTTTTATGTGAGAGTGAGAGGGAATGATCTCAATTGGATAATAATTAAGTGCCAAGATTAAAACACCCATTTTAAAGACCCACATGCTCTGTTTCTGGTTCCATAAACCTCACGTATGCTTCAAAACCTCCAACCCAAAGCAAATCTTTTTGAATACCCACTATATTAGGAAACCTAAGGGCACCGTCACCTCTCCTTCATCAGGATTGCCTTCGTCAATGGTTGCCCACAGGTGAGAGTTGCGCTTATTTCTACGGGGTTGGGTCATTTACGTTCAAGGATTTGGTTGCTATATTCTCCTTCGACGTCTCTGTACGCTACTGCATTGTGTTATTTATATTCAACAATTTGTATATTCACCTTCGACGTCGATGTCTCGGTACATCATTGCGGCTGGGTCATTTACATTCAACGATTTGCTTCATATATTCACCTTTGACACTTCTGTGCAGGAGAGCATCAAAATCTTGTTCTTAATTGTTGGTAAGAAACCTTATCATGTGTCTTCTAAAGTCCCATATTCACCTTTGACACTTCTGAATTTTAGGAATTTATCTTATTATAATAAGTTCTCTGCTTTTGTCACTAAGGTCCCATGGACATGTACATGGAGGCATAAGGACAATGCATTTTGGGGGCTATTCTCAGCTATATGTTATCTCATACTGTTATTGTTATATTCTGCAGTATGTCATGTGCACTAACAATAAAATATTACTAAGATGTAACTTATATATCACAAGCCAGTAAAATATAACTAAGATGTAACTTATATTTAGGATGCGTTTGGATAATACGGAAAGTGTGTTTAGTGCATAAACTTTTATGATAATTCCATAAGTTTCTCTCAATGACTTATGAAAATAAATCAAGAACTCCTTATGGCATGACATAAGTTATTTTTATAAGTGCTGTCAAACACGCTGCATAAGAGTTTATATCATCAAATAAATTAAAAGGAACTTAAATAAGCTTTTCCAAACGTCACTTTAGTGTGTCATATTACGGGCTTTGGTGGAGCAGGAATAAGGGAATCACCAACTGACATAATGTACATAAGCATTTTTTTGTGCAGCATTTTGATCACCATGTTCATAACCAATCAAAGTTTAAATGCAGCAGGGGGACAATTTGAGCAAATCCATATTTTTTGTAGCATGATCAAGCAAAAAGGTATGGAAGAATCAGAGACAAACAAAGACCATAATTGATGCAATCCAAAAACCATCGAAAACCCATTTGATCATGGTGCCACAGATATTGAAATTTACCAAGAAAGAAAGAAAAATTAATTATTATATGACATGCTAGCAGTTACGACTGGGATTATTCCATTCTTTTGGGAAAATGAAAGGAAATTGGTGTATGAATCATTGGAGATGTACATGTAGAACTTCCTTTGCAAAGCTTGGATTGAGAACTTGAAAATGAAATTAGGTGAGAGAGACGTATAGAAAAATCACCTGCTAGCAATGCCAGTGACCGCCGAGACGACGGATTTTCAGTGAAAGCAAGGAATAGTGTGAGGTTTTTCAGGATCAAGAACAAGAACGTGAGGTTTATGCAAACAGAGCAGTGGGTCTTTAAAATTGGTGTTTTAATCTTGGCCCTTAATTATTATCCAATGGCTGAGATCATTCCCTCTCACTCACATAAAAAACCATTCTTACTATATATATATATATATATATATATATATGTGTGTGTGTGTGTGTGTGTGTGGGTTGGGCTATGGTGCATCACCCACATTTTATATCACTCACTATACCACCCATGTTGCAAATTTTGGGTCAATCAAATTATCACATAGGTTGGTTAAAATTTCAAACTTTCTAGTTGTATTATACTGTAGTTAAACTATATGAATACAGTATATTGTAGTATAATATATGTGTTTTTTGTGTTTGCAAATTTAACTCATATTAAAATAATGTTTTTTGATTAAAAAAACTGATTATATTGCAAAATATTATTGACAACGAATATTATTTTAATTCATATTAAAATATTATTTTGCAATACAATTATTTTTTTTAATCAAAAAACATTATTTTAATATGGGTTAAATTTGCGAATACAAAGAGTATATATACTATACTACAATATATTGTATTCATATATTTGACTATAGTAGAAATACAACTAGAAAGTTTGAAATTTTGACCAAACTCATGTGGCAATTTGATTGGTCCAAAATTTGCCACATATGGGTGGTGTAGTGGGTGGCGCAAAATATGGGTGGTGCAACTTAGCCCAACCCATATATATATATATATATATATATATATATATATATATATATATATATATATATATATATATATATATATATATATATATATATATATATATATACTTATGATAATATGCAAATTAATATATGATTATTTGAATTAATATGAGATTGTGTCTCTTAATGTGTGATCTTATATGGATATATGATTTTGTATGTGATTTTATATATTAATATATAATGTGTTTTTATTATTAATAAGTTATTAAAAATGATACTATAAGATACCGTGTAATTTTGTATTTAAATCGAGATAGTGTAACTCCTAGATTTTAGTCCCTCAATCAATCAGATTTGAGTCCTTATTAACATAGGAGAATCCTCTTTTGGGTTCTCTCTTAAGATCTTATCATAATCTCCTAAGGATCCTATCTAGAAATAACTACCAAATCTGCCTCTAAACTTCCATCACACTTTTGACCATCTTAGAGTCCGATTTAGGATTCGATCACCCGTTAAAAAGTTGTATATATTTCTCTAAGATTTCTAACAACACCAAGAAAGCCTCAATCAGACACTTGTAGCTAGAGATATGGTCAAAATATCGATCTGTACACAGTTTGGGCTGAAATAGGAGCCCGTTATGCCATAACTTGTTTTTATACCATAAGACTCGACCTAAACCCTAATTCCGATAACTCAAGACTCATAAAAGCTGCCTCTCTTCATCTCTTAGGTTTTTATTTAGTTTCTTTTAAGAATTCTTGAAGGAAATTGCCCATGTTCATTGTTCTTCACTGTTTTTGGCCAAAAGGTCATCGCTGACGATACGTGCTTCTTTTAGTGTCACCTTTATCCTTTTGTTTCTGAATTTTTGGCTCCAAACAAGATAGAATTTCGTATGCCTTGTTCTCCTTACTTTCCCCATTGAATTTCTTGATTTAGAAGCTTAATCGATGTGTTTTCGTTGTCGTTCTTGAGGAAGTGATCAAGCGTTTGTGAGACGAGACGAGACTAAAAACAGACCTTTTCTCATCTTCTTGTTTCTGTTCTTTAGAGTTTAATCAAAAGGTAAGTCATACCTCTTGTTCCCTTTTCTATTCTCTCATTGGTTTGGGAGTTTTGGTCCTTTTTACGAACTCTTCGTATTTTTGTAATGGTAGGAACTGGTGGAGGCTTGGATTCAACACTCTCATCCCTTTGAGGCTTGAGAATTTGTTTGAGGTATGGGGAGAATGAATCGTATTAACATGTAGGCGTTGGGGGTAGCGTAACATGGAGGGTTAACCTATGACCCTGTTGTTTGTTAAAGGTTTATTTGTTTGTTATCATGTGTTATGATGATATATGCTAAATTGATGATTGGTATGCCTTTTAGTGATTTGTGGTTGATGATTGGTATGCCTATTGTTGTTATAATTGATAATGATGTTTATGCCATGATTATGTTTTGATTGATGATGTTATGAATGAATGTTCGTGATGATGATGATGATGTTGTGCTCTGAAAGAGTGTTTGCTTGTTGAGGATGTTAATGACAACAATGATGTTAATAAGACTATAACTAATTAATAGGGCTTATTAATGATGTTAAGACATTAAAAGACGCTAACAATGATGAATGAGAATTAAGGAATGTTTTCCCAGTTTGTTCATAAGACATGAATGTAGCATGAGAAGCAAGGTTATGTTCAAAGGTTTAGTTAAAGACCCTAGGATTGATTTGTGAGTGTTTTAGGGATACTAATAATGAAGATGGAATTAAAGGATTAATTCCCCATAATGATAAGACATGAAGATTAATTAAGAATGATGAAACCGAGGACAAATGGATAGTTAAAAGCCAATAGGATTGATCATTGAATGCCCTAGGAACTTAGTAAGGGTTCTTCAACCCATTTGCCCAGAAATAGTACGGCCACGCTCCATTGTGCACGACCATGCTCAACAGTCACCACGACCATGCTTGACTTAACAATCAACACGCCCGTGCTGGGGGAAGCACGGCCGTGCTTCCCTGTACAGATCAGAACAGGGGTAGTTAACCCCAGTTGTTCCTAATAATGAATTTAGACACCAAACGAAGTAAAGACAAGTTAGATAACATAAAGATAATAATGTACCTTGGTAGCCAAGTTGCCAAGGAGGCCTTGATGCTTAATGGTCAAGGTGTTGAGCTTTGGAGCTGATCGGCCAGAGTGTTAATAATCAAAGTGAAAAGATGATGTTGTACCTTGGTAGCCGAGTAGCCAAGGGGGGCTCGATAGCCGAGTGGTTGAGGTGTTGTTGTTAATGTTGTACCTTGGTAGCCGAGTGGCCAAGGGGGCCTCGATAGCCTAGTGGCCAGGTGTTGATCTGGTGCTTATTGGCCAGAGTGTAAAAAGATTAAAGAATAAAGATAACGTTGAGCCTCGATAGCCAAGTGGTCCACGTGATGATGGTGATAAAACTTGGGTAGCCAAGTGGCCCAAGTGGAGGTGGTGATTGTTGTTGTGTGTTTGTGTTGCTCATGCATTCACGCATCGAAGATGTTAGTGGGGGGATGTTCAACATAGGGGAGGTCGTCCGAGAGTAAGGCGATAGGGCCGTCCGCGGTGATCTAAGTGATCTGGTCCCCCCGTGGTGGCGCAACGGAGAGTAAGGTGCGTCGGCTATCCTAGGGGTCCACCCATGGTTTGGTGGATTGCCGCGGTGTTTGTGCTTATTGGCCAATGTGGATATGTAACTCTGAAGTTGACATCCTAAGGTAGACTGGATCCAAGTGCATAGTGGAGTAGTGGAGTAGTGTCGCATCGCATAACATACATTGTTGACATGATGTATATGATATGAATGTAATATGTTGGATGATGTTATGATGTTTGATATGCTATGTTTATATGATACATGTTCGTCTTACTAACTGCTTCCATGCCATTATGTTGATATATATGTTTCTTACTCCCCGTTTTTTGTTGTTGCTTTGTATGTGCCCTTTTATGTTATGCAGAGGACGTTGAGAAGCTTGCTGAGGAGTGACTCTGAGGAGCCGCTACTCGTAGTTTAGTTTGGTTTTAGTTTAGTTTGTTTTTTTGAGTTGTTTTAACGGATTGGTTATATCAGCTCTGTAATGTGACATTGGGGTTGGGTTCGTTTATATGTTTATGTTATGTTTTTCTTTTAAACGTGTTTTATTATCCGCGTTTGAGATTTTATTACAATGTGGGAACCTTTACCGTGGTTTTCATTTTATAATAAATGATATGCATGTATTTCTTTTATTTCCTTCTATGTTATCGCTTTATAAATTCATGCGGGGTAGAGGGTGTCACATTTAGTGGTATCAGAGCAGGCCTGTCCTATCAAGCTGTGGTATGAGTTTGTTATGAGTCTTTTGTGTGCACTTGTTTGAATTGTCTATATTTATATTGACAATGTTATGTGGTACTAAGTACCTTTAGTTTCGTTTTGGCTCGACTTACTACATTTGGTGGTTTGTCTTGAACGATCCAAGAAGCCTACGAGTGCTTCTTGTGTTTAGGAAGGCTGTTCTATTATCTTTTGATAATAAGAACTCTGTAGCTGATCTTGTGCGCTTACCTTTTAAAAAAACTCGATGTTATTCTTGGAATGAACCGGTTATCTTCCAACCATGTTCTCTTAATCTACATCGATGAAACCATAGTTCTTGTAACTCCAGTGGAGTCTAAGGATCCGATATTTCTCTTTTTCGATCAAGTTAAGGCTTCTACGAAAGAAGAGGCCCAAGTCTACATAATGTTGTCTTCCCTAGAAGTAGAGAGCAAGCCGGATGTTGGAAATGTGCAAATAGTAAGAGAGTTCCCTGAAGTTTTCCTGTGGATGTTCGTGAGTTGCACCCTAAGAAGATGTAGAGTTTACCATAGACTGCGCCAGGAACATGACCCATTTCCATAGCACCTTATAAGATGTCTTCCCAAGAGCTAGCTGAGTTGAAGAAACAGTTGGAGGAACGGTTTCATAAACAGTTCATTAGGCCTAGTGTGTCCCTATGGGAAGCGCCTGTGTAGTTGGTAAGGAAGAAGGACGACAGCATGAAGTTGTGTGTCGACTATCGGCAACTCAACATAGTGACCTTTAAGAATAAGTATCCCCTCCCGAGGATTGATGATCTTATGGACCAGTCAATATGAGCTTGTGTTTTATCCAAGTGTGAGGAAGGTTTCCAAACCTTAAAGGAAAGGTTAATGGAATTAGGAGTCGTAGTGTCTACCCTAAAGATTTGGAGGCGTTACCTTTGTGGAGCTAAGTTGAGGTTTTTAGTGATCATAGGAATTTAAATTTTTGTTCGACCCGAAGGAACTCAATATGAGTCAATGTAGAAAGATGGGTTCTTATGATTTTGAGTTGACCTATCACAAGTAAAAGCCAATATAGTGGCAGATGCCTTAAGTAGAAAAACCTTGCATGTCTCCACTTTGATGGTTAGGAATATGGTTTTGATCAATGAGTTTTAGAGACCTGAGCTTAGCATGAGAAGTTACCCCTAAGAGTATTAGGCTTGGAACTTTGGAGGTTACAAACAGTTTGATGGATCCGATTAGAGAAGGTCAAAGGATAGATGTTTACCTCTTAAGTCAAAAAGAGTTGCTTGCTCAAGGTAGAGACCTTAGTTTAAGGAAGGAAGTGATGCAGTTTTGATGTTTCAAAGTAGAGTTTGCATACCAAATGAACCAGATCTTAGGAAGTTGATCATTGAAGAAGGACGTAGGAGTGGACTGAGTGTGCACCCAGGTGCCACTAAGGTGTATCAAGACTTAAAACGTATGTTTTAGTGGCCTAGGATGAAAAAGGATGTGGCTGAGTTTGTTTACGCGTTCTTAGTGTGCCAAAAGGCTAAGATAGAAGACCTTTGTGTTAGAATGAGCCCGGCTAGAATGTTGTGCTAGGACCTGAGATAGTGTAGAAAACCACAGTGAAACTGAGGATGATCGAGGAAGAAGATGAGAGTGGCACAAAGTAGGAAAAAAGGAGTGATCATGACAAGAGGAGGAAGGCTCTCGAATTCCAGGAAGGTAACCATGTGTTCTTGTGAGTTGCTCCAACAATTGGGGTCGGTAAAGTCATGAGATCAAGGTGATAGAAATTTCAAGGACGAAATTTTTATAAGGGGTGTGGAATTGTAACACCTTGATTTTCGCATAAGGGTATATGTTACTATGGATGCCTAGCTGTTGTTGTTGTTATTATTATTATTATTATCATTAATGAAGTTAGTATTGTTATTAATATAATTGATAATGTAATTGTAATTAGTGTCCTGGACAACATTCAGCTTCATCTTCTTCTTCTTCCTTGTATTTGCTGCTTCAAGAATCCTAATTCTAAACCCAGTAGCCTTAACCTTCACTAACGGCTACAAACTCATACCTGGCCAGCTCCCAGTAGCTACGGCGGCCAAGATTTGTATGCAATTTCTAAACTTTGCAAAGGTCAGAGTTCAATCATTGTATAAACCCCTTTTGTTTCTTTTCCCCTTAAACACTTTCAAGCTTGAGTCTTTGTTCTTCATTCCGCTTCATTCCATTGCAATTTTATTTTTTTCTTGTTGGTTTTTTCTTCTTCTCGTAACTAAGTTTTGCCCCAAGTCACTGATCTCTTCCCCTTTACTTCAAATTCCGAAATTTGAAGTTCGAAGCTTTTGAATTTGGTGAAACTATGAGGGTTTACATTGGTGCAGTGATGTAATGTTTCATACCCAGGTTTGGTGTTGAGAACATGAGATTTGGCTTTGCATTGTGTGGTGTTTTGGCGTTGAGAACATGAGAATTTGCTGCTGCTATTTTGTTCAAAGTTGAAGCTTTGTTCCAGAAGTTGCTACATTGTGGATTTTTCATTTGAGATGTTAACTCTATTATTGAGAATAATTTCAGCTGTTATGTGAGGTTGGATAATGTGTTTGAATAAATAATTTCTAGAATGAGTTTCATTAATTTGGGGATTAGGATCATGGGCTTTTTTTTTATCAAATTGTTGACATATAATTAGGAATTGTTTTTAATAACATAATGTTGATTCTTCACTGGTTCTCAATCTGCGCACATTGATGGGGAAATGATTGGGTTGATGCACATGAGATTGGGGCAGATTTGAAGGTTACGAAATTAGGGTTCTTCAGGTTTCAAACTGACCTGCTATCTGGGTGAGGAAGAAGAAACTAAATGTTGTCCAGGGACTAAAATGGGCACAACGTTTTTTTGTCAGGGACCAAAATGAGCCTTTACCCTAACTAACGGACGATTTAACGGCCACGTCACCAAACTAACGGACGCTGGCTAACGGAAGTCAATGCAGGGACTAACGAAGTAGTTTTTTTTTTTTTTGTCAGGGACTAAAATGGCTTCCGCATTTTTTGTGAGGGACCAAAATGAGCCTTTACCCATATGTATGTATGTATGTATGTATGTATGTATGTATGTATGTATGTATGTATGTATGTATGTATATATATATATATATATATATATATATATTACAAATGATAATATGTATATTAATAAATGATTATTTGAATTAATATGAGATTGTGTCTCTTAATGTGTGATTTTATATGGATATATGATTTTGTATGTGATTTTATATGTTAATATATAATATGTGTTTTATTAATAATAAGTGATTAAGAATGATATTATGAGATACCGTGTGATTTAGTATTTAAATCGAGATAGTATAACTCCTTGATTTTAGTCCCTCAAACAATAATATTTGAGTCCTTATTAATATAGGAGGATCCCCTTTTTGGTTATCTCTTAAGATCTTATCATAATCTCTTAAGGAGCCTATCTAGAAACAACTACCAAATCTGCCTCTAAACTTCCATCGCACTTTTGACCATCTTAGAGTCGGATTTAGGATTCTATCATCAAACATAAATCTATAGATACTTCTAACGACACCAAGAACGCCTCAATCGGACACTTGTAGCTAGAGATATGGTCAAAATACTGATCTGTACACAGTTTGGGCTGAAATAGGAGCCCGTTATGCCCTAACTTGTTTTTATACCATAAGACTCGACCTTAACCCTAATTACCACGACTCAAGACTCATAAAAGCTGCATATCTTCATCTCTTAGGTTTTTCTTTAGTTTCTCTTAAGAATTCTTGAAGGAAATTGCCCCCGTTCATCGTTCTTCGCCATTTTTGGCCAGAAGGACATCACTGACAATATGCATGCGCTTCTTTTAGTGTCGACTTTATCCTTTTATTTCTGAATTTTGGGCTGCAAACAAGGTAAAATTTCGTGTGCCTTGTTCTCCTTACTTTCCCCATTGAGTTTCTTGATTTAGAAGCTTAATCCATATGTTTTTGTTGTCGTTCTTGGGGAAGTGATCAAGCGTTTGTGAGACGAGACTCATGTGGATGCTATGTACTTTTAGGAAATTAATTTTGATGATGAGAAACAAAAGCAAAGAAATTGATTGAGAAATGAAAAGTGCAAGATCAAAGAAAGATCATCCAAGACCAGAGAGACTGGGTATATGTTGAGTTTGGTTTGGATTATTTGTAGTTCGTGTGGTTGGTATTATTGAAATACTAAATTGGTTTTAAAATTGAAATGGCTTGGTTTTTAAACTTGAAATGTTTTCAATTTTGAATGGTGGTTAAAAAGTTTCTAGTGTTGATGTTTTGGTTGAAAACATCATTTTTTAAAGTTTAATCGTGTTTGTTTTGTTTGGAGTGTTGGGGTTTTTTTAAATTGATTTGCTACATTTTTTTCCTTGTTCTCTCGTTTGGGAAAGGGTGGTTTTTTCCTCCTTAAATACCTCAGCTCGGTTCTCTTTGACACTGAACAACAACTCTACCTCATTATCATCTTTCCTCTTGGACATCCTACACAAGAATCGCTACTAACCTCTTCCTTTGGGAGGAATCTCTAGTTTGTGATTGTAACACGGGTGAGGTATCCCTTGGTTTGATTTAGAGGCTCTTGCACAAGGGTGGGGGGTCCCAAGTGAAGAGTGCTTAAGTCTATAAAGCTTGGATTTGCTTTAGTGGGAAATACTCACAAATGCATTGTGGGGACTGGATGTATGTCACTCAAGGGAGTGATTGAACCAGTATAAACTGATTGTGTGATTTCCTCTTCCTTTATCTTTTTAAAATTTCTCAAAAATTAGTCTAGGTCATAAAAAGGGGACAAAAATTTTAAGATCTCAATCCCCCTGGAGATTGAAGCCACGTGGTAACAACTCAAACGGACCTTTTCTCCTCTCTCCTCTTCTCGTTTCTATTCATTAGAGTTTAATCTCATGGTAAGCCAGACCTCTCGTTCCCTTTTCGATTCTCTCGTTTGTTTGGGAGTTTTGGTCCTCTTTACGAACTCTTCATATTTTGTGATGGTAGGAATCGGTGATGGAGGCTTGGATTCGACACTCTCATCCCTTTGAGGCTTGAGAATTTGTTTGAGGTATGGGGAGAAGGAATATTATTAACATGTAGGAATTTGGGGTAGCATAAGATGAAGGGTTAACCCATGACCCTGTTTCTTTACTAGTGCAGGAAGTGCTTTTTACGTTAGTCAAAATTGATTTTGGACGTATGAATAATCATGACGTTATTGGAGCAGTCGTTAAAAGTGTAATTTGTTACGTCAATTCAAAACTGACTTTTAAAAGTACACTTTTAACGTCAGTTGATTACATAACTGGTGTTAAAAGCCATTTTTTTAAAAAATAACTTTTAACGTCAGTTGTTTCATTCAACTGACGTTAAAATCCATTTTTTGTTTCAAAAAAATTACTTTTAACGTCAGTTGTACTAAACAACTGACGTTAAAGGCTTTTTTTTTATAAAAAATTCTGTTACAATATATCCCTTCCCCAGCCTATCCTCGCATTCAAGAAAACTGTCCATCCGAAGAAATGATCTAGTAACGGTCCAATATTTCACTTAAATTTCATTAATAAAATAAAATTATATATATACAAAGGAACAAATAGGGGGATAAAAAACATACTAATTACTACACACCTACATATAAGTTTCTATACTAATTACTAACTACACATCTTCTATATACTCCTCTAAGTCTTTGAACGCTTTTTTGTCAAGAGGAGATTGGTCGCTGTTAAAAGCCTGCACATGTTCAAATAAATCACGGTAACATTAATTAACGCAATGAAAATGAAAACTATAATATATAATTAAATAAGTTGTTTAATTAAGTATTATTACCTTCTTCCATCCTTCCGTAATAGATGCAGAGACTATGTTCAACATATGTTCCATCAAATAATATCTACACGACCAACCATCTAGCTGATATCGAGACTACGAAAGAAATGAAATTTAATGTCAATTAAATAAACATATATATTTGGAATTAGTAATTAGTAATTCTAATATTATATACTATTTAACAAACTACCAACCTTGAGGATAATCTAATCAGGATTTCCTTTAGAATTAAGAGTCCTACCCCTCCCGTTGGCACAGCTCAAACTACAAGTCTTGAGCACACTATCATAAACAGAATATTCATGTCAATTAACCAATTCATCATGTTTCGCATAAAATTAAAGTAAATGTTAAAACTTAAATTAAATAGAAGATTAATTACTAACCTATTGATAGGTTCCAGCACCTCCCGTGGCGGGTTCTGGTGGAAAGAGCATATAAAGATGACAGTATGCCTGCCAGGATGAATTACGAGCAACTGCCAATGTCTTTTCATTATGTATGGTGAAGATAAAGCTCCTTGTGATCATCACCTCCCAATAATCTCGTTAAGTACGATGTGACTTCTTTGTGATTGTCAAAGAATTCAGGCTGAAGGGAGTAGGGCTCTAAGAAGCCGAATAGGTTGTCACCCCTCTCGAGTTGAAGTCGATAGAGATACTTACGATATGAATACAGTAAATCATAAAATTCAAATAAAATATATAAGTTGAATTAATTATAAAATTATAAAGTATACTTACGTCGACCAAAGACTCACAATCGCGGTGGATAGTTGCCGGCCATCATTGCAAAAATACCCAATATCGTCACCACTGAATATAAATCCAAGCTCATGCTCATGAAGTAGGTGTGCCAGCCAACCATCATGCTCCAACTCCCATTGGAAAAGCACGGACACATAATCCTCGTCAATCGAGAACAACCGAGTCATGAGAGACATCTTACCCGCCTTTGCCTTCAATATTAAATAAATCAGGTATATAAGTTGCTGATAATTAAAAAAAAAACATAAGTAATTAATTGAAAATTTTGGACATTAATAATGAATATATACCTTCCGTGTCAACTCAAGCTCCCGCTGCGCCAGCTCAAACTCCCGCCGTTTCGCTTCACACTCAAGCTCATGGCGTCGGACCTCCAACTCCCACTCCCACTCCCTCTTTGCCAACTCATCCACCTCCACATGTGTCCTATTATAGCTCTCTTTTGTGCTCAGATGTGAAGGGTTGGCAGCTCCCGTGGTGTCCTGGGAACCTACGGAGGCAAGCTCCATAACAAACGCCTGCTTGAAATCTGGGTTAGATAAGAAGCGATTCATCAGCTGGTCTGTAACGGCCGGGTCTGAAAGGAGCTTTTGTGTAATGGTTTCTATAAGTGCAGCCTTATCGACGACCCGCCTTCGTGAAGTAGACTTGCCATAATATTCTTTGATGCCCACTGTCTCTGGAACACCGATCACCCGACCAGGATGGTCGTCCTTGCCTAGAGCAGTGAGCAATACGTCCCGGCGTCCAGAAGGGACGAATGAGCCCTGGGAGTTAAGCTCCATCTATAATGAAGAATTGAAAAACCGTGTAAGAGAAAGGTGTTCCTTAAAAATATCAACCATATACAAATATCAACTATAAATGCATATAGTTAGTTACTTACAATCTTATCTGCCACATCACGAGTGGCTTCAGCTTTAAAAGAGCCTTTCTTTGTCATCCGGCCAGCAAACCAGACATCCTCATGCGGGATATGAGACGGAGTATCAACAGGTGTGCCCTTAGGCACCTCTCCAGCTGCTATCCTCACAGCTAGCTCCTCCTGCTTCACCCTAAGCTTCTCCGCCATCATCTCGTCGATCCTAGTGGCATACCTACCCTGAGACAAGGTGTGGGTGTGGACGTTCTTAGCTTGATTCTGCCTACCCCTCTCCGCCTTATCCTGTTTAAACAAAAACACATAATTAATAGATTTACACACATTTAATTTGTTTACTTAAATGATCTCTAAGAAGCATAAATAAATTAACTTCATCAACTAACCTGAAATTCGTCCCCATGTCGAATCCTAACAAATTTATCCCATGTCTCCCTATCAATCCAAGGGTAATCCAAGAACATCTTATCAAGCTTCTTCTTCCCAGATACATAGTGCCTAGTAAGATCATGCTTGAACAAACAGGACGAATTAGAACTCGAACAATGATTTAATAATGTACATCAAAAGAATGTAAAAGTAAGATACCGTGACATCATCCCAAATCTGATCCTTAACATTCTGTGGAACGTCATCCCAATGGTTGTATAGGATGTTAACGTGCTGCCTGGTTTGTATAATCACCCACAATTTAAATTCTCTAGCACGGGGGACCTGGGGCTTTAGTTTAGCATCAAAGGACACCTCAAGAGGCTGACCACTTTGCCTAGCCTTCTCTAACTTCTTCAATGACGTGGCTCCTCTACCCCGTTTCATCCGAGACTGTGATGTCTGTTTGGACCAAAAAAATGTTAAATTAGAGGGTTATGTATAACAAGGATAAATAAAGAATATATAAAGAACTTAAACTTACATTATAAATAAAGAATAAAGATAGTATATAACATGTAAACTTACAGTATCATCAGGCGTAGTCCCCATAGTGTCCTGCGTAGGCCCCATAGTGTCCTCCCGTGCATGTGCGTCCGAGTGATCCATGTGTATGCCTGTTCAGAAACGGTAAATATTAAAACCTAACAAGCATATATATACACCACTACACTCTTTCCCTCTTTGAAAACATATTTGAAAACCTAATAACCATATATACACACCACTATCTAAATCAACGGTTCATATGCAAAGAAAAATTAACAAAACATTGGCTTATCAAAATAAAAAGAATGATCCAAATGAAATAGGTATTGGGATTGTAATGTTTCTGATCAATTACATAATTATGCTAATGTCAAAAGATTACAAAGTAAAAATCATCCAAGGGCAGCAACTTTGAAATTTATCAATATTAACAACCTCTACTTTTGAGCCCAACGAGATTTCTTTAATTCCAAAGTAAACTAGATAAAGTATTTGTCCTAGTAGATGCACAAAATTAGTGAGAAATCAACGTTTAGTTTGAACTAAAAAAATATTTCCATGTTTCTCTTAACACTGACTGCAATAACTATTGACATTTACTTCATAAGCACATTCATAGAGGGACAAAGCCTCTTGCAATAACTAACTGAAGTGTAGACAATGACAAGCAGAATGAAGCATGAGGAGATTATCTCAATGTAAGCTTGTGCTAAAACCTAAAATATGGATAAATTAAACAAGATGAGTCTGTCTCATCAATAGATGGCAGAAACATATTTGTAGAAACCATAGAAAAACTACCCATAAGGCAGAGAACAGAATGCAAACAAACAGAAAGCAAAGAACAGGGTTAGGGCAATACGGGTTCATAGAGAGGAGCTCGCGGTTCGAATGGGAGATGAAGTTGTGACAAAGGCTCTCATGTGGTGGTGGGGAGAGGAGCTTGCGCGATGGCTGCCGTTCAAAGTGGTTGCTGATAGTGAGGGAGAAAGAGATAGTTAGGGCGCGCGATAAAAAGTGTAAAGTTGAGATATATATAGAGAGGGGGGGGGGGGGGGGGGGGGGGAACGTACCTCGCGATGGTGGTGGAGAGGAGCTCGCGGTGGTGCGGGTGGAGAGGAGCTCGTGGTGGTGGTGGTAGTGATCGCTAAGAGAGGAAGGGTTAGGGCAGAGAGGTGATCAGAAGAAGAAAGAGTTAAAGTGATGAATAAGCTAAGGAAGGCATGTGATTAATGTAAAGTTTCTTAAGATTGGAAATCACTTTTACGTCAGTTGTTTAAACAACTGACGTTAAAGGTAATATTTTACGTCAGTTGTTTAAACAACTGATGTTAAAAGTGATTTAAGTGACTCTGTTAATTACAGTTATGCCACCGCTTGCTTTTTAACGTCTATGTTTTGGTTAACTGACGTTACTCTTCCCCGTTTATTACATATTTACACTAGTGTTTGTTAATTGTTTATTTGTTTGCTATCATATTTATGATGATACATGCTAAATTGATGATTGGTATGCCTTTAAGTGATCTGTGGTTGATGATTGGTATGCCTATTGTTGTTATAATTGATAATGATGTTTATGCCATGATTATGTTTGGATTGATGACGTTATGAATAAATTCTCATGATGATGATGATGATGATGTTGTGATGATGATAATGTTGTGCTCTGAATGAGTGTTTGCTTGTTGAGGATGTTAATTCCAACAATGATGTTAATAAGACTATAACTAATTAATAGAGCTTGTTAATGATGTTAAGACGTTAAAAGACGTTAACAATGATGAAAGAGAATTAAGGGATGTTTTCCCAGTTTGTTCATAAGACATGAATGTAGCATGAGAGGCAAGGTTATCTTCAAATGTTTAGTTAAAGACCCTAGGATTGATTTGTGATTGTTTTAGGGACATTAATAATGAAGCTGGAATTAAAGGATTAATTCCCCATAATGATAAGACATGAAGATTAATTAAGAATAATGAAACCGAGGACTAATGGATAGTTAAAAGCCAATAGGAATGATCCTTGAATGCCCTAGGAACTTAGTAAGGGTTTTTCAACCCTTCTGCCCAGAAGCAGTACGACCACGCTCCATTGAGCACGATCGTGCTCAACAGTTAGCACGACTGTGCTTGACTTAACAGTCAGCATGCCCCGGCTGGGGGAAGCACGACCGTGCTTCCCTGTACAGATCAGAACACAAAGCAGAACAAAGGTGGTTCACCCCGGCTGTTCCTAATAATGAAATAAGACACCAAACGAAGTAAAGACAAGTTAGATAACTTAAAGATAATAATGTACCTTGGTATCCGAGTGGCCAAGGGCCCTCGATAGCCGAGTGGTTGAGGTGTTGTTGTTAATGTTGTACCTTGGTAGCCGAGTGATCAAGGGGGCCTCGATAGCCTAGTGGTTGAGGTGTTGATCTAGTGCTTATTGGCCAGAGTGTTAAAACGTTAAAGATTAAAGATAACGTTGAGCCTCGATAGCCAAGTGGTCGAGGTGTTGATGGTGATAAAACTTGGGTAGTAGCCAAGTGGCCCAAGCGGAGGTGGTGATTGTTGTTGTGTGTTTGTGTTGCTCATGCATTCACGCATCAGAGATGTTAGTGGGGGATGTTCAACATAGGGGAGGTCGTCCGAGAGTAAGGCGATCTGGCCATCCGCGGTGATCTAAGTGATCTGACCCCCTGTGGTAGCGCATCTGAGAGTAAGGTGCGTTGGCTATCCTAGGGGTCCACCCATGGTTTGGTGGATTGCCCCGACGTTGGTGCTTATTGGCCAATGTGGATATGTAACTCCGAAGTTGACATCCTGAGGTAGATTGGATCCAAGTGCATAGTGGAGTAGTGGAGTAGCGCCGCATCGCATAGCATACATTGTTGATATGATGTATATGATATAAATGTAATATGTTGGATGATGTTATAATGTTTGATATGCTATGTTTATATGATGCATGTTCGTCTTACTAACTGCTTCCATGCCATTATGTTGATATATATGTTTCTTACTCCCCGTATTTTGTTGTTGCTTTGCATGTACCCTTTTATGTTATGCAGAGGACGGTGAGAAGCTTGTTGTGGAGTGACTCTGAGGAGCCACTACTCGTAGTTTAGTTTGGTTATCCGAGTTGTTTTATCGGATTGGTTATACCAGCTCTGTAATATGACACCGGGGTTGGATTCGCTTATGTTTATGTTATGTTTTTCTTTTAAACATGTTTTATTATCGGCGTTTGAGATTTTGTTACAATGTGCACTAGTGCAATAAGTGCTTTTTACGTCAGTTAAAATTGATTTTTTACGTCAGAATACTGACTGACGTAAATACAGCTGACGTTAATAGTTAATATTTTAACGTCAGTTGAGAACTGACGTTAAATATAACACTATTAACGTCAGTTCCTTAACAAAATGGACGTTAATTTTGTAAAAATTAACGTCGGTTTTTTAAACAACTGACGTTAAACTAAAACTATTAACGTCAGTTCTTTAATACAACGGACGTTGATTTTGTTAAAACTAACGTCAGTTGTTATAAAGAACTGACGTTAAAGGTTTAATTTTAACATCAGTTGTAATAAACAACTGACGTTAATAGTGTACTGTATATTTTATAAAATACTATTAACGTCAGTTGTTTGATACAACTGACGTTAATAGGTTTTTTTTTTTTAAATTCAGTTTTAAAATATCACTCCCCTCAGCTATCCCTGCATCCAGTCCCAGTACCACAGAATATCACACACATTACATAATTGCAAAGGAAAATTGAACAATGGGGGGACTTAAAACCAAAACCCATGTATATATATAAATAAATTTTAGTTCCAATGTCTAAAAAACAAAACTATCTAAGGATATATATATACATGTTATTAATTAGTTTCTAAAGTCTAACAAAAAAACTATTTATCTAAGTAGTGCGGAGGTATGTTGTCAATTCCTTTTTCAGCCGCATACTTGAAGAAGAATTCAGCGAAGCGCATCCTCAAGTCTCTTAAGTCATCTTCTTCAATAGGCGATTGGTCGATAAATGCCTAGACACGTTCAAATAATAACAATAACATCAATGCAAGTCATCTTCAAAACTATAATATATAATTTAACAAGTTGTTTACATATTACCTTCTTCCATCCATCCGTAATAGATGCGGAGACTATGTTCAGCATATGAAGCATCACATAATAGCCGCACGACCAACTGTCAGTTTGAAATCGAGACTACCAACAAAATTAATTTCAACGTCAGTTGAATATACACATAAATTAGTAATTATAATATTAATTATTTGATAAATAAACTACGAAACCTTGAGGATGTTCCATACAGGATTTGCTTTAGCCTTAGAAGTCCTACTTCTCCCGTTGGCGCGACTTATTCTACTCGCCTTCAGCGCGCTATCATAAACAAATAATCATGTCGATCAATTAACAAACTCATATATCATATGTGTAATAAACTAAAAACAACTGATATTAAAACTTAAATTAAATTTAAGATTAGTTACTTACATATTTACAGCTTCCACCACCTTCGGTGGCGGATCATGGTGGAGAGAGCAGAAGAATATGACAGTATGCCTAGACGGGTGAAGTACGAACAACTGCCAATGGCGATCCATACAGTAGGGAGCCATATATAATTCTTTCGGATTGTCTCCCAACAAGTTCCCTAAGTATTTACTCAATGCATCGCCAGCAAAGAACTCGGGCAGAAGGATTGACGGATCTAAGAAACCGTAAACTGATGCAACGCCCTTATCAAGCTGAAGACGATGGAGATACCTAAGATATGAAAAGGTGTGGATGTTAATTACATAATATATATATTGAAATTAAAATAAATTATTAAATGGAAAAATACCAAAAATAAATAAGTTATAAAATTAAAATTAACTTACGTGCACCAGAGACTGATGACATTGCTGTTCATCCAGACGTTATTTCTGCAGGTGTTCCCGAGATCGTCACCAACGAAGGAAAATATCCTATGTTGATCTGGGCGTGCCACCCATCCATCGTGATCCAATGGACATTCAAAAATCTCAAACGCATAATCCTCACCAAGTGAGAACAAACGAATGATAGGTGACAGCGACACCGACGTCGACTTGGCATTCAGTTTAGGAAAAATAAAATATATAAGTTTTTGATAATTAAAAAAAACACAAGTAATTAATTGACTAATTTGGACATTAATAATGAATAAATACCTTTGCTAACATTTCGAGCTCACTTCGTTTGGAGTCCAACTCAAGCTCACGCCTTTTCATTTCCAACTCATGCTCATGGCGCTGGACTTCCAACTCCCGCTCCCTAGCTGCCAACTCATCATCCTCCACATGTGCCATACTAAAACTCTCTTTTGTGCTCACATGTGAAGCGTTGGCAAGCCTTGCGGTGTCCTGGGATGTACCGACGGAGGAAAGCTCTCTGGCAAACGTCTGCTTGAATTCTGGGTTGGCTATTAAGCCTTGCATCAGATGTGTTGTAATATCTGGGTTGGACATGAGGTGCTGAGTAATGTCAGCCAAAATTGATGCTTCATTGACCACCAGCTTTCGTGAAGCAGACTTGCCATAGTATTTTTTGATGGTCACGTTCCCAGGAACACCGAGAACCCGACCAGGATGGTCTTTCTTGCCTAGAGCAGTCATCAAGACGTCCTGCCGTCCAGAAGGGACGAATGCGCCCTGGGAGGATTTTGCTTTAAGATCCATCTACAATGAAAAAAATGAAAAAACGTGCAAGTGAAAAGTGTTGCAAATATCTATACAAATATCAATTGAAATCAAGTTAATTATTTACTTACAATCTTATCTGCCACTTCGCGAGTGGCATCAACTTTAAAAGATCCCGCCTTTGTCATGCGGCCGGCTAACCAGACATCCTCGCGGTCGATGTCCTACGGAGGACTTGATGGTGTGCCCTCAAGCACCTCTCCTCTTTCAATCCTAGCAGAGTGCTCTTCCTGCTTCACCCTCAGCCTATCCGCCATCATCTGATGGATCCGAGTATGGTACCCACCCTAAGACATGGTGTGGCGGTGGACGTTCTTCGCCTGATTCTGCCGACCCTTATTTGCCTTAGCCTATTCAAACAAAAACACATAATTAAATACAGTTAAATGATCTATAATAAGCATACAAAATTAACTTAATCAACCAACCTGAAATTCTCCATCCTGTCGACTCCTCGGCAAACATATCCCAAGTATCCCGATCAATCCAGGGATAATCCGAGAACATTTTATCAAGCCGCTTCTTCCCGGATACACAACTGGTAAGATCATGCTTGAACCCATTCCAACGCTTTGATGCCATTTTCATACATTTATGACGATGATCCTCGTCATTTGGCACAGTCCAAGCTACCTACACATTAGATACATATATAACAACTGGATGGATTATAACTCGGATAATTATCTAATAATGTAAATCAAACGAATGTAAAGGTAAAATACCGTGATAGCCTCCCAAATATGATCCTTAACGTTCTGTGGAACGTCATTCCAGTGGTTGTAGTTGATGCTTACGTGCTGCTTCGCTTGTAGAAACACCAACTTATTAAATTCTTTAGCACGGGGTCCCCGGGAATTTAGATTAGCATCGAAGGACACCTCAAGCTTCTGTCCGCTCTGCCTGTCCTTCTCTAGTTTCTTCAACGAGGTGGCTCCTCTACCCCGTTTCCTATGAGCCTGTGATGTCTGTATGGACAAAAAAAATGATAAAATAGAGGGTTGTAACATTATAAACTTACATTAACAAGAATGACTAAAGATAGTATATAACATGTAAACTTACACTAGAATCAGGCGTAGGCGTGATCGGGTCCTGCGAAACCCCCACAGTGTCCTCCCGTGCATGTGGCTATCCGACTGATCCATATGTATGCCTGTTCAGAAACAATATATATGTATTAACATAGGTTATAACTCAAAATAAATACAGAAGTATAAATAAAAATAACTAGATAGGTCCTGTAGATATACAAAACATCTATATATCCAATATAAGGACAATACGGGAGATTGAAAACTATAGTTTTTGAATATTGCCAAGCACTGGTCACGGCCGTAACGTGCCAATCGAACTGACCCTCATAGGCAGAACTGATCACGGCCTAGCCGTGATGAGCATCACGGCCGTGACAGATCAACCAGCAGAGCAACATGCACTCAAAACCAAAAATAGAGACATTCCAAACAACTCAAACTCACGGTTTAAAGTTACAACTATTGAGACTACAGTTTCAACATACACTCAAAACCAAAAATAGAGACATTCCAAACAACTCAAACTCACAGTTTCAAGTTTCAACTACTGAGACTACAGTTTCAAACCAGCAGAGCAACATGCATGCACTCAAAACCGTGAATAAAAAATGTGCCCTAATTAAAGACTCACCAGAAATAGGCGCTCGCGTGGTGGTGGGGGGGAAGCTCGAGTGGTGGCCAACGTTCGATGTGGTTACTGAGAGCAAAGGGACAAGGAGAGTTAGTGCGCGGGAAGGCCGGGGGAAAGAGAGATGTCAAGTTATTGCAAAGAATGAACGGGAAAGACCGAGTTAGGGGTTAAGAGTGTACCTCACGATGGTGGCGAAGAAGCCCTCGCGGTGGTTGCGGTGGAGATGAGCTCGCGATTAGGGCAGAGTGAGAGCGAGAGTGAGGGTTGAGCGTGATGAAAAGAGAAAAGACGTACAGAGAAGTGGAGAAGGCGCGTGGGGGTAAACGTTATAATTAAAATAAAACAACATTTTACGTCAGTTTTTGGTAAAACCTGACGTTGAAGATCATATATTTAACGTCAGTTGTCTTAATAAACGGACGTTAAAAACTCTCACACTTATTACGTCAGTTGTTAGTAAAAACTGACGTTAAAGGTCATATATTTAACGTAAGTTGTATTAAGAAACTGACGTTAAAAGCACTCACAACTTCTTACGTCAGTTGTATTACCCAACGGACGTTAAAGGTTTATTAGTTTCTGCAAAAACATTCATTTCCTTGACTACTGTGCTACTTACCCATTCACCTTTGTACCTAATCCTCTTAATGAGCATTAAGTTTATAGATATGTTTTCAAGAAAATCAGAATAACTTAGTAACTTCATCCACTGCTCCTATAAATAGCTTCCTTCCATCCTTTTAATTAATTTTCTGCTTCACAATATATTCTCCGTGTGGAGATTAACTTCATCACTCTTTCTTCCTATTCCTAGACTCAAAGGTCTTTGTCTTAATGGTCAAACAACTTCTGAGTTTGAGTAAATCACATTACATGGATATTAAGGTTGGGTGAATCACGTAATGTGATTCTCTCACTTTATTTCATCCCCGTCATCCCTTTCACTTTGCTTTGGAAGCAAGTGATTTTGGATTCAAGATGATGCATCAAGGAACTCCACTGAAGAAGAAAGATGCAAAGATCCATTTCACTTTGCTTTCGCTGCTAGTGAATGAGGATTTACTTTGCATCTTGGAATTCAAGTGAGGGAGGTGATGCATCCATTGGAGTTTCTGATGACAGGACTGAGAAGAAAATGATGTTGATACAGAAACTTTTTTATATTTTAGGGCTATGTTGCAGAAATATTTTATCTTTTAATCATGTAATTTTAACTTATGAATCGCTTCAATGTCATACGATTTGATTATACATATAACTTGTTTTATGTTAAGTGTTTATTTATTTTAATTTGCACAATAATTTGTTTACTAATTCAAGCTAATTAATAAAAATTAAAAATAAACTTGTATAAAAAAAAGGTTTAGAAATAAACTGCAGCACTATATGGAGTGATCTGCGTTAAGAGGGACAACAGGGACATGACCACCAATGAAATGAGTTTCATAATTATTTACGTCAGTTATTTATAGAATTGACGCAAATAGTTTACCCACCACCTCATTTTTAACGTCAACTTAATTGATGACTCCCAAGTTCCCGTATATTAATTACATTATTTCCAATATTCATTCTGCACGTTTATAATATATAGGATTATTTACGTCAGCTATTTATTTAACTGAAGTAAAAAATCAAACTTTTAACGTCAGTTTTATAAAAAACTGACGTTAACAATTAATATTTTTTATTTGAAAAACACTTTTAACGTCGGTTTTTTTAAAAAACTGACGTTAAAAGTGTATAGATATCTGCAAAAGCATTCATTCCTTTGACTGTACTGTGCTACTTACCCATGCACCTTGTAACTCAATCCTCTTAATGAGCATTAAGTTTATAGGTAAGTTTTCAAGAAAATCAGAATAGCTTAGTAACTTCATCCCCTGCTCCTATAAATAGCTTCCTTCCATCCTTTTAATTAATTTTCTGCTTCACAATATGGCTCTGCCGTGGAGATTAACTTCATCACTCTTTCTTCCTATTCCTAGACTCAAAGGTCTTTGTCTTAATGGTCAAACAACTTCTGAGTTTGAGTAAATCACATTAAATGGATATTAAGGTTGGGTGAATCACGTAATGTGATTCTCTCACTTTATTTCATCCCTGTCATCCCTTTCACTTTGCTTTGGAAGCAAGTGATTGTGGATTCAAGATTATGCATCAAGGAACTCCACTGAAGAAGAAAGATGCAAAGATCCATTTCACTTTGCTTTCGCTGCTAGTGACTGAGGATTTACTTTGCATCTTGGAATTCAAGTGAGGGAGGTGATGCATCCATTGGAGTTTCTGATGACAGGACTGAGAAGAAAATGATGTTGATACATAAACTTTTTTATATTTTAGGGCTATGTTGCAGAAATTTTTTATCTTTTAATCATGCAATTTTAACTTATGAATCGCTTCAATGTCATACGATTTGATTATACATATAACTTGTTTTATGTTAAGTGTTTATTTATTTTAATTTGCACAATAATTAGTTTACTAATTCAAGCTAATTACTAAAAATTAAAAATAAACTTGTATAAAAAAAAAGGTTTAGAAATAAACTGCAGTACTATATGGAGTGATCTGCGTTAAGAGGGACAACAGGGACATGACCACCAATGAAATGAGTTTCATAATTATTTACGTCAGTTATTTATAGAACTGACGCAAATAGTTTACCCACCACCTCATTTTTAACGTCAACTTAATTGATGACTCCCAAGTTCCCGTATATTAATTACATTGTTTCCAATATTCATTCTGCACGTTTATAATATATAGGATTATTTACGTCAGCTATTTATTTAATCAAGTAAAAATCAAACTTTTAACGCCGGTTTTATAAAAACGGACGTTAACAATTAATATTTTTTATTTGAAAAACACTTTTAACGTCAGTTTTTTTAAAAAACTGACGTTAAAAGTGTATAGATATCTGCAAAAGCATTCATTCCTTTGATTGTATTGTGCTACTTACCCATGCACCTTGTAACTCAATCCTCTTAATGAGCATTAAGTTTATAGGTAAGTTTTCAGAAAATCAGAATAGCTTAGTAACTTCATCCCCTGCTCCTATAAATAGCTTCCTTCCATCCTTTTAATTAATTTTCTCGCTTCACAATATGGCTCTGCCGTGGAGATTAACTTCATCACTCTTTCTTCCTATTCCTAGACTCAAAGGTCTTTGTCTTAATGGTCAAACAACTTCTGAGTTTGAGTAAATCACATTACATGGATATTAAGGTTGGGTGAATCACGTAATGTGATTCTCTCACTTTATTTCATCCCCGTCATCCCTTTCACTTTGCTTTGGAAGCAAGTGATTGTGGATTCAAGATGATGCATCAAGGAACTCCACTGAAGAAGAAAGATGCAAAGATCCATTTCACTTTGCTTTCGCTGCTAGTGATTGAGGATTTACTTTGCATCTTGGAATTCAAGTGAGGGAGGTGATGCATCCATTGGAGTTTCTGATGACAGGACTGAGAAGAAGATGATGTTGATACATAAACTTTTTTATATTTTAGGGCTATGTTGCAGAAATTTTTTATCTTTTAATCATGTAATTTTAACTTATGAATCGCTTCAATGTCATACGATTTGATTATACATATAACTTGTTTTATGTTAAGTGTTTATTTATTTTAATTTGCACAATAATTTGTTTACTAATTCAAGCTAATTAATAAAAATTAAAAATAAACTTGTATAAAAAAAAAGGTTTAGAAATAAACTTCAGTACTATATGGAGTTATCTGCGTTAAGAGGGACAACAGGGACATGACCACCAATGAAATGAGTTTCATAATTATTTACGTCAGTTATTTATAGAACTGACGCAAATAGTTTACCCACCACCTCATTTTTAACGTCAACTTAATTGATGCCTCCCAAGTTCCCGTATATTAATTACATTATTTCCAATATTCATTCTGCACGTTTATAATATATAGGATTATTTACGTCAGCTATTTATTTAACTGAAGTAAAAAATCAAACTTTTAACGTCAGTTTTATAAAAAACTGACGTTAACAATTAATATTTTTTATTTGAAAAACACTTTTAACGTCGGTTTTTTTAAAAAACTGACGTTAAAAGTGTATAGATATCTGCAAAAGCATTCATTCCTTTGACTGTACTGTGCTACTTACCCATGCACCTTGTAACTCAATCCTCTTAATGAGCATTAAGTTTATAGGTAAGTTTTCAAGAAAATCAGAATAGCTTAGTAACTTCATCCCCTGCTCCTATAAATAGCTTCCTTCCATCCTTTTAATTAATTTTCTGCTTCACAATATGGCTCTGCCGTGGAGATTAACTTCATCACTCTTTCTTCCTATTCCTAGACTCAAAGGTCTTTGTCTTAATGGTCAAACAACTTCTGAGTTTGAGTAAATCACATTAAATGGATATTAAGGTTGGGTGAATCACGTAATGTGATTCTCTCACTTTATTTCATCCCTGTCATCCCTTTCACTTTGCTTTGGAAGCAAGTGATTGTGGATTCAAGATGATGCATCAAGGAACTCCACTGAAGAAGAAAGATGCAAAGATCCATTTCACTTTACTTTCGCTGCTAGTGACTGAGGATTTACTTTGCATCTTGGAATTCAAGTAAGGGAGGTGATGCATCCATTGGAGTTTCTGATTACAGGACTGAGAAGAAAATGATGTTGATACAGAAACTTTTTTATATTTTAGGGCTATGTTGCAGAAATTTTTTATCTTTTAATCATGCAATTTTAACTTATGAATCGCTTCAATGTCATACGATTTGATTATACATATAACTTGTTTTATGTTAAGTGTTTATTTATTTTAATTTGCACAATAATTTGTTTACTAATTCAAGCTAATTACTAAAAATTAAAAATAAACTTGTATAAAAAAAAAGGTTTAGAAATAAACTGCAGTACTATATGGAGTGATCTGCGTTAAGAGGGACAACAGGGACATGACCACCAATGAAATGAGTTTCATAATTATTTACGTCAGTTATTTATAGAACTGACGCAAATAGTTTACCCACCACCTCATTTTTAACGTCAACTTAATTGAGGACTCCCAAGTTCCCGTATATTAATTACATTATTTCAATATTCATTCTGCACGTTTATAATATATAGGATTATTTACGTCAGCTATTTATTTAACTGAAGTAGAAATCAAACTTTTAACGTCAGTTTTATAAAAAACTGACGTTAACAATTGATATTTTTTATTTGAAAAACACTTTTAACGTCAGTTTTTTTAAAAAACTGACGTTAAAAGTGTATAGATATCTGCAAAAGCATTCATTCCTTTGATTGTACTGTGCTACTTACCCATGCACCTTGTAACTCAATCCTCTTAATGAGCATTAAGTTTATAGGTAAGTTTTCAAGAAAATTAGAATAGCTTAGTAACTTCATCCCCTGCTCCTATAAATAGCTTCCTTCCATCCTTTTAATTAATTTTCTGCTTCACAATATGGCTCTGCCGTGGAGATTAACTTCATCACTCTTTCTTCCTATTCCTAGACTCAAAGGTCTTTGTCTTAATGGTCAAACAACTTCTGAGTTTGAGTAAATCACATTACATGGATATTAAGGTTGGGTGAATCACGTAATGTGATTCTCTCACTTTATTTCATCCCCGTCATCCCTTTCACTTTGCTTTGGAAGCAAGTGATTGTGGATTCAAGATGATGCATCAAGGAACTCCACTGAAGAAGAAAGATGCAAAGATCCATTTCACTTTGCTTTCGCTGCTAGTGATTGAGGATTTACTTTGCATCTTGGAATTCAAGTGAGGGAGGTGATGCATCCATTGGAGTTTCTGATGACAGGACTGAGAAGAAAATGATGTTGATACAGAAACTTTTTTATATTTTTGGGCTATGTTGCAGAAATTTTTTATCTTTTAATCATGTAATTTTAACTTATGAATCACTTCAATGTCATACGATTTAATTATACATATAACTTGTTTTATGTTAAGTGTTTATTTATTTTAATTTGCACAATAATTTGTTTACTAATTCAAGCTAATTAATAAAAATTAAAAATAAACTTGTATAAAAAAAAAGGTTTTGAAATAAACTGCAGTACTATATGGAGTTATCTGCGTTAAGAGGGACAACAGGGACATGACCACCAATGAAATGAGTTTCATAATTATTTACGTCAGTTATTTATAGAACTGACGCAAATAGTTTACCCACCACCTCATTTTTAACGTCAACTTAATTGATGACTCCCAAGTTCCCGTATATTAATTACATTATTTCCAATATTCATTCTGCACGTTTATAATATATAGGATTATTTACGTCAGCTATTTATTTAACTGAAGTAAAAATCAAACTTTTAACGCCGCTTTATAAAAAACTGACGTTAACAATTAATATTTTTTATTTGAAAAACACTTTTAACGTCAGTTTTTTTAAAAAACTGACGTTAAAAGTGTATAGATATCTGCAAAAACATTCATTCCTTTGACTGTACTGTGCTACTTACCCATGCACCTTGTAACTCAATCCTCTTAATGAGCATTAAGTTTATAGGTAAGTTTTCAAGAAAATCGGAATAGCTTAGTAACTTCATCCCCTGCTCCTATAAATAGCTTCCTTCCATCCTTTTAATTTTCTGCTTCACAATATGGCTCTGCCGTGGAGATTAACTTCATCACTCTTTCTTCCTATTCCTAGACTCAAAGGTCTTTGTCTTAATGGTCAAACAACTTCTGAGTTTGAGTAAATTACATTACATGGGTGATAAGTCTGAGTAAATTACATTATGTGAGTTGCTCACCTTATCACTTTCCGGAGAATCAGCTGCTGGAGGGCTAATCAGGTGCTTGGGGGTCACAGTTCCAAAACCTCAGCTTTGGCAGCAAGTGACCGTCTTGGAACTCTCTGAAACCACTTCCTTTGCTTGAAACAGATCTAGTGCACCTGTTTTTGCCTCTCTCTTGAGCTCTCTCATGCCCCCCAGTTTTCTGAGGTCTTCGGAGTATAGTTTTCCCTTTGGCATATTTCATAAAACTCTCTGATGGGATGTAGCTTTAATGTTTAGGATTTTAAACCCTTTCAATGTAACTTTTTATAGGATTTTAAACCCTTTCAATGTAACTTTTTATAGGATTTTAAACCCTTTCAATATTCTCAGATCGATCAGATTCATAGATTTTCATGAATGAGATCCGGTTTGGGTTATTGATACAACTTATATTTTTCAAAACAGAAACACAAAACATCAAAGCAATTCATGTGAAACTGAAACTTTGAGGAAGGCAATGCGGAAGGGATCGTATACTAGATAAAAAAAAATTATTAAAATAACCTTTAACGTCTGTTGATGTAAGGACTGACGTTAAAAGTGAAGTGACTTACTTTTAACGTCAGTTCTTTATAGAACTGACGTTAAAATCTTCGATGTTAATGTCAGTTTTTTATTGAACTGACGTTAAAAGTGAGTCACTTCACTTTTAACGTCAGTCATTAAAACAACTGACGTTAAAATTGAATTAATGAACTCTGATATTTACAAAACTGCAACCGCCTCCTTTTTAACGTCTAGCTTTTGGTTAACTGACGTAAACTTTACCGTCTAATGTACATTTTCCACTAGTGGTGGTAACCTCTACCGTGGTTTTAATTTTATAATAAATGATATGCATGTATTTCTTTTATTTCCTTCTATGTTATCGCTTTATAAGTTCATGCGGGGTAGAGGGTGTCACATTACTAACAAATGTGACATAAGGGGCAACTTTGGTTAATGATTCATAGTTAGAGGACTAAAATGAATCTTTTTAAAGATAGCGGATCACAATTAATGAATCTAAAACAAAAACAAAAAAAGAATTAGATAAAGGACCAAAAGTCTAATTTAGCCTTTACAATTTTATCCAAAGCAATATTCCCTAGGGAGAAAATTAAAGTCCAAAATTTTAGCACCCTCCTCTACAGGGATGAAGATTTGCTATCCTATTTGGTGTACCACACATTGTCCATACCAATAATATATTGCTATGTAAGTTAAAATTTTATGTAACATTAAAAAGGTAGAATACGTGGCAAAATATTATTAGTGGGGCGCAGGGTGTGGTATACCAAAATGGGACAACAAATCCTTATCCCCTCCACATATGCCTACCAAAAGTCCAGAACAGGCGACAAACGACGAAAACGACAAAATAAATTATCATAACAGATGGTAAACGATGGAAATAAGCCCTAGTTCCGATGCCACGTATGTCAAACTCCACCCTTAAACCAATTGGTATTAAGTAGAGTTGTCCAATAAGTGTATAAATCACACTCTAGGAATTGAGACAAGAAGTGTAAGATTTACAACACTTTGTATAGATAATTAATATAAAGTAATGTGATTTGTACACTACTTTCTTTATTTTTACTTCATTCTTATTATATTATTTTTTATATAATAAAACAACATAAACATACTTTTCAAAAAGTGTTGTCTTTTTCTCATTTTTAAAGAAATGGGTGTAACGTGATAAGATAGTGTGCATGAATAATTTTCTGTTAATGTATACAACTACCTCTTACTACTCGTATATGCCTGTATGTGGCAACAATATTCTGTTTGATATATCACAATAATGAATGAAGAAGTTCTGGATGGCCACTGTCATCAATGCTTGGGATTATTATTATTCAAATAATTGTTCAATACATTGATAACTTATAATACATCATAGATATAGGCGGATATATGATATTTCAGCTACTCCGGCCCTAGCTACGTGGGCAGTTAATGGTGAATGTTGTGGTTGAGCCAATGCAAATTGTAGGTAGCATTATCATGTGTGGTAATTGGAAGCACGGGTGATGATACAGTGCTAGTATTAGTAGAAAAGAATCCTGAAGATGCAGCACTAGATAACAACCTTCCTGAGGCAATGCTGCCATTGCTGCAAAGTTGCCTAGCCAAGTTTGAGAATCTTTGCAAAGCAAAAGTTTCTGTCCCTGCCTTCTCCTGCCAGTTATAGATTATATCTAACATTAGAAACGTGTATAGTGATATTTTATAGCACGGCAACAAAAAGGAAAGAAAAGAGTGATGAACAATGTCACCAATACACTCTTTATTACACTTTCTTCATCATATTTTTTTATTATTGGGTTGGATGGATTTTATGTGGGGTTCATTGAATAAAAACTGGGTCCACATCATTTAGTGGGGTTTCCATATGTTTGGAACTCATCCTAATTAACCATTTGGATCGAGTGGGTCCGTTAGAGTATTCCTACGACTTAAGTCCTTCGGACTTGCTATAAGATTAATATCCGGTTCGACTAATTGATCAGAATTTATCCACCATTCTCATCCTCCCAGTAGGAGAGATTCTACAAGGATTTGAACATGAGTTTCCAAATTTCTCTTGACGGAGACTACACCAAGTTTATCCAATAATAAAGAATACGTGGATGAAAGTATATTAAATAAAGTATTACTAGAATTTTAAAAAGAGTGATACCATTGATTCCATGACGTTGGATATCTTACAAGCTGTGTATCCAAGGGGTAACCCTCCCCCAGAATCATTCATCTTCAATTGGTTAGAAGATGGAGAAATCCCTAGGCTCAGCGTCAAATCAAGATCATGGCAAGTGCCTGCATTAATTGCTAAAATGGGACAACGTGTCACTCTCAGTCACACATGATATGAAAAAGGAAACAACGCAGCAAGGCAAATATATTACTTCATACCTCCTTTGCTCGAATTTGCAATTATTATCTCTCCATTATACGTCCAGGGCTTGACACTTGTCAAGACTTGTCCGTCATCACTCTTGATGGGTGGCTTGTGACAAAATCTGCATGCAGAAATGTAAAATGAATATCTCCCTTGGATTAATTAAACTGGATTAATTAAACTCCCTATATCATATGTAACCCTGTGCCATGTATATAAAACCATGATCCTGGAGCTTTGGGTGATTTTGTAACTGTACGTCAACATTTAATTTAATCTTATAGAAGGAATGATTGTGGAAAATTATTATATGATACTTTCAGTGACTTTGTAACTTTTAATTTAATAATATTTTATTTTTAATCCAAAACCTGTAAAGTTTTATGGTGTATGTGTCACATTTTTACTAGAGTAGTAGTGTGCAAAAGAATTTCTCCGTGGAAGTACTGTTGGAGCTTTCCCTATTAAGCCTGACAGCTGCACACATATTATAAGGTATCATGGTAGAAAACAAAAAAAGTAGGTAATACCTAAATAAATAAGATAAACAACTTTAGAAACATGATGATCTAAGTATTAAGCCACAATCAGTAGTACATACATATTTAGTTCCACATGTACATAAAACATTGCATATATGGCTGAAATTAAAAGAAGGGCTTATTTATTTATTGCTAGAAACAGAATTTCTGACCTCTTGCCAACAAATGGGCCCATTCCTGCTTCCCCTTGGCCATATTTGTGAAGAGCTAATAGACGTCTATATGCTGAATTTGCTCTTGAGATTCCATTGATTTGTCGACGAAGTTGGAGGACAAACTCTTCCTTACTCAAACCTTTCATCTACATCCCAATCAAATTATAAATGAAATCCACACACAAAAAGAGATTAATTAATTTGATTCATATAGAAGTGCACAATGTTAATTAGGATTCATAGACAATCAAGTTTTTTTTTTTCTTTTTTCCTCTGTTACCTGCTTCAAATCCTCCTCATAATCACTCAAATTAAAGTTTATATCAGCATCAACTCCCCGAAACTTAATTGCAGCCCTATCATAAGCTCTGTATAAACAAGAATATCAAGAGGTTAAACAAGTGTGACAAAATAGGAAGAAAAAAAAAAAGACAAATAATATAGTTGCAGTAAAAAGAATAGTCCCCACCTTGCTGCAGCTTGAGCAGTGTCAAATCCACCTAGAGAAATTACCAATTAGCCCAATTCAGCCAACCAAACAAGAAAAAAAAAAAAAAATTTGAAAACAACCACAGAAGTAGCTACCAACCGATGATTTAATCAAAGAAATACTAGGTGCATGTCACATGCCCTCACATTACTGACATCTATGGGTATAAAGTAGAATATGACATTGTATGCTCAGAAAACTAAAAATTGTGTAAATTTAAAATAATATATGTAAATAAATATCTGTGAGTAGCTGGACGAAAACAACGTATACACCAACCAAAACGTAAAAACTAAAATATCCAACTTACCCAAATACACCTGCTTCCCGCAATCCCTACAATCACAGATACATAAAAGCATGAATTCAATGAACTGAGACCACCAAGCAATTTTATAACACCAAGAACATTAATAGGGTGCACCATTTTTGTAAACATGAATACACTTCTCCTAACCTAAAAAATAGTGTGTCGCTGTCCCCTACCAATTAAAAACTGAGAATATGCATAATTATTAATGAGCTATGATTTTATTTTATTTTTAAGTGACAAATTTTAATTGGTGGGGATATACAATGTGACAGTAAAGTGGGATAAAGGATCTTCATCATGTAAACATGTACCTAAAATTGACTTCTAAAAGTAGAAATTAAAAACATGGTATACCTTGTATAAAAAAAATCATATATACCACATACCATATATGTGACTCCCATCTACCAGTCCTGCGGTAGAAGGTAACACCCCGAAACTGTGAGCTACGAGACCTGGGCCCTCGCCTACCTTTCTTCACTTGAGATTGCTTCTGATACAAGTTTCTCAGTTCATCATTTTTTCCATCAGGCTCAGCAGAAGACAAGTTCAGCCATTGAGTCTTTCTCTTACTGACATCAAACACTCTTCCTCCTCTATCAGCAGTCACAGGGAAAAGGGTCATAGGAACTACCATCTCTTGCTTTTGTGCTATGTTTTCATCTTGCTTTTTCCTTTCAGTGGCATGATCATCCGTTCCTTTCTTCATTATGTCAAAAATGAAGGGTGAAGAGTTGTTTGAGGAATCTTCCTCTGCAGGATTCACAACTGAGGAGTTGGATCCCCAAGAATGTGATATTTGTTGTGGAAAACTTTGAAGTTGCATCAAATTTTTAGCAGTGGTTGAGTGATCAGTATCATTAAGGATAATGTCAACATTTAAATCCAACATAGCCATGTCTTGAAATTCTTTCTTTTATGAGCTAAATTATGGTCTTCAAATCATACCCTTTTAATAGAAACTCGTGTACTTACTTGTGCAAGAAAATTGAAATGCAAAGAAATTAACACTTTCTTAAAAAAAAAACATCAAACTAGGAGTTAAATAGATAATAATAATGATCCACTTAAAGGGTTAATAATAGCAGAAGAAGATAGAATGAGTTGGTGAAGGCAGAGTATGTGTCACAACAAACACACTGAAATTAAGGTAGAGGAAGAGTATATAGAAGAGAAAACAATGGAGAGAAAGAGAAGAATATTGGAGGAATAAAGGCACAAGGACACCTAGTTGAGATCACTGAATTGCCTTGAACGGAAAGACATTGCGAAGTGCTAACTTTTAGGAAAGAATGCAATTGCCCATTATCAGATACGGGTTAGTAACACATTTATACTAATACAGCTATACACACACACACGTGCTTTCAATGTTATTTTGACATTATTTGTTGGTGCCGAGTTGGCCCAAAGATCAGCCGTCAAGCCTCGATTTGTGTGTGCTTAAAAAAACAAGTAAATGTTAAAGTTACCATAAAAAAAATAATTTCACAAAATATAATTTAATGAAAAAAAAAACATGTTATAAATTTAAAATTAGTGTAAACAAATCCTAATTGAACCCCTTTACCCCATAAAAAATATTAGGTTGAATTGTACTTCTGCAACTGATTATTCAGGGAATCTCAAAAGATGCAACTTGTTGGAGTTACTTAACTCCGCTTTTTATGGATTCCACATACTACATCATATTTTTTACTTTATACTACTTTAAGCAATTCTTCACTTTAATGGTATAACTTTAAAAGGTAGAGTATTTGTATATGAACGAATTATTTCTATAAGCAACAATGCTTAAGCTAGATTCATGTCATTGGTGCTCCATTAATGGTACTACCATATAAGAACTGATTATTATTTCTTAAACAACTCCCATTGTAAACGCTCTCAGGTGAGTTATTTTGACCACTTATATCATAGCATGAGATGAGTTAAGTTATATATAACTAGTTGGGCAGGATTTGAGACCTGGAGTGTGTTTGGAATACACAAAAAATATTTCTTTCATAATTATAATAAAAAAATGTTAAAAATACCTTTTTTTTTTTAACATTTTTTTATTATAATTATTTTTCTTGTTTTATGTTTATCATTATTAAAAGCCACACCTCAAGTTGCATGCTCCAATTGAGTAACTACTCATGTTTATTAATTATCACAAGAAACTAGTTTTAATGCATACCAAACTACTTCATATTCCTTCTCCGATCGAAATTACTTTCTCCTCACTTAATCTCTGAACCAATGGTGACGAAGACTGATAATTGGTGGTGCCGCAAGTCGCCACTGATGGTTGTCGTTTGGTTTGCCATCACCGGTTGCTGCCAAGGAAAAATTATAGAATTACCTTGATAGAGTAATTGGAGTAGTTGATTCTCGCTCTATCAATACTCATATGCTAGAAATGATGAGTAGAGTGATCCTTATGCCATTGTCAATATCATGAATAAGGTTACGAAGTTGCCATGCATGGAACTTAGTTCGTGATCGCTTGCTCGTGGTTTAACCAAATCTTGGAAGGTGCATTAATAAGAGACAAATGTTTGCTACACTCGAGGATCAAGAGTCAAAGCTGAATTATTTGTTATATGAAGAAATTAATTTGGCAAAGAACTAGCTTGCAGTTAAGGTTTAAGGTTTAAGAGCAAACTATTTGATATTAAAAGTACCTTTTGGATGGTGTATTTGGAATTTATATATGATGTAAAAGAACTTGTTTATCCAGTAACTTCTATGTATTTTTATCTCCTTTTAAATTTTATCAGTGTTATTTATTTTGTCTATGAATCAAATATAAAAATTTAACATTTACCACTAATTCTTTAATAACGTTTGCATTATGTAAAATTTTATAATTATATAATAATAATAATAATAATAATAATAATAATAATAATAATAATAATAATAATAATAATAATAATATATTTATCAATATCACATGCTTCCATACACATAAAAAACATTGCCAATTCTATTCAAATTTTTATAAAATAAAAATAATTGATGATAAACATAAAAAAACACATTTAAAAAATGCTAGAAAAACATCCAATATTATTTTGTCTCATCCAAATAAAACAGATTCACTTCAATACATTTTTTTTTTTAATTTACTTTGTAAAACTTATTTTTATATATCATCCAAAAAAAAAAAATTATCTTAAAATTACTCTTCAGTAAACATATAGCCAAACACAAATTTGATTCTATTAAAAAAAACTGTTTTTACAACTATCCCAAACAAACACTTAATATGTGTTAATTTTTCAGTGTGTGTTTTGATATGAAAAATGATTATTTCAATAAACGATTATATTATAATTGATTGTAATATAATCGGTTTTATTTTTGGATGTAATAGCTTAAAAGCGATTTTAAGATATATATATTATTCCGTATGAGTTGTATAAAAAATATCACTTTTTTTTACGGCAAAAGAGGTATACAAGAGCATCACTACAATACAAGACATCTCAGCTAAGCTGGTACCTCAAGCAAATTTGATAAATAAACTACCAAACCTTGGGGTAGGTCCATTCAGGATTTGCTTTAGCCTTAGAAGCCCTACTTCTCCCGTTGGCGCAACTTATGCTACTCGCCTTCAGCGCGCTATCATAAACAAATAATCATGTCAATTAACAAATTCATATATCATGTGTGTAATAAACTAAAAACAACTGATATTAAAACGTAAATTAAATTCAAGATTATTTACTTACTTATTTACAGCTTCCACCACCTCCTGTGGCGGCCTTTGGTGGAGAGAACATAAGAATATGACAATATGCCTAGACGGGTGAAGTACGAACAATTGTCAATGGTTTTTCATACAGTAGGGAGCCAGATATAATTCTTTCCGATTGTCTCCCAACAAGTTCCCTATGTATTAACTAAATGCATCGCCATCAAAGAATTGGGGCAGAAGGACTGATGGCTCTAAGAAGCCGTAAACTAATGCAACGCCCTTATAAAGCTGAAGACGATGGAGATACCTAAGATATGAAAAGGTGTGGATGTTAATTACATAATATATATATTGCAATTAAAATAAATTATTAAATGGAAAAATACCAAAAATAAATAAGTTATAAATTTAAAATTAACTTACGTGCACCAGAGACTCAAAACCGTGTTGGCCATCCAGACGTTATTTCTGCAGGAGTTCCCGAGATCTTCACCACAGAAGGAAAATATCCTCTGTTGATCTGGGCGTGCCACCCATCCATCGTGCTCCAATGGACATTCAAAAATCTCAAATGCATAATCCTCACCAAGTGAGAACAAACGAGTGACAGGTGACAGCGACACCGGCGTCGACTTGGCCTTCAATTTAGGAAAAATAAAATAGATAAGTTGTTGATAATTAAAAAAAACACAAGTAATTATTTGAATAATTTGGACAATAATAATGAATACATACCTTTGTTAACATTTCGAGCTCACGTCGTTTGAAGTCCAACTCAAGCCTTTTCATTTCCAACTCATGCTCATGGCGTTGGACTTCCAACTCCCGCTCCCTAGCTGCCAACTCATCGTCCTCCACATGTGCCCTACTATAACTCTCTTTTGTGCTCACATGTGAAGGGTTGGCATGCCCTGCGGTGTCCTGGGATGAACCGATGGAGGAAATCTCTTTGGCAAGCGCCTGCTTGAATTCTGGGTTGGATATTAAGCTTTGCATCAGATGTGTTGTAATAGCAGGGTTGGACATGAGGTGCTGAGTAATGTCAGCCAAAATTGATGCTTCATCGACCACCCGCTTTCGTGAAGCAGACTTGCCATAATATTCTTTGATGGTCACGTTCCCAGGAACACCGATAACCCGACCAGGATGGTCTTTCTTGTCTAGAGCAGTCATCAAGACGTCCCGCCGTCTAGAAGCGACGAATGAGCCCTGGGAGGATTGTGCTTTAAGATCCATCTACAATGAAAAAATGAAATAACGTGCAAGTGAAAAGTGTTAAAAATATCTATACAAATATCAATTGAAATCAAGTTAATTATTTACTTACAATCTTATCTGCCACTTTGGGAGTGGCATCAACTTTAAAAGATCACGTCTTTGTCATGCGGCCGGCTAACCAGACATCCTCGCGGTCGATGTCCAACGGAGGACTTGATGGTGTGCCCTCAGGCACCTCTCCTCTTTCAATCCTAGCAGAGTGCTCTTCCTGCTTCGCCCTCAGCCTATCCGCCATCATCTGCTCGATCCGAGTCTGGTACCCACCCTGAGACATGGTGTGGCGGTGGACGTTCTTCGCCTGATTCTGCCGACCCTTATCTGCCTTAGCCTATTCAAATAAAAACACATAATTAAATACAGTTAAATGATCTATAAGAAGCATACAAAATTAACTTAATCAACCAACCTGAAATTCTCCATCCTGTCGACTCCTAGCAAACATATCCCAAGTATCCTGATCAATCCAGGGATAATCCGAGAATATTTTATCAAGCCCCTTCTTCCCAGATACATAGTACCTGGTAGTATCATGCTTGAACCTATTCCAACGCTTTGATGCCATTTTCATACATTTATGACGATGATCCTCGTCATTTGGCACAATCCAAGCTACCTACACATTAAATACATAACAACTGGATGGATTATAACTGGGATAATTATCTAATAATGTAAATCAAACGAATGTAAAGGTAAAATACCGTGATAGCCTCCCAAATCTGATCCTTAACGTTATGTGGAACGTCATTCCAGTGGTTGTAGTTGATGCTTACGTGCTGCTTCGCTTATAGAAACACCCACTTATTAAATTCTTTAGCACGGGGTTCCTGGGCATTTAGATTAGCATCGAAGGACACCTCAAGCTTCTGTCCGCTTTGTCTGTCCTTCTCTAGTTTCTTCAATGACGTGGCTCCTCTACCCCGTTTCCTATGAGCCTGTGATGTCTGTATGGACAAAAAAAATGATAAAATAGAGGGTTGTAACATTATAAACTTACATTAAAAAGAAGGACTAAAGATAGTATATAACATGTAAACTTACACTAGAATCAGGCGTAGGCGCGATCGGGTCCTGCGTAGGCCCCACACTGTCCTCCCGTGCATGTGTGCTATCCGACTGATCCATATGTATGCCTGTTCAGAAACAATATATATTTATTAACATAGGTTATAACTCAAAATAAATACAGAAGTATAACTCAAGCAAATCCCTTCACAAATCAAATTAGTACGTATATCCTTCATCGTACATTTCCTCGTATTCAAACACTTGACACAAGGACGACAGAACATTCCATTACTATTAGGAACATTCCTTTGAGCAAATTCTATAAATTCTCCCACCCCCTTCAGATACTCAGTACTAGTGCGCTTACAAACCATCGAATGAGCAGATGAAGATAAATTAACAAAACAGAATTCCAATGAGCAATATATTGTTGATGTCACATGCTACAAGCAACTCTAAATTTTTTCCCATTTTGAAATAGGTCATGATAGCAGAAGAAAAACAAGAGAAAACACAAAACCCACGACCAGAAATAGAGACATTCCAAACAACTCAAACTCACAGTTTCAAGTTTCAAGTTTCAACTACAAGAGACTATAGTTTCAACATACACTCAAAACCAAACATAAAAAAATGTGCCCTAAAGACTCACCGGAAATAGGTGCTCACATGGTGGCCAATGTTCGATGTGGTTACTGAGAGCAAAGGGACAAGGAGAGTTAGTGTGCGGGAAGGGGAAAGAGAGATGTCAAGTTATTGCAAAGAATGAGCGGGAAAGACAGAGTTAGGGTTAAGAGTGTACCTCACGGTGGTGGGGAAGAAGCCCTCGCGGTGGTTGCGGTGGAGATGAGCTCGCGATTAGGGCAGAGTGAGAGTGAGAGTTGAGAGTCAGAGTGAGAGTTGAGAGTGAGAGTGAGCGTGAAAGAGAAGAACAGAGATGTACAGAGAGAAGTGCAGAAGGCGCGCGGGTGTAAACGTTATATTCAAAAACCAAAAATAAAACAACATTTTACGTCAGTTGTTTGTAGCAACCGACGTTAAAGGTAATCTATTTAACGTCAGTTGTCTTAAGCAACAGACGTTAAAAGTCATTGTTTACGTTATAATCAAAAATAAAACAACATTTTACGTCAGTTATATTAAACAACTGACGTTAAAAATAAATATTTTTTATTTAAAATCACTTTTAACGTCAGTTGATGAAGACAACTGACGTTAAAAGTGTATAAGTTTCTGCAAAAACATTAATTCCTTTGACTACTGTGCTACTTACCCATATTGAGCATTAAGTTTATAGATTAGTTTTCAAGAAAATCAGCTAGTCTCTCTCTTCTCTATATAAAGTACCATTCTTCTGTATCAGTCTGTAATACAGCCTCTTCTTTTCCTCTATATTTCGTGCGTTTTCTATTCCTTCACAAAATGGCTCTGAGACTTTTGTTATTTCTTCCTATACCTAGACTTAAAGGTCTCAGTCCTAATGGTCAAAAAACTTGAGGTTGAGTAAATCACGTAACATGGATGGTAAGGTTGTGTAAATCACGTAATGTGATTTACTCACTTTATTTCATCCCAGCCATCCCTTTCACTCTGCTTTGGCCCCAAGTGACTGTGGATTCAAGACAATACATCAAGGAATTCCAGTGAAGGAGGTGATGCAAAGATCCCTTTCACTTTGCTTTCGCTGCTAGTGACTGTGGATTCACGATGCTTCATGGAATTCAAGTGAGGGAGGAGATGCATCAATCCATCCATCGGAGTTTCTGAGGACAGGACTGAGAAGAAAATGATGTTGAAGTTGAAACTTTGCATCCATTGGAATTTCTGAGGACAGGACTGAGAAGAAAATGATGTTGAAGCAGAAAGTTTTTTATATTTTAGGGCTATGTTGCAGAAATTTTTTATCTTTTAATCATGTAATTGTAACTTATGAATCGCTTCAATGAGATTCGATTTGATTATACATATATAATTTGTTTTATGTTAAGTGTTTATTTATTTTAATTTGCACAAGAATTTGTTTAGTAATTCAAGCTAATTAATTTAGATAAAAATAAACTTGTTTAAAAAAAAGTTTAGAAATAAATTGCACTATATATATGGAGTGTCCTACGTTAAGGGTGACAACAGGGCATTTCAGATTGGGATATAAGATTATTTACGTCAGCTATTTATTTAACTGAAGTAAAAATCACACTTTTAACGTCAGTTGTATAAAAAAACTAACGTTAAAAATAAATATTTTTTATTTTAAAAACACTTTTAACATCAGTTGTATTAAACAACTGACGTTAAAAGTGTATAAGTTTCTACAAAAACATTCATTCCTTTGACTACTGTGCTACTTACCCATGACTGTTGTGCTACTTACCCATGCACATTGTAACCTATAATCCTCTTAATGAGCATTAAGTTTATAGATCAATTTTCTAGAAAATCAGCTAGTCTCTCTTCTCTATATAAAGTACCATTCTTACAGATCGATCACATGTCTGACCTCTTCTTTTCCTCTATATTTCGTGTGTTTTCTATTCCTTCACAAAATGGCTCTGAGACTTTTGTTATTTCTTCCTATACCTAGACTTAAAGGTCTTTGTCTTAATGGTCAAAAAACTTCTGAGGTTGAGTAAATCACGTAACATGGATGGTAAGGTTGGGTGAATCACGTAACGTGATTCCCTCACCTTATTTCATCACATCCCTTCACTCTGCTTTGGCTCCAAAGTGACAGTGGATTCAGATGGAGTATCAAGGAATTCAAGTAAGGGAAGAGATGCATCCCTTGGAGTTTCTGATCGAGGACAGGACTGAGAAGAAAATGATGTTAAAGCAGAAACTTTTTTATATTTTAGTGCTATGTTGCAGAAATTTTTTATCTTTTAATCATGTAATTGTAACTTATGAATCGCTTCAATGAGATACGATTTGATTATACATATATAACTTGTTTTATGTTAAGTGTTTATTTATTTTAATTTGCACAAGAATTTGCATTGTTTACTAATTCAAGCTAATTAATTAACATTAAAAATAAACTTGTTTAAAAAAAAGGTTTAGAAATAAACTGCACTATATGGAGTATATGCGTTAAGAGTGACAACAGGGAGATGACAACGATAGAAATGAGTTTCATAATTATTTACGTCAGTTATTTATTTAACTGCCGTCAAAATCACACATTTAACGTCAGTTGTATAAACAACTGACGTTAAAAGTGTTAAAATCACTTTTAACGTCAGTTCTTTATACAACTGACGCAAATAGTGATTTAATATTTACAAAACTGCCACCGCCTCATTTTTAACGTCAAGCATATGGTCAACTGACGTAAAACGTTCCCGTATATTACATTATTTCCACTAGTGAAGATTGAGAGAGTAGACTGAATTGAGAGAGTGTCAAGGTGGAAACCTAGGCAGCTGCTCAACCACAACCAAACTCTACAAGCGAAGGGACAGGAGAAAAAAAGATGATCCGATGTTTCATAGCTGCTACCGCATAGAGAACATATTGAGACTACGTGACAGCCTCTAGACCAAAGTTGATCATCTGTTGGAACCTTATTGTGAAGCAACCACCAGAGAAGAAATGATTTTGAGGGAGGAATTGCCTTTGACCAAATCAGCTTCCCCAAGTGCAAGAGAACCTACTCGGATTTAGAAAGCTGTAAGCATCTTTGGCTGAAAGGCAACCAGAATTAGAGTGCTTCCAAACTAGATGGTCAGGAACCTCAGCACAAGGGATAACCACTTTACCAATTTTTGTTGCAACAACAGGGTACCGGAGAATAAGGTCCTGAGGAATATGCCATTTCCTTTCATTGATGAAATTGCTGACTGAAGCAGTAAGGGAATTATGAAGGAATGAAGGAATGTTTATCAAGTCAACAATTGTCTTAGATAGCCAAGAATCACGCCAAAAGTTTATATTTCTGCCATACCCTAATAGCCAGGAGACATTATCTAGAACAGTGGAATGGAACCCCTTTAAACCAGACCAGATTGAAGAGGAAATGTTGTAATTGATGAAGGTTGTGTGTTTGATCACTAGACCTCATAAGAATAGACCAATCCAAGTCTGAGGAGATCAATTCCCAGCATCTCTTTAGCATGAAAGACTCATTAATAGATCTCATGGACCTAAGGCCAAGACCACCTTCTAGAGTGGGGCAGCAGAGCTTTTTCCAAGCAACCGTACAAATCTTCCGAGTCTCAATGTTTCCATCCCAAATGAAGTTCCTTGTGTACTGGTCTAATAGCTTAAGAAGAGCCAAAGGCCAATAGTAAACTTGAAAAGAGTAAATTAGAGCACTTTGAATAATAGACCTTACTAGTTCTACTCTTCCCATGATAGATAGCAAACTGCCTTTCCAAGAGGACAACTTTGCCTTAATTCTGTCAACAAAAAGGCATGAAATAGGCTTTCCTAGATTTCCCTTTGAAAATAGGAACACCTAAGTAAAGAAAAGGGAGATGGCCAGCTTTAAACCCCAAATTGCTAGTCAAGACAGCCAGCCTAGATAAATTTATAGAGCCAGCAAAATAAGTTGATTTTTCCTTGCTAATAACCCCACCGAGGGCTTGAGTATAAAGAGAAAACAAGGACATCAAATTATCTAAGTTCTTCTTAGTCCCTCTTCAAAAGATGAGGACATCATCGGCATAAAGAACATGGCTAGGAACATTGAAACCTCTACGACTGGCTATAAGAAGCAGCTTGTTATCTTGGACAAGCTTTGTAATACCTCTACTAAGCACCTCCTCAGCAATGCAAAACAAGAGAGGGGAAAGAGGATCACATTGTCTCACCCCTCTTTTGAAAGAGAAGAAGCCAACAGCTTTACCGTTGACACTAATAGACATTTTGGCAGAATCAAGCACTGCTTTCACCTAATTACAGAAGGTAGGATCAAAACCAAATTGATGCAGCACTTTGAGGAGAAATTTCCAGTCCAATGTGTCGAAAGCCTTCATAATATCAATCTTGAGAGCAATGTTACCCCCAAAAGATCTCTTTTCCAACAGGTTAATTGCTTCAGAGGCAACACCTATGCAATCTGAAATTTGCCTACCTTTTATAAAGCCTCTCTGCTGATTGGAAACAATTTTTGGAGCAATATTGGCCAATCTGTCAGCTAAAATCTTTGTGATGATTTTAAACTTGAAGTTGGCCAAATCGATGGGTTTATACATACCAATAGAGTCAGCCTCCAGAAACTTAGGGACCAGCACCACGAGGTTAGAATTGAAGTTAGGTAAAAGCCATCCCTGCTGAAAAAACTGTAAAACAGGCTTGCACACATCATGACCAACAATCTCCCAATAGGTTTGGTATAAAAGACCACTGAAGCCATCTGGACCAGGAGCACCATTGGCATTCATTGAGAACACTGTATTCCTTATCTCCTCAATAGAAGGAAGATTAGTTAACATCAGGTTATCTTCTCTACCAACACAATGAGGTATGGCCTGCTTGATTAGGACAGTATCATGACAGGAATTCTTAGAATCAAAGAGATTTGAGTAGAAGTCCAGTACATGAGCTTCTATGTCAGCAGGCTTATCCAAGACAACACCATCTTTTCTCAGCATAGACATTCTTTTTGATGAATGTCTAATCTTAGTTACTTTATGGAAATAGGATGTGTTTCTGTCTCCTGCAGTATGCCAATTAACCCGAGCCTTCTCCTGCCAAAACAGGTTCTAAAGGTGCAAAACCTGATTCAGATCGCATTGAGCAGACTGCTCCTTCACAAGTAACTCATCATAGTAGCTTGAGATAGCAATTTGGTTCTGTATAACAGCTAAAGCTTCTTCTGTCATTTTAACGTTATCATTAACATCCCCAAAGTGTTCTTTATTCCAACATTTCAAAATACCCTTCAGATGCTTTAATTTCTGACTTAGAATGTGCATAGGGCAGCCAGGAATATAGATCTTCCAAGAATTAGAAATAACATCAAAACAATCGTTGTGCTCATACCATATCTTCATAAATTTCAAAGAGGAGGCATGAGGGCCATCATGCTTATCAAGGGACAGCATAATAGGATAATGGTCAGAGTGATTCCTGGCTAAAGTGCAACAGGCAAGATTTGTCCAAGATGACAGCCAGGCATCATTGCAGCAAACTCTGTCAAGCCTTCTTTCAGACATGGCAGCACCTTTTCTACCATTACCCCAAGTGAAAAGGGCACCTTTGGATGGTGAAAAACAACATCACTTGGATTGTCAAAAATGGCCATGATATCAAGTTTTGGAAGGATTTTTGGATCCCAAGGTGTGGGTCTCTTGCTGATTCTCTTGGTAACTTATGTCCTATTAATGAAACTGACTTCCTTGTCTTGCAATATGCGATTAATGGAGCTTGGGATTGACCCAAAATATTGCAGCATGTTCCTCTTGACATCTGTGAAAAAATCGCTATAGTTCATCCTTCTTCCCCTGGTGCTAATGATTTTCCTTGTTTGAGGACATATTCAGACGGTTGTTTCTCTTTAAAAGTCGTGGTTATCTTTGTTCGGAACAAAGCGCTTCCCTAGCTAGGTATACAGAATCCCCTTTTCAAAAAAGTGTGGAGTTGGTCCGGCCCAAGCAGAGTTAAAGCCTTCCTCTGGAAAGTTACCCATGCGAAGTTGATGACTAATGAAGTGAAGAGAAAAAGAGGAATGGCAGCCTATGACTTATGCCCTCGTTGTAACTCCTGCCCAGAATCCATTATGCACATGCTTAGGGTGTTGGGAATTTGCGTATAAAACAAAAGGAAACGCAGCGGAAAAATTCCCATCGAAGGATCCTTGCGAATGGTCATGATTCATGATTAGAAGGTTTACCTCTTGAAGCGATGGCTGTTGATCAGAATTCGTCTATCACGAACACCGCACGAACGATGTCTCTAAAGGTATCCACACGAGCAGATTCCGTGAACGTCCAACGTCACGAACCCGAAGCGTCTCTGTCTCACAGTGCTAGCTTCAAAATCGAGACTTGCTGTTCACACTTACTCTCTATGTGCGGCTAGGTTATCAACCGTGTGGGCACAACAACTTAAGTGGTCTACTTATAGTAGAGCCTCCTTAAGTGAGTTAGTGAGCAGCATTTGACCTAAGCCCATGTACTATGCGGTAGGCCCAATAGGAAAGTCCAACTCTCCTTTTAATGCTTCTTTTAATCCTCTCTTATGTGTGTGACCCTATAGGTTCCCAAAACGTTAGTAGTAATATTAAATCCCATTTAATATTACAAACAGTGAGCGGTATCTAGCAATACATCACTGCTACCTAAGTAGTGAGAAAGTCAATGATTTGACGAAACCTTTCTGTGACAAATATTCATGTGCGTTATTATCCCTTTGTCCATATATCTATATTGAACACAAGGCATAGAATGTGTCACCCTTGTGTGGTTCAATATTATGTTCCCTGATACACGAGTAGACTTAACAACAAATGAGGTCAATATCTCATATTGACTCATTTCAGCACGGCCATGCATTTTACAGTCTCACTCTATCAGGGGCCCCACAGATATTACTCCTGTTATGTAGGAGGGACAAATTTCATCTAGGTCACTCACATCCCTCTGCATGGCTCGTGGTATGCCCAATGACCGTCTTTATAATCATCCTATTACAGATGACGTTTGACGATATTAAAGCACACGACTCCTCATGTAGGGATCGTAGTGATTTCAGGTCGAAGGATTGCATGCACCATTGTCACTATGAGAACTACTTATGACACTCACATAACGCTCCATGTAGTGTTCTCATGGTGGGTCAATCCAGTACATCATTACTCTAATGTGTACCTATGTGTCGACTCGATATCTCATATCCATGACCCGTGAGATATGGCCATCAGTCTGCACACATAATAGTCTCAATGTATTATTATTGTCCTTATTAATAAAATACTTGACTACGGATATTTAAGAATAGGATTTCATTGTTCAATAGTGTCTCACGATCAAGTCATATACTTGATATTCTATTAAACTGAAATTTCTATTCTATGGACTTTATTATGTTTAAACAAGTAACACAATAAACTGGAATGCCTCATATCATATATATATATAATAGCAAGATACAAATGTAAGTCTAAAGAAATACACTGGCCTCTAGGGCTTACACCAACATAGGGACTGTCAAGAAGTTAAGGATTGGTGGAGCAGTATCATAGATCCCGATCACTGGAGCAAGATTTTTAGTTGTGGTATGTATAACTGGTTTGATTGGAACCTTTCTACCAATACAGTGGGAGGTCAAGCGCTGCATTGGCCCATTTTCTTTGGGTTTGCAATTAATTAGGTTTGGAGGGAGAGGAACTCCTTGGTTTTTTCTAATTCTTCCTACCTTGGTAGACCACTCTTCTTTAAAGTAGCGGCTCAAATGCATTTTATTAAGCAGCAACAGAATCAGGCGAGCATTACCGAGGTTAGCAGCAATAGATTCATTGATGTTGCGTGGCAAGGCCCTCCAGAGGGTTGTGTGAAAATTAATGTAGATGGCTCTTTTATTCCTAACTCAGGGAGATCTACTTGTGGAGGGTTAACCAGGGACTCCATGGGACGGTTCATAAAAGGCTTCTTTTCCAAACTAGGAGCCATGAATGCAACTTGGGCCGAGCTCTGGGGTCTAAGGAAAGGTATCAAGTTAGCTAGAGAGCTTTCTCAAGACTGGGTGATTTTTGAGATGGATTCCAAGATTATTGTTGATATGGTCAATTCGGATTCAACCCACATCATTTTCCTACAACCTCTCCTACAAGAGGTCATTTCTCTTCTCGATCTCCCTGATTGGAAAACTTCAGCGTGTCACATCTATTGAGAGTCCAACTAGTGTGCCGATATGTTGGCTAGCAAGGGGCATTCTTCTTCTTTTGAGTCTATTACCTTGGATAGTAGCTTTCCAATGCTTAGTTTGTTTCTGTTAAACGATGCTAGAGGTGGTGCTTCTCCTCGGGCTGTTTCGTTTTGCTATTTTTTCCGTTATTCATCCAAAAAAAATTTTCTTTCTCTTCTTGAATCTTGCGTGAGATACCCATTGCATGAACAGTAGTGGACACTTGTTATGTGAAATTGCCACTCCTTATCTGGTGAAGGCTATGGTGCACCACCCTCCAAAATGGTGTAGTGGTGACCCATGTGTTAATTGTTGAGCCAATCAAATTGACACTTGGCACTTTTGATTTTTCAACTGATTAAATGGTTAAACTAAGTTATGTATTTGCAAAAAAAATACATGGTATTTTCGTATTTGCTTAAAGACCCAAATTTTAAAAAGTAATTTAAAAAAAAAGATCATGTGAATAACAAAAGCTGCAACGGCAATGCCCCTCCAACCACGAACTTCTCATGTTTCTTCTTAGCAGCTGCAACTGGAGCTTTTTCACCTCTTTTGGGAGCCATGGTTGCAGGTTGTGATGAAAAAAAGTATCTAAAAAAACTAAAGAACACACTTATTGTTGTATGAAAAAGAAAAAACCAGAACACCACTTCTTCTCCCACAGCTTCTCCCCCGTACAAGAACATTATGGCTCAACTCTCATGTATCCCTAAATCCCCGAATCCCTAAATCACAAAAACCCTAAATCCCTAATGGAACTGATTAACCCCATCCATGCGACTAGGTTGAACTTCAAGACCCATATCCTTCGCCGAATACATGACATGCCACCAGCCTGGACCACCTTTACTAATGATGCCACTAGAGACCAACGTTCATTACATAACAGCTCAGGCACCGCCACAAAGTGAATTTCAGCAAGTGCGCAAACGAAACTCATTAAGTCGTTGTTAAGAAGCATCACCACCTTGTAGGAAAATGCAAACGCCACGACTCCGACCAGCCTAATTAGGTACTGGCACCCCGAAACGACACCAAACTTGAGTTCAGCAGCCATACAAGTACTGTAACTATCAATGAGTTGTTTGGTAGGGATCCAAAAAAAATTAAAACAACAAAAATTCGTAAATAAATTTTATTTTTGCAAAATAATTAGAAAATAATTTTTTTTTTATCAAAAACCATATTTTAATATAGATGAAATTTGCAAATACAAAAAATACATGTACTATACTGAAATATACAATATACATATACTTTGACCCTACTACAAGTCAAACCACTAACGTTGAATATTTGACCAACCCATGTGACAAATTGATTGGACCAAAATTTGCCACATGGGTGGTGTTTTGAGGTCTTTGGAAAATCGACCTTAAAATCCAATTGTTAGAGAAAGAAATTTGTGACTTAGACTTGAAGGCGGAATCGGTTGGCCTATCGGAGGAAGGGGTTTCCTTGAGTAAGGACAAGTTTGCTCAGTTGAGAAAGGGTTTGAATGACAGACATAGTTTGCTTCGTCAAAAGTCTAGGAGGTTTAATTGATTGTTAGCAATCCAGGTGGAGGACATTTGGGTGGAGGAGGTGGACCATATCAAGAATGAGGTTATTAGGTTCTTCACTAAAATTTATCATGATGGTGGTGGCCCAAAACCACTTCTTGATGGAGTTGCCTTTTCGGTTCTACCACAGGAAGTTATGCAATCTGCTTCCATTACTTTCTCAATGGAGGAATTGGAGAAGACTATTGACAGTTTTGATGGTGACAAAAAGCCAGGACTGGATGGCTTTAATTTCAACTTTATTAAGAGGTTTTGGGATTTGATGAAGAATGAAGTGTGGGGCATGGTAACTGATTTCTATGATCATGCGAGGCTTCCAAAAGGTCTTCTATCTTACTTCATTGCTTTGATTCCTAAGATTAGTAATCTACAAAATCTTGGGAATTATAGACCAATTTCCCTCCTTGGTTGCTTATACAAGATAGTATTAAAACTGTTGGCCTCTAGGTTGAGGGTTGTGATGAATCCGATTATTTTATCTAACCAGTCAGCTTTTCTATCGAAAAGGAACATCTTTGATGGGGTCGTCATTATCAATGAAGTAGTGGATTATGCAAGAAGGTATAGGAAACAATGTATGATCTTTAAGGTTGACTTTGAGAAGGCGTATGACTCGGTGAATTGGAACTTCTTGGACTACATGTCTGGAAGACTAGGCTTTAATGATAAATGGAGAGCCTGGATTAATGGGTGCATCTTTTCTGGAAGTTTCTCGGTACTTGTTAATGGGAGCCCTACCGATGAGTTTGCAATTCAGAGGGGATTGAAACAAGGTGACCCACTTGCACCTTTTTTGTTTTTGATGGTAGCTGAAGGGTTTTCTGGATTGATGAGGAAAGCGCTCCCTAAGGAAATACAAAGGATTTCAGGTGGGAAGTGGTGGCTCAGAGGTGTCCATTCTTCAGTATGCGGATGACACATTATTTGTGGGGGAGGCAAGCTGGGAAAATCTGTGGGTCATCAAATCGGTGTTAAGGTGCTTTGAGGTAGCTTCTGGCCTTAAGGTTAACTTTAAAAAGAGTAGTTTGATAACTTTGAATGTGGAAGAAAGATTTAACAATGTTGCTGCCCGGTTTCTCAATTACAAAAGAGGAGGGTTGCCTTTTAAATATTTAGGTCTTCCTATTGGGGAAAATCAGAAAAGCTCTTCTACGTGGCAACCGGTCATAGATACAGTAGAGAGGAGATTGGCATCTTGGAAAGGCAAGCACCTCTCCCTTGGGGGTCGGATCACTCTTATCAATTCGATGCTTAACAACTTACCAATCTATTTCATGTCCTTTCTTAGGATGCCAAGAAAGGTGATGAAAATTTTGGTTAGACTCCAAAGGGATTTTTAGTGGGGTGGGTGTGCGGAGAGGAAAAAAATACCTTGGGTGAGGTGGGATTTAGTTTGTAGACCTAAAGAGGAGGGAGGTTTGGGGGTGAAAAACTTAGAGTGGCTCCACCTTTCTCTCTTAGCAAAATGGCGTTGGAGGTTGCTAAAAGATGAGGTGGGTTATTGGAGAGAGGTAGTACTTTCAAGGTATGGAAACTGTGATGGTGAGTTGTCTTTCTTGCTTTCGGATAGGAACTCACAGAGATTTGTATCATCTTGGTGGAAGGGGATTTGTACATAAGGGAGGTTTCAATCTTTAGAATATTGGTTTCAAGAGGGAGTGAGACGAAAGTTGGGTAGAGGGAACAAAATCAAATTTTGGAAGGAAGTGTGGGTGGGGAATATTAGTTTGAAGGAGATGTTTCATAGACTATATAGAATATCTGAGGATAGAAGGAAGGTTATTCAACAATTAGGGGTTTGGGAAGGTACAAATTAGGTTTGGAAGTTAAATTGGAGGAGGGGTTCTTTAGTTGGGAAAATGAGGTTTTGGGGGAGTTTCTTAATTTACTACACTCGGTAACATTATCTGCCTCATTGGATGATGATTGGATTTGGATTGCCGATGCTTCAAAGTACTATTCTTCTTCCTCGGCATCCAAGTTTTTGCAATCTAAGTGTAGTAGTGTTGTGATAAACTTGGGAATGAATGGTGCACTCTTTAAACAGTTTTGGAGGAGTTAGGCTCCTAAAGAGGTTCTTGTCTTCTCTTGACAAGTGCTTTTGGATAGGCTACCTACAAAAGTAAACTTGGTGTCTAGAAATGTGATTTTGGGGTAGGGAGCCTTGCAATGCATTTTTTGTGATGAGTCTATTGAGCAAACAGAGCACCTTTTCTTGTCATGTAGGTATACTTCACAAGTGTGGATGAAAGTCTATGCTTGGCTAGGCCAACCTATTGTATTGCCGTCAAATATTGTAAACTTGTACTTACACTAGTGCAATAAGTGCTTTTTACGTCAGTTAAAATTGATTTTTTACGTCAGAATACTGACTGACATAAATACAGTTGACGTTAATAGTTAATATTTTAACGTCAGTTGAGAACTGACGTTAAATATAAAACTATTAATGTCAGTTCCTTAACAAAACCGACGTTAATTTTGTAAAAATTAACGTCGGTTTTTTAAACAACTGACGTTAAACTAAAACTATTAACGTCAGTTCTTTGATACAACGGACGTTGATTTTGTTAAAACTAACGTCAGTTGTTATAAAGAATTGACGTTAAAGGTTTAATTTTAACGTCGGTTGTAATAAACAACCGACGTTAATAGTGTACTGTATATTTTATAAAATACTATTAACGTCAGTTGTTTGATACAACTGACGTTAATAGGTTTTTTTTTAAGTTCAGTTTTAAAATATCACTCCCCTCAGCTATCCCTGCATTCACCCCAAAGAATACGAATATTACACACATTACAGAATTGCAAAGGAAAATTGAACAATGGGGGGACTTAAAACCAAAACCCATGTATATATATAAATAAATTTTAGTTCCAATGTCTAAAAAACAAAACTATCTAAGGATATATATATACATGTTATTAATTAGTTTCTAAAGTCTAACAAAAAAACTATTTATCTAAGTAGTGCGGAGGTATGTTGTCAATTCCTTTTTTAGCCGCATACTTGAAGAAGAATTCAGCGAAGCGCATCCTCAAGTCTCTTAACTCATCTTCTTCAATAGGCGATTGGTCGATAAATGCCTAGACACGTTCAAATAATAACAATAACATCAATGCAAGTCATCTTCAAAACTATAATATATAATTTAACAAGTTGTTTAAATATTACCTTCTTCCATCCATCCGTAATAGATGCGGAGACTATGTTCAGCATATGAAGCATCACATAATAGCCGCACGACCAACTGTCAGTTTGAAATCGAGACTACCAACAAAATTAATTTCAACGTCAGTTGAATATACACATAAATTAGTAATTATAATATTAATTATTTGATAAATAAACTACCAAACCTTGAGGATGTTCCATACAGGATTTGCTTTAGCCTTAGAAGTCCTACTTCTCCCGTTGGCGCAACTTATGCTACTCGCCTTCAGCGCGCTATCATAAACCAATAATCATGTCGATCAATTAACAAACTCATATATCATGTGTGTAATAAACTAAAAACAACTGATATTAAAACTTAAATTAAATTTAAGATAAGTTACTTACATATTTACAGCTTCCCCCACCTTCGGTGGCGGATCTTGGTGGAGAGAGCAAAAGAATATGACAGTATGCCTAGACGGGTGAAGTACGAACAACTGCCAATGGCGTTCCATACAGTAGGGAGCCAGATATAATTCTTTCGGATTGTCTCCCAAGAAGTTCCCTAAGTATTTACTCAATGCATCGCCAAAGAAAGAACTCTCGGGCAGAAGGATTGACGGATCTAAGAAACCGTAAACTGATGCAACGCCCTTATCAAGCTGAAGACGATGGAGATACCTAAGATATGAAAAGGTGTGGATGTTAATTACATAATATATATATTTAAATTAAAATAAATTATTAAATGGAAAAATACAAAAAATAAATAAGTTATAAAATTAAAATTAACTTACGTGCACCAGAGACTGATGACATTGTTGTTCATCCAGACGTTATTTCGCGCAGCATTCCCGAGATCGTCACCAACGAAGGAAAATATCCTCTGTTGATCTGGGCGTGCCACCCATCCATCGTGATCCAATGGACATTCAAAAATCTCAAACGCATAATCCTCACCAAGTGAGAACAAACGAGTGATAGGTGACAGCGACACCGACGTCGACTTGGCCTTCAGTTTAGGAAAAATAAAATATATAAGTTTTTGATAATTAAAAAAACACAAGTAATTATTTGACTAATTTGGACATTAATAATGAATAAATACCTTTGCTAACATTTCGAGCTCACGTCGTTTGGAGTCCAACTCAAGCTCACGCCTTTTCATTTCCAACTCATGCTCATGGCGCTGGACTTCCAACTCCCGCTCCCTAGCTGCCAACTCATCGTCCTCCACATGTGCCATACTAAAACTCTCTTTTGTGCTCACATGTGAAGCGTTGGCAAGCCTTGCGGTGTCCTGGGATGTACCGACGGAGGAAAGCTCTCTGGCAAGCGCCTGCTTGAATTCTGGGTTGGCTATCAGGCCTTGCATTAGATGTGTTGTAATATCTGGGTTGGACATGAGGTGCTGAGTAATGTCAGCCAAAATTGATGCTTCATTGACCACCCGCTTTCGTGAAGCAGACTTGCCATAATATTGTTTGATGGTCACGTTCCCAGGAACACCGAGAACCCGACCAGGATGGTCTTTCTTGCCTAGAGCAGTCATCAAGACGTCCCCCGCCGTCCCGAAGGGACGTATGCGCCGTGGGAGGATTTTGCTTTAAGATCCATCTACAATGAAAAAAAAATGAAAAAACGTGCAAGTGAAAAGTGTTGCAAATATCTATACAAATATCAATTGAAATCAAGTTAATTATTTACTTACAATCTTATCTGCCACTTCACGAGTGGCATCAACTTTAAAAGATCCCGCCTTTGTCATGCGGCCGGCTAACCAGACATCCTCGCGGTCGATGTCCTACGGAGGACTTGATGGTGTGCCCTCAAGCACCTCTCCTCTTTCAATCCTAGCAGAGTGCTCTTCCTGCTTCGCCCTCAGCCTATCCGCCATCATCTGATGGATCCGAGTATGGTACCCACCCTAAGACATGGTGTGGCGGTGGACGTTCTTCGCCTGATTCTGCCGACCCTTATTTGCCTTAGCCTATTCAAACAAAAACACATAATTAAATACAGTTAAATGATCTATAATAAGCATACAAAATTAACTTAATCAACCAACCTGAAATTCTCCATCCTGTCGACTCCTGGCAAACATATCCCAAGTATCCTGATCAATCCAGGGATAATCCGAGAACATTTTATCAAGCCGCTTCTTCCCAGATACATAGTACCTGGTAAGATCATGCTTGAACCCATTCCAACGCTTTGATGCCATTTTCATACATTTATGACGATGATCCTCGTCATTTGGCACAGTCCAAGCTACCTACACATTAGATACATATATAACAACTGGATGGATTATAACTCTGATAATTATCTAATAATGTAAATCAAACGAATGTAAAGGTAAAATACCGTGATAGCCTCCCAAATCTGATCCTTAACGTTCTGTGGAACATCATTCCAGTGGTTGTAGTTGATGCTTACGTCTTGCTTCGCTTGTAGAAACACCCACTTATTAAATTCTTTAGCACGGGGTCCCCGGGCATTTAGATTAGCATCGAAGGACACCTCAAGCTTCTGTCCGCTCTGCCTGTCCTTCTCTAGTTTCTTCAACGAGGTGGCTCCTCTACCCCGTTTCCTATGAGCCTGTGATGTCTGTATGGACAAAAAAAATGATAAAATAGAGGGTTGTAACATTATAAACTGACATTAACAAGAAGGACTAAAGATAGTATATAACATGTAAACTTACACTATAATCAGGCGTAGGCGTGATCGGGTCCTGTGAAACCCCCACAGTGTCCTCCCGTGCATGTGGGCTATCCGACTGATCCATATGTATGCCTGTTCAGAAACAATATATATGTATTAACATAGGTTATAACTCAAAATAAATACAGAAGTATAAATAAAAATAACTAGATAGGTCCTGTAGATATACAAAATATCTATATATCCAATATAAGGACAATACGGGAGATTGAAAACTATAGTTTTTGAAGATTGCCAAGCACTGGTCACGGCCTGTCCGTGATGTCCATCACGGCCGTAACGTGCCAACTGAACCAGACCCTCATAGGCAGAACTGATCACGGCCTAGCCGTGATGAGCATCACGGCCGTGACAGATCAACCAGCAGAGCAACATGCACTCAAAACCAAAAATAGAGACATTCCAAACAAATCAAACTCACGGTTTAAGGTTACAACTACTGAGACTACAGTTTCAACATACACTCAAAACCAAAAATAGAGACATTCCAAACAACTCAAACTCACAGTTTCAAGTTTCATCTACTGAGACTACAGTTTCAAACCAGCAGAGCAACATGCATGCACTCAAAACCGTGAATAAAAAATGTGCCCTAATTAAAGACTCACCAGAAATAGGCGCTCGCGTGGTGGTGGGGGGGAAGCTCGAGTGGTGGCCAACGTTCGATGTGGTTACTGAGAGCAGAGGGACAAGGAGAGTTAGTGCGCGGGAAGGCCGGGGGAAAGAGAGATGTCAAGTTATTGCAAAGAATGAGCGGGAAAGACAGAGTTAGGGGTTAAGAGTGTACCTCACGGTGATGGCGAAGAAGCCCTCGCGGTGGTTGCGGTGGAGATGAGCTCGCGATTAGGGCAGAGTGAGAGCGAGAGTGAGGGTTGAGCGTGATGAAAAGAGAAAAGACGTACAGAGAAGTGGAGAAGGCGCGTGGGGGTAAACGTTATAATTAAAATAAAACAACATTTTACGTCAGTTTTTGGTAAAACCTGACGTTGAAGATCATATATTGAACGTCAGTTGTCTTAATAAACGGACGTTAAAAACTCTCACACTTATTACGTCAGTTGTTAGTAATAACTGACGTTAAAGGTCATATATTTAACGTAAGTTGTATTAAGAAACTGACGTTAAAAACACTCACAACTTCTTACGTCAGTTGTATTACACAACGGACGTTAAAGGTTTATTAGTTTCTGCAAAAAATTCGTTCCCTTGACTACTGTGCTACTTACCCATTCACCTTTGTACCTAATCCTCTTAATGAGCATTAAGTTTATAGATAAGTTTTCAAGAAAATCAGAATAACTTAGTAACTTCATCCACTGCTCCTATAAATAGCTTCCTTCCATCCTTTTAATTAATTTTCTGCTTCACAATATGGCTCTGCCATGGAGATTAACTTCATCACTCTTTCTTCCTATTCCTAGACTCAAAGGTCTTTGTCTTAATTGTCAAACAACTTCTGAGTTTGAGTAAATCACATTACATGGATATTAAGGTTGGGTGAATCACGTAATGTGATTCTCTCACTTTATTTCATCCCCGTCATCCCTTTCACTTTGCTTTGGAAGCAAGTGATTATGGATTCAAGATGATGCATCAAGGAACTCCACTGAAGAAGAAAGATGCAAAGATCCATTTCACTTTGCTTTCGCTGCTAGTGACTGAGGATTTACTTTGCATCTTGGAATTCAAGTGAGGGAGGTGATGCATCCATTGAAGTTTCTGATGACAGGACTGAGAAGAAAATGATGTTGATGCAGAAACTTTTTTATATTTTAGGGCTATGTTGCAGAATTTTTTTATCTTTTAATCATGTAATTTTAACTTATGAATCGCTTCAATGTCATACGATTTGATTATACATATAACTTGTTTTATGTTAAGTGTTTATTTATTTTAATTTGCACAATAATTTGTTTACTAATTCAAGCTAATTAATAAAAATTAAAAAATAAACTTGTATAAAAAAAAGTTTAGAAATAAACTGCAGTACTATATGGAGTGATCTACGTTAAGAGGGACAACAGGGACATGACAACCAATGAAATGAGTTTCATAATTATTTACGTCAGTTATTTATAGAACTGACGCAAATAGTTTACCCACCACCTCATTTTTAACGTCAACTTAATTTATGACTGCCAAGTTCCCGTATATTAATTACATTATTTCCAATATTCATTCTGCACGTTTATAATATATAGGATTATTTACGCCACCTATTTATTTAATCAAGTAAAAATCAAACTTTTAACGTCGCTTGTATAAAAACGACGTTAACAATTAATATTTTTTATTTGAAAAACACTTTTAACGCCGCTTTTTTAAAAACCGACGTTAAAAGTGTATAGATATCTCAGAAAAACATTCATTCCTTTGATCTTCTCGTGCTACTTACCCATTCACCTTGTAACTCAATCCTCTTAATGAGCATTAAGTTTATAGGTAAGTTTTCAAGAAAATCGGGAATAGCTTAGTAACTTCATCCCCCGCTCCTATAAATAGCTTCCTTCCATCCTTTTAATTTTCTCGCTTCACAATATGGCTCTGTCGTGGAGATTAACTTCATCACTCTTTCTTCCTATTCCTAGACTCAAAGGTCTTTGTCTTAATGGTCAAACAACTTCGAGTTTGAGTAAATTACATTACATGGGTGATAAGTCCGAGTAAATTACATTATGTGAGTTGCTCACCTTATCACCTTCCTGAGAATCACCTTTGGAGGGCTAATCAGTGCTCGGGGTCACAGTTCCAAAACCTCGCCTTTGGCAAAGAAGTGACCGTCTTGGAAGTCTTTGGAACCACCGCTTTGCTTGAAACAGATCTAGTGCACTGTTTTTGCCTCTCTCTTGAGCTCTCTCATGCCCCCCCGGTTTTCTGAGGTCTTCTGAGTATAGTTTTCCCTTTGGCATATTTCATAAAACTCTCTGATGGGATGTAGCTTTAATGTTTAGGATTTTAAACCCTTTCAATGTAACTTTTTATAGGATTTTAAACCCTTTCAATGTAACTTTTTATAGAATTTTAAACCCTTTCAATCTTCTCAGACATTCAGACATAAGATTTCATGAATGAGATCCGGTTTGGGTTATTGATTCAACTTATAGTTTTCAAAACAAAACACAAAACATCAAAGCAATTCATGTGAAACTGAAACTTTGAGGAAGGCAATGCAGAAGGGATCGTATACTAGATAAAAAAAATTATTAAAATAACCTTTGACGTCTGTTGATGTAAGGACTGACGTTAAAAGTGAAGTGACTTCACTTTTAACGTCAGTCATTAAAACAACTGACGTTAAAATTGAATTAATGAACTCTGATATTTACAAAACTGCCACCGCCTCCTTTTTAACGTCTAGCTTTTGGTTAACTGACGTAAACCTTTACCGTCTAATGTATATTTTCCACTAGTGTTACAACATGGAGGTTTATTCAAGGGTAGGAAGTGCGGACAGCGGGGGTTCTTGATTTGGCATATGGTCATTTGGTCAATTTGGCTACAAAGAAACAGCATCATCTTTAACAATTCAGCCTTTGATTTTACAAGACTAATGGATTCTATCAAATGCAGGTCATGGGAATGGTTTTCAGCAGCCTGTGGTAAATTTAATTCTTTCTCTGATTGGTGTTTGAATCCCATTGAATGTTTGAAGGTAAAGAATTGTCACTAAGGGAGAATTTTAGTTGTGGATTGAAGATGCTTGCTGCTGCAGTTTTTTCACTGCTAGTTTTGGGTCTGGGATGGTTCTCTTATATTGCCTACTTCAGTTTTGGTCTTAGTGGTATTCCTGCTGTTGTTGGCTTACGCTGTTTCTGGTTTGGTTTGCTGCAGGTGGTGCCTAAATTGAAGGGTCGTGGTTGCTGGGCTGAAAAGTTATTGTTTTAGACATCTTGGTTTCTTATGGCACTTTTTATAAGCTTTAGGGGTATCATTGGGTGTTGTTTTTATCTGTAATCAAATGGGGAACTCTAGCAATCTATCAACCTCTTAGTCTTTGTGCTTCAGGTTGATCTAATATCTTGCGTCTGTTCCTTTTCTTCTCAATTATCTATTATTTTGTTTCTATATATAAGGGTTCGGATATCTACTCAATATAATATATTTTTTTGTTGCACACCGGCGGCACTAGCCAAATTAGATACGAACTCCAACGCATTGCAAATAGCAATGATTCAATGCCCCACCCGAAACTAACAGAAATAAAGTCGCAGCACCATGACAAAATATGCTAGGGGACAAAACTATGGATGTTACGTACAGAAATAAATCCATAATGCAGCAGCAGCCCAATAGAAAAGCTGCACAAATTAAACCATTCATGCCACCCCATATAAAACACGATGATAATGGACTTTCCAGGTTCTCCTTCAAGAGCTTCCAGAGAGCAACTAACACGACACTGCTTGAAAACACCAACATCGAAAAATTGCCAGAACTTGATACTAACGCAGAAACGGCATTAGCCAACCCACCGGATTGAAAAGCGAACTTGAAATAGGATAAAAAAATCCCCTTCCGTTTAGATCCCAGCCATTGTCATGAAAGGAGCTTCGCATATTCTCTATTTTCTCCACACTCTCTCTCTCTCTTTGATGATTTAAAAATTAAATTATTGCGAGTACTCGTTACTTTCTCATTTAGAGCTCTATTCATTCTAAAGGAGCGAAATCCATTTTGGGTGCTAATATGTCAAAATTAATGAACAAACATAATGAGCATATCTACTGCTATGCTTATTTCCCATCAATTTGTCATAATTGAAGTGGCTATTAATTTTGCCTCTTATAATTGGATACGGGTTAGATAGCATAATATTTACATGCTTTCATTTAATTCATTGAAATAAATAAATTGACACCACATATTTAACCAAAATAAAATGAAACCATCCAGAATAAAAAAAACCCAGAACAAAAAAAATTAAAATGAAACCACCTAAAAGAAACATTTATTACGTTTCATTTTGATATATTACTAATATAAGGTTTTATATTATTAAATAATTATGTATTAGCATTTATATGACTTTGAGTAACTATTATAAGTTTCAAAATAAAATTAATGTTACAAAAAAAAAATTTAACGATGTGATAATGTATGATAATAATATTAATAGGTCCTTAGCCCCGATTACTAAAAAAAGATAATAATATTAACAATTTATATTAATAACGCATCAAAAGTAAATACATATTTGAATAATAAAACATTAAAATTTTTCACCGTTCTTCACTGCTTCTTGATATGAGAACATCGCTACGAACATGGGTTCGTTGTGTTTGATGTTTGGGACTTTAGAAAAGGTAAAATTCATGCACCTTGTCCCTTGTGCTCTATCTTTCAAGTTCTTGATCTTTTCCTTTAATTTCTTGATCTTAGAGTTGAACCAAAGTGTCTCTTTGTCGTTCTTGATGTTGTAGACAAGCGCTAGTGAGATATATAGGGAGAAAAACCATAAGGATTCAAAGAGGAAGGAGAGAGGCAGTTTTCTGAGTATAGGGGTCGTGTAAATTAGGTTTAGGTTGAGTCTAATGGTATATATATATGAGTTTGGGTCATAACGGGTTCCTATTTCAGCTCAAACTGTATACAGTTCTGTATTTTGACCATAACTTGAACTACCAGTTTCTGATTGAGGCGTTCTTGGTGTCTTTAGAAATCTTCGAGATATATCTACAAATTAATGTCTAATGATCGAATCCTAAATCGGACTCTACGATGGTCAAAAGTTCGATAGAAGTTTAGCGACGGATTTGGTTTTCACAAAAGAAGATATTATTAAAGATTTAAATTTAAAAAGGGTTAAATATGTTTTTAGTGTCTAGAAAATAAACGAGTTTAGGTTTTGCTCCCTGTAAAAAAATATCTTTAGTTTTCGTTCCTCTATAATGTCAAATTACCAATTTTGGTCCCTATAAAATGAGCAGATTTTGGTTTTGATCCCTATAAATTGTTTTTCTTTGGTTTTAATCCCTCTAAAATTTGACATCACCGTTTTTAGTCTCTCGCATTCTTTTAATTAGGAAAGATAAATATAATTCATTTTAGGATTCAACGAAAACTTTAGAGGAATTATATGCTAACATGACACCACATAGGTTATTGTGTGTCACTTGGGATGATCATATGACCTTCCTTCTGTTAGACACATAAGTAGTTAATTGATGTCACATGTCAGTGGGGACAAAAATAGTTATTTCAGATTTTACAGGGACCAAAAACAAAGAAAATATTTTACAGGGACCAAAACCAAAATTCACTCATTTTGTAGGGACCAAAACCATATTTAACCCATTTTAAAATAATCAAAACAGTCTATATTGGGAGGATACAGTTAGAGGTGAGAATAGGTTAAGCCGAGTTAGGCCCTGAAAACCCTGAGTTTGGCTTGCGTTCCAATCTTGAGGTCTGAGCCTGACCTATTAGCCTGTTATAGGACAATTTTTAAAGCCTTAGCCTGATCTACTTTAAAGCCTGACCTGGCCTGAAAGGCTATTTAAAAGCCTACTTATCAACAAGACTTTTAAATATATGCTTCCACCTATAAATAGGTTATATGCCTTTAATTGTAAATAGGTTCGTAGACCTCTAATGATAAAGAGGTTAGTAGACCTATATTGGTAAATAATCCACTAGGCCTTCACAAATAAATAGGCAAGTAGGTCATTAAATTCAAATGGGCTAATAGGCTTTTACTTTTAAATATTATAAATTATATAGTATTATAATATATTATATTATGTATATATATTTATGTGTGTATGTATTAAATAGGTCGACCTGATAGGTCTCTTTAGCTATATAGGTTTTTTAAAAAACCTTGGCCTGACCTTTTTACTAAATAGGCTAGGTCGAGCTAGATCTTAAATAGGGTAGGTCGTAAGCCTCCGACGACCGGCTTGCCCTATTCCCGCCCAAATATACAGACTTTATTTTGGTTGTGTCCTCATTAACAATTACTCATAAGTTGTATGGATTTGACTCCTCTAATGTGAATAAAAGTGTAAAATGAGAAAGTGTTTATCCACCCTTAAATAGTTAATGTAAGTTTAGATCTTAATGTTTTTTAACTAATCGATCAATGGTGAATGTACTTACTTTCTTATTTTACACTTTTGTTCACTTCAAATTACCTTTATCCAAGTTCTATTTGTTTCAACCTAATTTCTTGCTAAATTTGTTTGGTTATTATTTATGATGTAACAATTAACACTTGGGTTTTAAGTTAGTTGTTGAAAACTTGCAAGTGATCCTAGAATTAGTATAAGACATTAGAGATTTTGATTTCATTAATATGTATTCAAGTTTTTTAAGTGATCGTTATGTTTTGTAAAGGGTAGATTATTGTATTTGTGATTTTTTTTATATTATTTATATTTGCGATGGTAGGAGGTGATGGTATGAAAATCCATTATGAAATAGTCTAATTAATAGCAAAGAACGCACTGACATATGAAAACGAAACTTGAATTTGCATTATTGGCTCAATTAATGAAGCAAAAATAAAAGGAAAAAACAGGAAATACAATGATCCAGAAACTAAAGAATGCTTATAAAAAAAAAAGAAACTGAAGAATGGACTAAATAATTAAAAATGGAACACCCAACAGCGTTTGGATAAGATGACACAGATCTCTTCTAGCTTAACTGGAGATTTCGAGTTCGAATCATGACCCTGGAAATGTAGCAGCGTTAAAACTCTTGAGGGAGAGCTTGCCTCCCTTGTGGTCCTACCCGACTCGAGGGATTAGTCTCCACAATTGCGCGTGGAGGATACCATGTGAAACCAAAAAAAATTAAAAAATGGAACAAAATAAACATTTTTAAAGATATTTAAAATGGAACAAAATAATTTAAAGATTTAAATTTTAAAAGGGTTAAATATGTTTTTAGTCTCTAGAAAATGAATGAGTTTTGATTTTGGTCCCAGTAAAAAAATTTCTTTAGTTTTCATCCCTCTAAAATGTCAAATTACCAATTTTGGTCCCTATAAAATGAGCAGATCTTGGTTTTGGTCCCTATAAATTGTTTTTCTTTGGTTTTAATCCCTCTAAAATTTGATATTACCGTTTTTAGTCTCTCACATTCTTTTTATTAGGAAAGATAAATATAATTCATTTTAGGATTCAACGAAAATTTTAGGGGAATTATATGCTAATATGACACCACATAGGTTATTGTGTGTCACATGGGATGATCGTACGACCTTCCTTCTGTTAGACACATAAGTACTTAATTGATGTCACATGTCGGTGGCGAGAAAAAATAGTTATTTCTGATTTTACAGGGACCAAAACCAAAGAAAATTTTTTACAGGGACCAAAACCAAAATTCACTCATTTTGCAGGGACCAAAAACATATTTAACCCATTTTAAAATAATCAAAACAATCTATATTGTGAGGATATAGTTGGAGGTGAGAATATGTTAAGCCAAGTTAGGCCCTGACAATCCTGAGTTGGCTTGCATTCCAATCTTGAGATCTGAGCCTGGCCTATTAGCCTGATATAGGCCAATTTTTATAGTCTTAGCCTGATCTACTTTAAAGTCTGACATGACCTCAAAGCCTATTTAAAATCCTACTTATCAACAAGACTTTTAAATATATGCTTCAACCTATAAATAGGTTATACGTCTTCAATCGTAAATAGGCTCGTAGACCTCTAATGATAAAGAGGTCAGTAGACCTATATTGGTAAATAGTCCACTAGGCCTTCACAAATAAGTAGGCAAGTAGGTTATTACATTTAAATGGGCTAATAGGCTTTTACTTTCAAATATTATAAATTATATAGTATTACAATTTATTATATTATATATATATATATATATATATGTGTGTGTGTGTGTGTGTGTGTGTGTGTGTGTGTGTGTATTAAATAGGTCGACTTGAAAGGTCTCTTTAGCTATATAGATTTTTTAAAAAACCTTGGCGTGACCTTTTTACTAAATAGGCTAGGCCGAGCTAGATCTTAAATAGGCTAGGTCGTAAGCCTCCGATGACCGGCCTGACATATTCCCACCCACATATTCAGACTTTATTTTGGTTGTGTCCTCATTAACAGTTACTTATAAGTTGTATGGATTTGACTCCTCTAATGTGAATAAAAGTGTAAAATGAGAAAGTGCTCATCCACCTTTAAATAGTTAATGTAAGTTTAGATCTTAATGCTTTTTAACTAATCGATCAATGGTGAATGTACTTACTTTCTTATTTTACACTTTTGTTCACTTCAAAGGACCTTTATCCAAGTTCTATTTGTTTCAACCTAATTTCTTGCTAAATTTGTTTGGTTATTATTTATGATGTAACAATTAACACTTGGGTTTTAAGTTAGTTGTTGAAAACTTGCAACTGATCCTAGAATTAGTATAAGACATTTGAGATTTTGATTTCATTAATATGTATTCAAGTTTTTTATGTGATCGTTATGTTTTGTAAAGGGTAGATTATTCTATTTGTGATTTTTTTATATTATTTATATTCGCGATGGTAGGAGGTGGCGGTATGAAAATCCATTATGAAATAGTCGAATTAATAGCAAAGAACGCACTGACATATGAAAACGAAACTTGAATTTGCATTATTGGCTCAATTAATGAAGCAAAAATAAAAGGAAAAAACATGAAATACAATGATCCAGAAACTAAAGAATGCTTATTTAAAAAAAAAGAAACTGAAGAATGGAGTAAATAATTAAAAATGGAACACCTAACAGTGCTTGGATAAGATGACACGGATCTCTTTCAGCTTAACTGGAGCTCTCGAGTTCGAATCCTGATCCTGGAAATGCTGCAGGGTTAAAACTCTTGAGGAAGAGCTTTGCCGCCCTTGAGGTCCTACCCGACTCGAGGGATTAGTCTCTACAATTGCAAGTGAAGGATACCCTGTGAAACCAAAAAAAATTAAAAAATGTAACAAAATAAACATTTTAAAAGATATTTAAAATGGAACAAAATAATTTAAAGATTTAAATTTTAAATGGGTTAAATATGTTTTTAGTCTCTAGAAAATGAATGAGTTTGGGTTTTGGTCCCTGTAAAAAAATTTCTTTAGTTTTCATCCCTCTAAAATGTCAAATTACCTATTTTGGTCCCTATAAAATGAGCAGATTTTGGTTTTGTTCCCTATAAATTGTTTTTCTTTGGTTTTAATCCCTCTAAAATTTGATATTACCGTTTTTAGTCTCTCGCATTCTTTTTATTAGGAAAGATAAATATAATTCATTTTAGGATTCAACGAAAATTTTAGGGGAATTATATGCTAACATGACACCTCATAGGTTATTGTGTGTCACATGGGATGATCATATGACCTTCCTTCTGTTAGACACATAAGTACTTAATTGATGTCACATGTTAGTGGCGACAAAAAATAGTTATTTCAGATTTTACAGGGACCAAAACCAAAGAAATTTTTTTGCAGGGACCAAAACCAAAATTCACACATTTTGCAGAGACCAAAAACATATTTAACCCATTTTAAAATAATAAAAAAAAATCTATATTGGGAGGAGACAGTTAGAGGTGAGAATAGGTTAAGCCAAGTTAGGCCCTAACAACCCTGAGTTGACTTGCATTCCAATCTTGAGAGCTGAGCCTGGCCTATTAGCCTGATATAGGCCAATTTTTATAGCCTTAGCCTGATCTACTTTAAAGTCCGACCTGACCTGAATTCCTATTTAAAAGCCTACTTATCAACAAGACTTTTAAATATATGCTTCCACCTATAAATATGTTATACGCCTTCAATTGTAAATAGGCTCGTAGACCTCTAATGATAAAGAGGTCAGTAGACCTATATTGGTAAATAGTCCACTAGGCCTTCACAAATAAGTAGGTAAGTAGGTCATTACATTTGAATGGGCTAATAGGCTTTTACTTTCAAATATTATAAATTATATAGTATTATAATATATTATAATATGCATAGATATTTATGTGTTTATGTATTAAATAGGCCGGCCTGATACGTCTCTTTAGCTATATAGGTCTTTTAAAAAGAATTAGTCTGATCTTTTTACTAAATAGGCTAGACCGAGCTAGATCTTAAATAGGCTAGGTCGTAAGCCTCCTACGACCGACCTGGCCTATTCCCACCCAAATATTCAGACTTTATCTTGGTTGTGTCCTCATTAACAATTACTTATAAGTTGTATGGATTTGACTCCTCTAATGTGAATAAAAGTGTAAAATGAGAAAGTGCTTATCAATCCTTAAATAGTTAAAGGAAGAAAGATCTTAATGCTTTTTAACTAATCGATCAATGATGAATGTACTTACTTTCTTATTTTACAATTTTGTTCACTTCAAAGGACCTTTATCCAAGTTCTATTTGTTTCAACCTAATTTCTTGCTAAATTTGTTTGGTTATTATTTATGATGTAACAATTAACACTTGGGTTTTAAGTTAGTTGTTGAAAACTTGCAAGTGATTCTAGAATTAGTATAATACATTAGAGATTTTGATTTCATTAATATGTATTCAAGTTTTTTAAGTGATCGTTATGTTTTGTAAAGGGTAGATTATTCTATTTGTAATTTTTTTATATTATTTAGATTTGCGATGGTAGGAGGTGATGGTATGAAAATCCATTATGAAATACTCTAATTAATAGCAAAGAACGCACTGACATATGAAAACGAAACTTGAATTTGCATTATTGGCTCAATTAATGAAGCAAAAATAAAAGGAAAAAACATGAAATACAATGATCCAGAAACTAAAGAATGCTTATAAAAAGAAAGAAACTGAAGAATGGAGTAAATAATTAAAAATGAAACAAAATAAACATTAAAACATTAAACAAAACTAATAAATACTTCAAACAGTGAAACTTAATGGGAAGCTATATAGGATCCATCTGATGCGCACATTGTTGAATCAAGTGCATATGTATGTATGCACTTCAAAACAAAGCTATTAAATTGGATGACTTTAGATGAAAATTCTAATATTATCACCCAGTTTTATTAAAAAAAATATTCTAATATTTACAAATATGAGATGTTGTAAAAATCGTAATTAAAATATGTTTTTGGGAGGAAAAAAATATGCACTAGTGCACAAAGGGGATTCCACATCGGTTATTTTTGGCTTTCCACATCGGTTTTGAAACTGATGTGGAAACGACCGATGTGGTTTATTGCCACTTTACACATCGGTTTTAAAACCGATGTGTAAAGTATATTTTAAACATCGGTTTATTACTAACCGATGTGTAAAATTAATTTAGCAATTGATAAGCAGTTGTAAATTTAACTTTCTACATCGGTTTTTCATAAAACCGATGTGTAAAATTGACCTTCCACATCGGTTTTCTAAAGAACCGATGTGTAAAGTTAAATTTACACATCGGTTTTATGTAAAACCGATGTAGAAAGTTAAATATACACATCGGTTACTGAGAACCGATGTGTAAAATCTCTTTTTTTTTTTTTTAATCTGTTATTTACATTTCAATCATTCCTGTTTCACTAATGCAGATCAATAAACAAACCAAAGAAGACTCGATCAAACAAGAAACAACAACAGAACACCAAACCAGTTTTGACACAATCATTCAAAAGCAAAACATACTTCATTCAATTTTCTTATGAATGAAAACAACACTTTATCAAAGCTACATCAAAACACGAGAGAAGAAAAATTGAACCAGACCTGAGCACTAATACATATCATCAACAAAGGTACGTACACTATAGCTAGTATATGATAAGTTTTTAAACTAACTACATATATACAAACTATGGGTGGTACACTTCAAGAAAGAAAGTTGCCCAACGCCTCTTTATGATGTTGATGTCGAAACCGGGACAACGGAGATGGATTGTTGAATATCTCGCAAGTTTAATTGGACAAAAGATTATTACTTTTAAGTAATAAACTAACATAAAACATATAACGAATCTATACTATTACTTCTAATTGTGTCAATTAACATTTACCTCACTCCATCTTTCAGTGATCCCTGAGGAGATAATTTCCAACATCCACCGCATCACATAGTAGCCACATTCCCATGACCCACGTTGTATACGTGACTACGTACAAATGAAACCCAATTAGAATATGAGGAATTAAATAAAATAGAAATCAATTATTGTACCCACTGCATTTGATGCATTTGAACTAATAAATATCTTACGCTGGGAATAATCCATCCGATAGCCCGAGTACGCCTTTCACCACGCTGCATGTGGGATGCATTAATAGACCTATCATGACAAAAACATTAATTAAAGTATATATAATAGATTTCAGATAATTAAAACAACTGCATTACTGATTATAAAGTATTTTAACGCTTACGTTTCGATGATCGTCTTCGGTTCATTCGCGGCTTATGTCCCAATGAGCGGAAGAAGACCACGACGTTCATTCTTGGGTACAAGAGCAACAGATTGCCAATGCTTGCTTGTATTTGCGAACAATTAGTGATCAGACGTCATATATAGTTATACTTAAATTAATAACCGGTACTTACTTATTGAGATAAGGCGCAAGATAGAATTGATGATCGTCTCGGGCAAGTATATCACGTATGGTAGTGACCGGGTCTTCCGATGCTACGAGAACATCACCCCTGAATGAACATGGGCTCAATGAACCCATAAAGGGCGAGGTTACCCCGATCGACTAACATACGATGCAGATACCTAATATATTGGAAAAACATGTTAATTATCATTGTATTTAAAAATTAATTACGTACTTAACTTATAAATAAAATGTACTTACGTGCACCAAAACGATATGTGTGCAGAACTGGCCATTTCTTTATTGAGTGCCATCTCCATAAGTTCTTTCTTTGGTATATACAGTTCACCAGGGCTGGCATCATGTTCCAACGTTACCAATGCTGCATCATCCTCCATGGTGACAACCTGTATAGCAAGATCTTTGAAAACATCACCATGGCCAGGTGCCCCTTTGTCGATCCCCTAAACAACATAGATATATATTAGTAATCACGGATAATTAAGTTATTTAATTCGTTATGAACTAAATGGTCAAATGAATACCTTGACAGAGCAGACATCTCTCGGTCTTCCTAGATCCGACCTTTTAGGCACAATATCATTTCCAACATCCTATAACAAATACAAATAAAGCATTATCTTTAAACAATAATAAATATATTTCAACTATGAATATAGAAAAACACAACTAACCGAATACCTCGGATGCAACAAGAAAGTCGACCAGGTCTTCTTGGCCGAGGGATGAAGTTACTGGGGCCCGACCCACTGCTTGAACCTCCTCGGTGGGCACAGGGACTCGAGCATCAAGATCTCGAATAATCTCAACAGACACCCTCAGATGATCGTCCGGTAATAACCGATGGTGTATGGTATTACCTAACTTATTATATGTCCTACCCAATGCCACTAAGAGGCGATGATGATGATGATCATCAACATACAGCTCACACCTATCAGTGTCGTCATCATCATCATCATCATCATCATCATCATCAAGCACATCATCATCATTTTCGGGATGATGAGGAGGATCACATGAGCCCTTAGTGCTCACATGGACAGAGGGTTGGACAGAGGGTTGGACACCTACTGTCATCTCGCTGGGACAAAGAAGTAAATATTGCCATCTCGCCGGGCAACCGCTCGCTCATCTCCCGTCGAAGCTCACCTGCAATCTCCTCGTTTTAGTTGTGCTCTATCTCGCAACCGAATCCTCGTGGGAGGAATGTGAAGATGAACCATGGTATTGGCGAATGCCGACTCCCCATCCAACACCAATGACACGGCCCGGTGGTCTGGTTTCTCGATGGCGTAGATAAGATATCATTGCGTCCTCTAGGAACCAAGGTTCCTTGGGTTAGCCGATCATCCAAGGCATCCTATCACATAAAAATATCAGGTCACATTACAATTCGGTAATAATCTTAAAATGACAATTACAACAAACTATACTTACAATCCTCTCACCTACTTGGCGGGCCTCCTCGGATGTATATTGTCCCGTTTTTCTTTGTCGGCCCCTCTTCCATGAACGATGGCGTGGGGGTGGAGGTGGATCAACAACCTCTGGAAGATTTTCAGCATTAGGATCCGCCCGAGATGCTGCCCGCTCCGACGTGCTTTCTTTTCCTCTTCAACCATTTTCTTAACAAGCTTTTTATATCCCCCACGAGACATGACATGGGGGTAGACATTCTTGCTTTGGTTTTCCCGCCCCTTTTTCCTCTTCTCCTCGTTATAAATAAAAGACAATTAAATTACATAAGTAAATGAAATTAATGCAATTACATAAATTTAGAGACAAATCAAATAAGTTAACCTCGAAAGTCGGGATCACGTCGGCTCGAACAAAGCGATCCCACGCCGCCTTGTCAAGAAACGGATACACCTCAAGTGGGTTCTTTTTACTTTTTGGACCGAATATATAGTATCCGCCTGTGTCGGCCTTAAAACCCTCCAACGCTCTCCAAAGATACTTCAGAAACGCTTCTTCATAGCGTATGTATCCTAGTATGTCAAATGTCAACTACATTAAGACCAAAAGAATCAACGAATTACTGTATGATATTATTAAGATAAAAATAAAGTAGATACAGACAAACACAGGACGTAGAAGTATAGATACCAGAATACTCTCCCATATCTGCTCCTTCACGTCCGCCGGTACATCTCTCCACCTATCAATGAGTATACTAGGCCTGTTCCTAGCAAGGGTCGCCACAAAACTGGTAAACTGATCTTCCATTGGCCCAATAGGTTTGAGGTTATCATCAAAATCTACTCTTATCCTCTCGATTTGACCCACGGTTGGCAGGTCAAATGCCTCATCCGTGTGGCACGTCTACCCTTTCTACCTGTGAGATCGGGGTCTCCACCCGCTGCATGAAGGAGGTGTATCCTCATGATCAGCCATGTATACCTGTTTAAACACAAAACAAAAAAAAAAACTTGTTAGTATGTCAGGATAAATATCAAACATAACTTATAAATATCGATCAACGTACATAAACATAACTTATAAATATCGATCAACGTACATAAACATAACTTATAAATATCAACGTAAACACATAATATGCCAAACTTGATGGTAATATCAAACTAAACTTACTTTGTGGTCAATTAGTAAAGTTCTCCCATAACCCTTCTTGGTGATCATTACGAGTAGCATGTACATCATCCACTTCATTTTCCTCATTGAAATTAGGCACTCGTGTTGAGAAAGAAGGAGTATCAGAAATATCAAGAGTTGAATCGTGATTTCCCTCACTACCGTTATACATGTTTTTTCCCTGGAGAACCACTGACCACCTTTTGTTAGAAGGATCACGGGTATAAAACACTTGTTTTGCTTGGGATGCCATGATGAAAGGTTCCTTTTTATTACCTACCTTACTAATGTCCACCAATTTGAATCCTAACTCATCGGTTTGCACACCATTGTTATTCGTCGACCCACCGACATTTAAAAACAGTACTCTAAACTTCGTGTAATCAACCTCCCATATCTCTTCAATGATTCCAAAGTATGAAACTGATGCCATAACAGGGGTTTTATCTTTCGAACTAGAGAAATGCATGGACTCAAATGACGACCATAACCCCCACTGCTTTTGCATAGTACTTTTGTCATCCTGGGACTTTGTATAGAAGGAAAACTTATTGATATCGTACCCACTCCAAAGCATATGACATCAAAGTTAGGCCCCTGTGCTAGCCATTTTAATGTAGCGAAAGCATTACCATCCTTTGCAATTTTTTTCTTTAAACCAGTTCAAGAAAGTCTTGTTATGCTTGTTCAAACACCATTTTTCATTCATTCTAGGGTAAGTTTCATTGATAATGCTTTTATGCTCACATAAGTATGGTTCAACCTCATCAGTGATGGTGGTCACGGCCGTGACAGACCAACCAGTGAAGCAACCTCCAAGGCAGAACCTATCACGGCCTGGCCGTGATGGCCATCACGGCCGTGACATGCCAACTGAACCAGACCCTCACAGGCAGAACTGATCACGGCCTTGCCGTGATGGTGGTCACGCCGTGATGACAGACCAACCGATGAAGCATCCTCCAAGGCGTAACCTATCACGGCTTGGCCGTGATGGCCATCACGGCCGTGACATGCCAATCGAACCGGACCCTCACAGTGGAACCGATCACGGCCTTGCCGTGATGGTGGTCACGGCCGTGACGATGAACAACCAGTGAAGCAACCTCCAGTCAGAATCCGTCACGGCCTAGCCGTGACAAAAGACGGCCGTGTGCGGGTGATACCACCACTGGAAAAATCCAGTCTTGGAGCAACAGAACAACACATGCAAGTATATTATCCAACCATTTCGAGTCAAAGTTCATAACTTTTCTAAAGAAGAAACAAATATATACCTGAGGGACGAGCAAAAATGGCGCTCTTCACGCAAACGAGGGTAGCTCGCGGATGATCGTTCTCAGTGGTTCTCTTACGAAGCAGAAAATGAAGGCTCGCAGTTGCAGCGGTCTTCTTTGTCTACGATTGAAAAGGGAAAAAGGACGTGAAGAAGGGAGTGAGAGAGAGAAAGAGAAAGAAAGAGAGAGAATGAGAAGAAGGAAATGCAGAGAGAGAGAATGAGAAGAAGGAAATGCAGAGAGAGAATGAGAATGAGAGAGAGAGAGACGCATACCTGAGGGTAGCTCGCGGATGTGAGTGCAAAGGAGAGAGATGGAAAAGCAGTGACAACGCGCGTTAGCAGAGGGAGGGAGTGTTGTGTTTTAGGGTACGTTCAGAAACTGAGAATGAGGGCGCAAAACACACGGAGGGAAATAGAAAAATTGGGACTATTACACATCGGTTATGAGGAAAACCGATGTGTTAAACATCTTATACACATCGGTTATGCAAAAACCGATGTGTAAACATGAAACATTTAAATTCTGATTTTTTCTTTTAAATTTTATACATCGGTTAATAAAAACCGATGTGTAAAAGTGTAACCTAAATTTCTATTTTTTTTCTTTATAATTTTATACATCGGTTATTTAAAAACCGATGTGGTTACTCACCATTTTACACATCGGTTCAAAAAGAACCGATGTTGAATGTTAAAAATTCCGAGTTTTAAATTTTTTTATTTTAATTTTACACATCGGTTATATATAACCGATGTGGAAAAGTTTTACACATCGGTTATTCTCTAAACCGATGTGTAATACTTTCCTTTGAATTTCAAAAATGCCACCGCCTCGTTTTACACATCGGTTTATACTAAACCGATGTGTAAACTCCGATGTAGAATCCCTTTTTTGCACTAGTGATGATAAATTACGATTTAACTAAAATTTACTCAGAATCATCATGTAGTATCTGGTCATATAATTCCACATCAGCAACCTTCAACTTATCATCTACTTCAACAAATTACAATTTTTATGTCATCATTTTGACATACATACAACCACTCAGAAACCTGTTGTTTATGGTGATTTTTGGTTTGATGACCAAAACTCACAACAAATGAAATATTTATCAAACGAGTGTAGGATTCTCGAGTTATACGGTAATCTTTTTATTATTGATGTTGTGCAATGAATATGAATTTGAAAAGGTTTAATGCAAGTTCAAAGAACAAAATTAATTTAATGTAGAAACAATAAAAGACAGTATGCAAATTGCATGTAAATAAATGAAAGCTTGTAAATGACTTAAATGTAAAGGAAAGCAATTAAATTCGACAAGAAATTAAAGTACACGAAAAGTAAATAAACAATTAGTAAATTGCAAGAATGTAAAAGACTTGAAAAGTAAAAAGCAATTTAGTAAAAACACTGGGAAAGTAAATGACTAAAAAGGAAATGGAAGCATACTCAAAGTCAATCCGGAATCTGCTCGATTGAGATGTAAAGGATTTTATTTCAAGTAACCAACATTTTACAATGGCATAGACAAACCTTATTTATAGGAAAATAAACAAGAAAAACTACCTATCCTATACTGACAATACTGGTCAAGCCTTCATTCCTTGTCTTCCTTTCTTCAATGCATCATAACTTGAACAATCTTTTGCAACATCCCTTTCCTTCGATTTGTCGAAAGCCTTTGTCAACCTTTTAGTTCATTCTTCATAATTTCCATCTCTACTGGGTTGACCCATCACCGTCAACTCAAACACTAATTTTTCTAATGTTGAATCATCGACATCTTTGATATCAGATCTTTATCCATATTGTTGTCGAACTTCCAAAATTATAATTTTGATCCCAACAGATGCTACCTAAAAATACTTCTTTCGACAACTGAAAGGAAGACATTTTTTGCTTTTGTTTTTACTAGGGTTTAAAGTTCGACAACAGATTAAAACTAAGTTTTTAAAATTGAATCAATGGATATCATTTGTTATCCTTCTAAACAGTTGTTCCCAATAAAATAGGGATCATGACTACCCACTAACTAGCCATAACAACTAGTTTAGCAACTCAAGAGTACTTGTCCCTCTTAAATACTCATTAACTGTTACATGAAAAGAACTTTTCTCTCTCTTCTCACTCTCCTTCTTGTGCAAGTTCATACCCTTTAGTCTTTGTTGCTTAATCTTCGTTCTCTGCAACTCCGGTGGCTTCCTCCAATTCTTCAAAACAAAATCTTGGAACTCACATTTTTCTGAACGACCCAGTCCTGGAAAGATCGAAGCTTTACCAAAAGTCTAACACTACAAAAAAAACTGTTTAGCGACTGGCATATTCGGTCGCTAAACTTTCTAATTCCGTCGCTATTTAATTTAGCAACCAAATTAGCGACCGATTAATGGTGGTGGCTGATAACCCGGTCGCTAAACTTTTAGAGATCGAAATAATAATTCGGTCGCTAAATGGCGATCGTAAATTCGGTCGCTAAACAATAAAAAACGGTCGCTACACGGTTGGTTGCATTGTTTGGGTAACCATTTTTAGCGACCGATAATCAGTTGCTAGTTCGGTCGCCAATGTTGGTTACTGTTAACCTATATTAGCGACGGATTTTTGGTCGCTAGACCACAATCTGTTAATGTTAACTAAAGTTTAGCGACCGAATTATTGGTTTCTAATTTGGTCGTTAAACTGGTTTTTATTAATTTTTTTAAAATTTAATTTTTAAAATAATAAATTTTTTCTGTTTTTCTTTAAAGTTTAGCAAAAATACTAATACAACACACCAAATTACTAATGAAATATACAATCATAAGAAATAATGAATATATATATAAAAAAATAGTCTAAAGTGTCGTACAAGAATCGTTTAAAGTCAAAAATATGAAGAAAAAAATCAGTTGTGATGAGGGGGAGGTGGAGGAATCCAATCATCCTCAGCATCCGTAACACCGACATCTGCTATATGATCGTCCTCTGCAGTAGCAGCATCAGTAGCTGGAGGCGGAACTGGAGGAGGAGCGGCAGCAGGTGGCACAACCGTCAGAGCATCACCCTGAGCAACTGGAGTCTGGATCCTCATCTGCTCCAACACCAACCGCAGTGTCTGGCCCTGCTCGATGCTTGTCTGCATCAGCTGTTGGTGTGCCTGAGTCAACTGTGCAATCTGGTTCGCCATCTGCTGTTCTCTCTCGCTCTTCTCCCGAAGCTTCGCGTTCAGCTACGTGATGGTGTCCTGTATTTGGTTGAACTGCTCCTGAGGGACGGTATCGGTGTAGGAAGGAGAAGGCGTGCCGGATGATGAAGCGATAAACTCGCCTCCCAGGTGTCCGAGGCCATACACGTGGCCCTTCTTGTTCCTGCCCCCGACGACCTCCAAATAAATGGCATTATCGTCGACGGAGATAGGAGAGCTGGGCCCATCACCAGTCAAGGCCTCATCTTGTGACTGTGAGGCACGTGATATGGCATCTTCCTTCTTCTTGTTGAAGCCCACCTACAAAGTATAGTTGAAGAGATTTAGTTAAAATTATAATCAATATTAACAAATCATTTATAATAAATTAAAAGTAAACACTAAATTGTTTTTTGCTTACAACATAGTTACGGGCCTTGTCGTTGACCCATGTCCCCGACTTCAAGTTCTTCATCCCCTCCACCAACTCCATAGCAGTGGGGGCCCGCTGTTTCTGTGCTTTCTGCACAGAAAAATATAATCTTAAATTCATAAGAATAATTAAAAATGAAAACTAATTAAATAGTATAATAAGTCAAAAGTTTAATGTATTACCAGCTCGTCGTAGTGGGCGGCAGCTGGTTTAGACCTGTCGGTCCAAGCACATCCGCCACCATCAGAAGCTCGATTACGCCGAGATGTGGCCTGGATCTCCTGGAACTTCGCCCGAATCAACGTTTCTAGTCATCCTTGTCCTTCTCGTGTTAACTTCGTCCGGATAGTAATAAGAGGCAAAAGTGGAAGTCTCCTCTACTAAGTATGCTTCACAAATGGAACCCTCCACTCGTGCCTTGTTCTTGACTTTGTGTTTAAGCGAGTGCAGGAACCTATTAAAGAGGGATACATACAAATAATTACTAGTTTTAGGGAAAGCTAAACTACGATTTCGTGTTCGTGAATTTCATATGTATTAAGTAAAATAGTTGATGTTGTTTACCTCTCAACTGGATACATCCAGCGGTATTGGACTGGGCCACCAACTCTTGCTTCGTAAGGTAGATGAACTGGCAGGTGTTCCATGGAATCAAAGAAACTCGGCTGGAAGATTTGCTCCAGCTTACATAACAAAACGGGTATCTTGACTTCCATATCCTTTAATTGATTCACATTTAGTGTTGTCGATGTAAGCTCCCTGAAAAAGTGGCTAAGCTCAACAAGTGGGTTCCAAATTTGCTCCGGTAATGTGTCGAACGCAATTGGAAGCAACCGTTGCATGAACACGTGGCAATCATGACAGTTCATTCCATGTAACTTTGCTTCCTTAATGTCAACACATCTACCCAGATTGGAAGCATACCCATCTGGTAACTTTAGTTCTTTAACCCACTTACAGACGACCACTTTCTGTGTTTTACTTAGTGTATAACTTGCCTTCGGTTTGATAAGTCTGCCACGACCACCGTCCTGCAACTCAAGCTCCTTCCGATTACAAATTTCAGCCATATCCAATCGGGCTTTATTTGTATCCTTTGTGAGGGCTCCCCTTGATGTCCATCAAAGTGTCAAACACATTCAAAAACACATCCCTCTCAGTATGCATGACATCAATGTTGTGACGGAGTAGCTGCGTCCTCCAATACGGCAACCTCCAAAATATACTTTGTTTTGTCCAATTATGGTTGACGCCATAAACAGGAATATGTTCTCCTTGGGATTCATGGACGAGCGGTAAGTATTGTACTCTACGCCATACATTAGGACCAGTCAAACGTGGTGGAGGCGGTGTTGTCTCCACACAACGCTTCTTGAATGCATTCTTATTCCGCCTATAAGGATAATCTTCTGGAAGGAATTGACGATGACAATCAAAATATGAGATCTTTCGACTATTTTTAAGCATGAATGACTTCGATCGCTCCATACATATTGGGCATCCAAGCTTCCCCGCGGTCATCCAACCCGACATCATCCCATATGCGGGAAAGTCGTTGATCGTCCACATCAAAGCTGCTTTCATGTTGAAATTCTGCCTCAAAGATACGTCATATGTTAACACACCATCATTCCACAGTATCGTCAACTCATCTATCAGCGGCTGCAAGTACACATCAATCTTACCTTTTGGATTAGACGGACCCGGAATTATGACTATTAGGAACATAAACTTCCGCTTCATGCACATCCTCGGGGGAAGATTCTACGGAGTCAGGATAACCGGCCAACAAGAGTATGCTTTTCCAGACTGCCCAAAAGGATTAAATCCATCGGTAGATAACCCCAATCGGACGTTCCGAGGGTTCTGCAAAAATGCCATATGAACCCTATCAAAATGCTTCCAAGCTTCTCCATCAGATGGATGACACAAGATATCTTGCTCCCTCTCATGCTCTCTATGCCACCTCATGTGAGCTGCAGTGGCCATCGAAGAGTACAATCTTGTAAGTCTTGACACGAGCGGAAAGTACCACATCTTTTTTAGCGACCTCTTCTTCTCAATGCCCATCCTAGTGGTTGTCTTATACCGATCCGCGCCACAAAATCAACAACATGTTATGCTTTCCGCTAAATCATCCTTATAGTACAACATACATCCATTCGGGCAGCAATCAATTTTCAAACACCCCAGACCCAAATTTTCCACAGACTTCTTAGCATGATAAAAACTAGTAGGCATCCGATTGTCTTCTGGCAACGCCTTGGACACTGACCTGGTGAGGTGATTAAAACAGCCTTCTTGCATATTGTAGTCAGATTTGATACTCAACCATTCCATGCACATCGACAACTTTGTGTACTCTTGACATCCTTCCCACAATGGAGATCGTGCAGCACTCAGCATATCATAGAATCTTTGAGCTTCGGGATTCGGATTCTCCTCTATGTATTGGGAACCCATTCCACCATCTTCTCCCCCATATTCTTCTAGGACAACACCAATCGATGGTCCAGCATGATCCATTATCATCTGCTCGTATGGATTCAATTCTTCCCTCCGGTCACCACTTCCATAGTACGAACCTTCAAACACAATTGGGTTTAAATCAGGCAACATCTCACCATGGTTACTCCACCAATAGTAATCAGGCATGAAGCCCTTCTCATGAAGATCGGCTACAACTCCATCCACGCTTTTGAAAGATTGACGCTTGCATCTTTTGCAAGGACACTTCAAATGATCACCGCCCAGCCGTATAAATCTCTCCTGGCTAACAACAAACTCTATAAACTCACCCACTCCAACTCTATACTCTTCCCTAAGACGTTTATTCCGGTCCAACCTACAATACATCCATTTCGATTCTTCGGAATATCCATTGCTGGCAATTAAATAGCCTGATCAATCCTACAATAACACTTATATATTACGGTGCATTCCAATAACTCCATCAATCTAGTTCTTATGACAAGGTATGAACCTATCCCATTCGAGAAGAAACCTTTACCACACTCGGCTAATAATAGTTATTCCCATATTCAAATACCTTATACTTGACAAAATTTTGGCAGTATTTCCCATCGGTCTCCAAGTACACGACTCGAGCACGGTGAGAATCACCACGATCAAGTATGCACCAGGAGAACAAAAGGAAATGCATCAGACCGATATTTCAACAAGTATATAAGGCATTTGAACATTGAAATGACTATTGTACGAGTGTGAAAAAGGTTTTTTCCCAAACTGTCCCACTTGGACAATTCAAGATTCAATACAATGAGCATGCGTGCCCTGAGAAGGTACGCATGCTCATTAATATTGAATCTCAAATAGGAAACTAAGGCTTTCGTAACTTAATAATTAACTCTAGCAGAAAATAAAACCATTGACTTATAAGGATTGCAGCATACTTCAACAAATATATATTGAAGCATATTTCAATACAAACTTAGATAAAATATAGTAGCAAACATCCTATTGAGCTCCGCTCTCCACTAACAAGTAACACATAATTGTCAAACACATGCATAACTTCCAAATTAGCAACACACAACAAGCATCCCGCCTTTTTGACAGGATCACATCCTATTGAGCTCTGCTCTCCACTAAGGCTATTCTAACTCATTAACCATAACAGAAGATACAAATTTAACTCTATATACAGAGCACAATTTTAGCGACAAAAACATTAATAAGGACATAAAATGGCAATCAAGGCATAGAATTGACACATCCATCCTATTGAGATCTGCTCTCCACTAACAAACAACATATAAAGTTTACAACCACATGCATCAATTTTAATCTACCAGCACACAACCAGCATCCTATTGAGCTCAGCTCTCCACTAACAAACAATATATTCAATTGCAACCACATGCATCATTTCTAATCTAATAGCACATAACCAGAATCCTATTGAACTCAGCTCTTCATTAACAATCAACAAATCAATTCAAGTAACACATAATTGCCAAACACATGCATAACTTCTAAATTATCAGTACACAACCAGCATCCTGCCTTTCGGACAGGATCACATCCTATTGAGCTCCGCTCTCCACTAACAAACAACACATAATGGCAAACACATGCATAAATGATAAATTATCAGAACACAAATCCTATCGAGCTCTGCTCTCAACTAATAAACAACATAACTTGACATTACACATTACAGATACCACACAAATCAAGGCATAATAAAGATGTAGTTAACTTACCTCAGCTCCCAACAAAGAATGGAAATAGTGACAAAGATCAAGGAGTGCTGCAAGTGATTAAATTCAACAGCCTGTTAAAAAATATATGATTAATTTCAATTCACAAGTTTATGGTAAATATATATTGAATAAAATTGTTTCCCACCAACATTTCAACATTCCAGAAGCAAGCACAAGATTAATTTTTCAAAGCACTAATCATTTAACTAGTTGCAAATAAATCACAACAAACTACAACGTGGGTAGTAAGGACACATAGGAACATGTGGAAACCGAGAAACTTATAAGACTTCAAACCATTTCCCATTATTTTCTAGTTGGATCTCTTTATGCTTGGCTAAATGATCATCACAATTTTGTATGGTCAATAAGCCACAATGTTGGTGTCCTGTTTTAGTGAAAGGGAAGCTAATATTGCCACGATATCCACAATAAAATGAATGTGGACATTCTCCTTGATACCCTTTCCCATCTCCAGCCACAACTAGAAGTTGCATAAGTTCAGAAACCGAAAGGAAGTGATATTTATAAAGTGGAGACATCCTAATTCCTCACTATGAGAAAAATCAATTGGAACCAAACAACAATTTCATTATCCAAAGCAAATTTATCTTATTTGGTTCTTTCTACTTCTTTATAATGTAACACCAACTTGAATTACTTGATAAACCATTTGAGTTTGAAAATGACATTGAAGACTAGTTGAAATGAAATTCATGGAAGATAGAGGTTTTAGCTGAGGTAGATAGCCATGTAAAGAATTAATTTTCTCCTATTGACTAGCAGCAGAAAGACTTTGACTTTTGGACTCTATTCTTTCTCTTACATTATATCAAATTCTCTTGGAAGCTTGTTAAACCATCTAAATAACCCCCCCCCCCTCCCAAGCACATGCAATTTCAGTGTCCCTGGCCTGCTACTACTAGTTATATGTTATGTAAGGTTTGGTAATTTCTTCTAATTGAAAGTGTGCCTAATAAAACAAACAGAGTGAAAGATGAAAGCACTAAACAGACAAGTAAGGAGATGGGGTGTACCCTGATGGTGGTGGCGGCGGTTCGGTGGTGGAGCTGTAACCAAACAACCCTGGAATGTGGAATGAAGAAAAAAAATATAAGTAAAAGAGGGAGACAGAGACGAATCGAAAGAGAGGGATGGAAGCATACCTTGGTCTTACAGTGGTGGCGGCGAAGCCGCGAACGGTGGCCGTAAAAGGGTGGTTGTGGTGAGGGAGGGACAACAGAGAGAGGGAGACAAGGAGGGAGGGAGGGGGCCGTAAAAGGGACGGCAAAAGGCGGGGCTTGCAGTGGTGGTGGTGGCGGTGCGAATGGTGGCTGTAGAGGGCAGGAACTATGGTGGCCGTAGAGGGGAGGAAATGGTGGTTTTAGGGAGTGAGAGGAAGAGAAACGCGTATGTGAGGAGGAAAGAGGGGAAAGTTAGCTGATTTAGGAATTTTACTATTTGCGACCGAATTATTCGGTCGCTACATCGATCGCTAAATGGGTTAATTTGAAATTTGAATTCATAAATTTAGCGACCGATTTAAAATTTGGTCGCTAACACGCTCTATTTTAATTTTTTACGTGCCGTTTAGTGACCGATTTAATATCGGTTGCAAAGATACATAAAATTTAACCGTTGCATTTAACTCGGTCGCCATTTCGGTCGCTAAAAAGTCATAAATTTTTTACTTTTACTTTCCTTTATTTTGCGACCGAAATAGAGACCGATAACTCTACTACGCTCTATTTCGGTCGCAATATCAACTCTAATCACTGTTTGATTTAGATCCTACAATCGGTCGCCATTTCGGTCGCAAACAGCAACCAACAAATTCGGTCACTATTTTCGGTCGCTAAATAACCTTTTTTTTAGTGTAAGGTAATCTATCCTCTTCCCAAATCTTCTACACATTTTGATCCCCCTTGCATTTTTTAGGCTCGCTTATTCAAAGAAAACTTTTCCTTCAAAAATTGCAAATGTTTTTCCTTGCTCTCCCGGGGAAAACATCCTTGCTTCACTCCTTTCTATTCATATTCATTACTTTACCAAGAAAGTGCGTCTTTTTAGGGCTCCTTTAAACAAAATAGAGGGTTATATTACTTGTCTTAATAGGATAAAAGCAAAGAAAGGTCAATACTGGAAAGACATTGGGATTTTTAATTGTATTCAACTTTCCCGTTATGTCATTAACATGGACTTTGTCATGTTAGGAGCCTCTGTTTTCTTCTGGAATAAGACTACCAACAATTTTAATCTCTCTTATGGTATGATGGGTCAAACTTTATTTGATGTGTTAGCTATTGCTGGCCTTAGACCAGATGGCGAAGTCATTCATAAGTTTACCAAGCCAACTTTGTAGATAAAAGCCCCCATTCAATCACTTTTTTTTCTACTTTCACCAGTCAACACATGAAACAAACTGACGAAGTTTTTGATGAGGAACATGTAGCTTTCCTCACTCTTTGGCTATCTGCTTACTTGTTTTGTTGCAAATATGTTCAAGTTACCAAATGTTATGTTCCTCTAGCTAACCTTCTCGTTGAAGGTAAACAATTAGCCCAAGGCCAATTGTTATTAGCCAATCTTTACTATAGTATGGAGCACATGGTTGACAATTAGCCACTTAGCACTATTTGGCCGAAGACTTTAAGCATTACCTTAGTCTTTTTCACTCCATCTCTTGCTCCTCGATGCATGTTGACTTCACTACCTTTGGATCGAGATCATCTGGCACTTACTGGTTTATCAGGAAAATTATCTCCGACGATCCTGCTATCCAGGCCGATAACCATTCTATTTGGTTTCACTTTCTGTGCCAAAGAATTCTGTTCATCGGCCTCCCTGATGCAAAAGATAGAGCCAGGGCAACCACTGTCTACCTTCCCAATATGTTAGCTCGTCAGATGGGTTTTTGTCAAGTCATCCCGACTCCCTTTAATCGAAAATGGTCATGTCAAATGTTCCATGATTAGATCGAAAAAGTGGAAGACATCGGCCGACTGATCCAAATTAATGAGAAGGCTACATCCAAATTTGTTCCTGCTGCATTTGAAGTGGGCACTCATCCTTCCTCCGACTACATCGAATGATAGAATGAGTACTTTACCAACACAGTGGGTTATCTGTAATCTTGCCTTGATAAAGGTACTGACTGACTTGATCGTATGATGCAAGCACATTATCCATTGACAAAAGACAATGGTACGCATCAATCCAAAATTAGCTTTTGAGAAGTACTACAAGATGAAGTGGAATTCCATACGTCCTTGGGCTATGCTTCGTGAGGTAAAGGATGTGTTAGACGAGAAAAGAAAGGTACATGAGGAAAAGTGCCTTAAAAATTTTTGGGATGCTAGGTCGAAAAACCCTCTAGCTCAACTGGAGAAATTTCAAACTCCTTTCAAACCGGTACCTTTTCCTTGTGTGTCTTTCGGTATCGTGGATGCTTTCGTCGAGGGTAAGGATAAATTCACACATTGTGTGCTTTCTGACTTCCCGAAAGATCTGGTGGTACCTTTTCTCGACGCTACCTTCAACCTCACGACCAATTTACCCATACCTCAAGGATTTTGGAATTCCCTCCAGGTATTTATTTGAATTTGCTTCATTTGTCAATTCTAGGTTTCTTCTAACTAAGTATTTTTCTTTCCACCACAGCCCCTTGAGAAATCGACAATCATACCAAAGCCGAAGCAAACTCCTTTGGCTAACATCGAATATTGGGAAAGCGATGATGATGCTCCCAAGAAAGGCAAGAAAGTTAAGGTTTCCCAGGCCAAAAAGTCCGACAAAGACCTGGCGAAGTCTCGACCTGCTTCAGGCAAGTCAGCGGCCACAATTTCGATGACTAAGGTCGCTGCTAAGCCTACTTCCTCTGCTAAACCAATGGTATTTAATCATGTTCTTGTTTACTTGCAATTTACTTATGGTTTCTGACTTTCATTCGTCTTATTGCAGAAATAATCCTCCAAGGGTTGCTTATGGCATAACATCATCTGTTGCCGAAGAACTCGACAAGGATGTAGAAATCATTTCTGCTCCGGCCGTAACCTTTTCGATAATCATTGAAACGTATCTTATGCTTATGATTTTGGCCTTACCACATTTCTAACTTCTTTCCTTTTCCTTTGATGAGATAAAGGAAAACCTTCGCTCCTTGCCTTGCCGTTGCTACTACGATGGCAACAATGCCGAAAATGCTGATCAAGAATCACCTCCATCTAAGGTAAACTTTCTCTTTTAGCACAATCTTCTAATTCGGAATTCAATTATGGTCTAACACTTTTTTTCCCTTGAAGCGTCGAACTATCTCTGCTAATGCCTCGAACGTGGCCTCTGACAAAGGCCGAACAATTTGCTGACATAGTGGTCAACATACTCATCTTTCTGTTGATGCACGCAGATGTAGAGGTATATTCAAGAAAATTTTACTAAGTCAAAAATTCTATTATGACTTTTAGACTAATACTTTTCCTTTGAATTGTCATCAGGAAACGTTCGACATTCCTCCTGCACAAGAAGCTTCTTATTCCAAGCATCCTCCAGCTATTAATGCCAAAGTCGAGGCTAGTTCTTCACCGATTGGGGAAATCTCGCCTGAGCGGCCTATGGTGCTGCCTCCTTCACTTCTTGATATTCCAGCGAACTTCTTAGTGGGATAGAATCTAGAAACGACTATCCATTCTGCCGAAGCCAATCCTGAAGTTACTTCGGCAATGGTGGCCTTGTCAACAGAAAATGTTCTGCCTCTTGAAAATCCTGAGTCTTCCAATGCACCTCACATTATTCAGACTAATGATGAGGACCCCCTGGCCCGAATTAGAAGAATTCTTGTCAGGATCATTCAACTCATCCCCTGGTTCAGCCAAGTCATCTTCATAAGAATCCCATGGATGGCCCCTCGACGTGATAGATTTCATTACTGGAGTCGTCGATATTCTGAACAGTCCATTCGATGTGCTGGTCTCCTACCGTGGACTTCAAAACCATTTTTCGGTAATTTTGGACAAACTCTTGGACTGTCAAAGTCAACTCCCTGAATCTGCCAAGTTCTTGCTGCTTTTGATGAAGACGACACTGACAGAATGAATGACCCAGTATCCTTCTAACTAGAAAGTCATTACAGAATATGAGCAAGTGCTGGTCGAGAAGCAAAGGATTTATACTAACACCTCAGCTGCATCGGCCCGTCGAACTAGCTTGTTCCCCAAAATAACCGAATGTCAAAAGAAATCTTTGGCGCTTGGCAAAGAGATGCGTGACCATGAGTGCCAGCTTAATGAGAAAGCAACACAAAAAGCACAACTCGACCAAATTCTGGCGAAGTGTTCCGCCTAACGAAAAAAGATTAACGAGGACACCAAGACTTGTATTCTACAAGGCAAAACCATCCTTTCGACACTGGAAAGCCAAGAATCAGAGTATTCAGCCGCTGTTTCGGCGAAGAAGATTTATGGAAATACTTGGGCAAGCTTTAAAGCCGCCCTTAATAATGTGACACCCTCTACCCCGCATGTATGTATAAAGCGATAACATAAAAGGTAATAAAAGAAAATAAAAGAAATACATGCATATCATTTATTATAAAATAAAAACCAAAGGGTAGAAGATACCACATTGTAACAAAACTTAAACAACGCAGAAATAAGACAAGTTTAAAAGAAAACATAACAATAAAGTAAACCCAACCCTGATGTCACATTACAGAGTTGGTATAACCATAGTCCGAAACATCTCGGGTAAACATCATAAACTAAGAAATCCTAGACTTCCTCAAAGTCACTCCTCAGCAAGTTGCACACCGTCCTCTACATAACCAAAAAGATACGTGCAAAGCAAACACAAAGACATGGAGTAAGAAACATATATATGAACATAATGGCAAGGAAGCAGTTAGCAAGATGAGCATACATCATACAAACATAGCATGTTATCACAAATCATCATGCATAACACATATACATCATCCACAATAGTTCAATCAATGTATGATATGCGGTGCAACTCTACTCCACTACTCCATTAAGCACCAAAGACGACAGTCCACCAAACCATGGGTGAACCCCTTGGATAGCCGACCACCGTACTCTAGGATACGCCACCGTGGGGGAATAGATTCACCTAACTCTCTGATGAATCACCATGGACGGCCAGATCACCTTACTCTCGGACGACCTCCCCTATGTTGAACATCCCCCACTAACATCTCCGATGCGTGAATGCATGAGCAACATAGCACACAATGAAACAATCACCACCTCCGCTTAGGCCACTAGGCTACCCACGTTTTATCACCATTAACACCTTGACCATTAAGCACCAAGGCCCCCTTGGCCACTAGTATACCAAGGTACAACATCATTTAACACTCTGGCCAGTAAGCACCAGAGCTCAACACCTTAACCAATAAGTATCAAGACCTCCTTGGCCACTCGGCTACCAAGGTACAACATCTTATCGTTTGTTATTTATTTATCTTCATTGATTCTTCATTGAGTTATCTAGCTTTGCGTTACTTCGTTTGGTGTATTATTACATCATTGAGGACATTTGGGGTGAAACACCCCCGTTTCATGTTTCTGCGTTCTGTTCTGTCTAGGGGAGCACGGTCGTGCTTCCCCTAGCACGGGTGTGCTAACTTTTAAGTTAAGCAAAGTCGTGCTGACTGTTGACCACGATCGTGCTCACTGGAGCGTGCCCGTACTGTTCCTGGGCAGAAGGGTTGAAGAACCCTTCCTAAGTTTCCTAGGGCATTCACTGATCTCCATGTCTTGTACTTATTGGGGAATTAATTATTTAATTCCAGCTTCATTATTAATGTTCCTAAACACTCAAGAATCAATCTTAGGGTCTTAACTAAGCCTTTAAGCAATAACCTTGCCTCTCATTACTATTGTTCAAGTCTTATGGACAATTGGGGAAAACATCCCTTAATTCTCAAACATCATTCATTCATGACATCATCAATGGCATAACCAAACCAGGCATTATTCATAACATCATCAATCCAAGCATGGCATTATCAAATACAATTCAAAAATAGGCATACCAATAACAGTTAAGCATATTTCCTTATGAATAGGATAACAAGTAAAAAAATAACAAACAATAGGGTCATGGGTCAACACTTCATCTTACCTACTCCTAATGCCTACATGTTCATACTATCCCTTCTCCCCATACCTGGTATGAAGATTCCCAACAACGACGATGCGGGTAAGCTAGACACGTTCCCTCGACCGGCTCGACGAGTTTCCCTAGCCTTGGCCAAACATGAAATATTAACCAATTAATCCTAAATCCAAACATCAATGAATAAGAGATTAATAGAGGGACAAACCGTTACCTTTTAATTGGCACTAGCGCGTGACTTCTCTCCCAAACGGACTCAAGAACACCAAAAACTTTGGAGGGTTCAAGGGAAGGGAAAGGGGAGAGGTTTCTATCACACTAGGATTGCCCAAGGTGCCAAAATGAGGGTTTTCACTCGAAACCCTCGCAGACTACCCTCTATTTATAACTTCAGACCCGAACACGGCCGTGCTCCCCTAAGCACGACCGTGCTTAACATGAGCATGGGGTCGTGCTCACTTAAGCACGAGCAGACAATTTTTACGTCAATGAGCGTGTTTTCCGACACGGCTAAGACAGCCACAAGACACACGACTTGAGATCGGGCGTGCTAATAGATGAGCACGGTCGTGCTCATGCATCAGAAAGGGATTTTCCTACCTCGAAAGTCCCACTTAGCCCCTTTAAACGTTCCTAAGGTCAAACTTAACAAAATGCAACACTTAAACATACATAAGGGCTTAACACGAAAAATGGAGTGTTACAAATAGCCCTAGGCTTTCGTAGTCTTAGCCTTTTACCACCTTTTGTTTGGTAGTAGTAGGGTTAGTGTCGGCTTTCTTGAGCCGACAACTTTTTGTACAAACTTCCGACGCGCTTTCATCCGACGATCTTAATGAATGAAATTTATTTTGTCTTCTATGTTATTTTTATTACATGCATTGTCAGAATGTATGGTTTTAAATATTTTCCATTAATAGAATTAAATTCCATACTTGTATTGACATCATAAATAGCATCGACGTTACCTGAACAAACTTGAGTAACTTTGAACGGTCCTTCCCACTTCGGCGACCACTTGCCGAACCTTGGGTCTCGTTTATCCATAGGCAAAATGAATTTCCAAACCCAATAATTAACTTTAAAAGCTTTGTACTTAACTCGAATGTCATAATACTTAGTTGTCCTTTCCTTTTTCCAAATTATATTCTCCAAAGTTAACACCCGTTCATCGTTCAACTCATTTAATTCGTTGAACATAGCTTCATGGTAGTAGTCGATTGGTAGGTCGTCCTGCCTTTGAATTCTCATGGACTTTTGGTCAATTTTGACTGGCAACACCGCATCGTGCCCATACACTAATCTAAGCGGTGTCATTCCCGTCGAATCCTTGGGTGAATTCCTGTATGCCCAAAGGACTTGCTAAAGTGTGTTATGCCAATTTATGGGCGGTCGGCCTATGTGTTTCTTAATAAGATTAATAATGACCTTATTCACAGCCTTAACCTGTCTAGTAGCTTGTGCATAATAAAGCGTCGAGGCAATCATTTTGATGCCTCTTTCTTCAGCATATTCAGGCATTCTTCGACCAATGAAAACTATTCCTTGATCAGTCGTCAAAGTTTGTGGAATGTCGAATCTGCTTACTATATGGTTTTCGACGAACTCCATAACATTGTATTGAGTAGCCTTCTTCAAGGCAGTGGCCTCAACCCACTTAGTAAAGTAGTCGATGACCACTAATATACACTTGTGCCCTTTTGATGATGATGGATGTATTTTCCCAATGATGTCTAAAGCCCAGCCCCGAAAGGGGCAATCATTAATTATGGAGTGGAGCTCACTAGCCGGGACGGTCTATATGTTTCCATGATTTTGACACTCCTCTTTTGATTTTGAAAACATAATGCAATCTATAACCATTGTTGGCCAATAAACTCTTCGTTGACGAAGTATCCACTTCATTTTCTGCCCTACTTGATGCGCGCCATAAATCCCTTCATGGACTTCCGTGAGAGCTAACAACGCATCAGCTTCACTTAGGAACTCATTCACATTGTCATCTACAGTCTTTCGATGCAAGGTTACCTTAAGTATAGTATAATTCAATGCCTTCCGTCGGACCTTTGGGTCAGCAGTCGCGCTCGAGTTCCTTAAATATTGGAGGATAGGTTCTCTCCAATCGTTTGTCGAAACAAAGTGTTACAGAAAATGTCTCTTTCCTCGAGTGGGTAGAGGACTTTGCGTATTTCTACTATTTTCGACAACGTTTCTATTGACACTTTGTATCCTGAGGCAATTTGAGAAAAGTCATTTTCTAGGGACATGATATCCCTATGCTAAAAAATTTGAAAACATGGTTAGGGAATTGTTTCTTGATGAAGGACTTGGGCAAGGCTTCCTACGTGTTTGGAATCAAGATCTATAGAGATAGTTCACTAAAGCTGTTGGGACTTAGTCAGTGTACATTATGTACCACACCAGTTATCTTGTATGCTTTGAGCATGACAAGAAGGTACCAATTGATATTAGTGAAGGTCAGTGAACTGTAGTCATGAACATCCTTAAGTATCTGAGAAGAATTGAGGATATGTTCTTGACAAATGAAGGTAAGAAAGAAGTCGTTGTAAGGTGTTACATCGACACAGTTTCCAAACCGATAAAGGTTATTCCAGATCGCAGTCTGGATTTGTGTTTTATCTTAATGGTTGCACTGTATGCTTGAAAAGGTTCCAAGCGTGAGACAGTTGCAGAATTCATTACAGAGGCCAAGTATATAGTTGCCTTAACTGTAGATTTAAAGGCCGTTTGGACCGAGAAGTTAATTTATGAACTTGGAATAATTCCTAACTTTGTGAACTCCGTTGATCTCATTGCGATGATGACCGAGTAATCGCATAAGCTAAGGAAAGCCGATCTCCCCATCGATCCAAACATATACTTAGGTGCTTCCATCTCATTCGATAGATGATCGATAAAGGAGAGATGTGAAGATGTGCAGAATGACAATACTAAATAATATGCTAATAGAGTTTCTTACTCTGTAGTAGCATGAGACTCACACTAGATTAATGGGTGTTTGATTGATGCCCGATTGGCTCTAGTGCTAGTGGGAGATTGTTGGTGTAAGCCCTAGAGACCAATCTATTTTGAATAGATCATCATTTGTATCATGAAATTGATCATATATTTGATATATGAATAAGACATTCATTTATTATGCTATTACTTTATAGTATAATAAAGTCCTTAGAATATATAGTTCATTCAATGAGATATTAAGTGCATGACTTAATCTTGAGACCTTATTGAATAATAGAACTCTATTATTAAATATCTGTAGTCTAGTATTATTATTAATTAGTATGACAATAATACATAGAGACTATTGTGTGAGTAGACTGATGACCACATCTCACGGGTCATGGATATGTGATATCAAGTCGGCACACATGTATAAATATTAGGAACAATATTTATACCGGATGACCTACTATGTGAATATTTCATAATAGTTATGTAAGTGCCATAAGTATTCTTATGGCGACCATAGTGAAGTAGTCCTTCGACTTGAAGTAACTATGATTCCTACATGAGGAGTTGTAGGCTTTAATGCTATCAAACGTCACGCGTAACAGTGTGAACATAAAGGTAGTTATTGGGCCTGCAATAAATCATGTTGAGGAGTGTGAGTGATGTAGACATGATTCGTCCCTCCTACATAACAGGGGTAATGTCTTCGGCCCCTCAATAAAGTGAGACGTGAAAAATGCGTGGCCACGCGGAAGTGGGTAAATATGTGATATTGGGCCCATTTGTGATTACACGTCTACTCGGGGATCGGGGAATAAATAATTGAACATAACAAGGATGACACTCTTATGCCTTGTGTTCAATTAAGACATATGAACGAAGGGACATTTACTGCATGGTAAATTTTGGTCACGGTAAGACTAAAATCAGATCATCGATACTTTCGCTAATTGGGTAGTAATGAGGCATTTCTAGATGCCGCTCATTATTTATAATATTTAATATTATAATTAATATTTGATATTATTATAATATTTAATATTATTGCTAACTTAGTGGGAGCCTATAGGGTCATATGCATAGAGCAAATGCGGAGCAGTTATATTAATTAAATTTAATTAATATAAGGGCAATTGGGCTTATAGTGTGCAAAGCCCAATAGGGTAAGCAATTAGGTTAAAAGGAGCTGCCAACTTATAAATAGAAATGCTCTCCCTCTAACGTAGTCTTGCTAACCGTGTCTCCCCGTAGCCGTCAACTAGCACAAGATGCATAGCTCTGACACCCATTTACTCGTGTGGACTGGATAGAGGTGCTTCTCCTTCGTGGCACTATGGTGATCGAAAAATAAAGCACGCTTCAAGAGGTAAACACTATTTACCATTTGTGATTCATGTTTGTAATGCGTGATCCATGGGAATGGTTTTCTTCCGCCTTGAGATTTGATTTTAAAAGAGGATAATTTCATGAAAATTCAACAGTGGTATCAGAGCGTATGGTCGTAATTACCATGAATCCCTATGTGCTTGTTTGCCTTCTTTGATAACATGTATTTTTTGCTTTTGAATGTGATTCAATCGGATACATGTTATTTTTGTGACCATATGTTTGTTCTTATTTGATATATATGTTGATAAATATGATCACTAGAGGGCGTTCATTTCTCTGTACGTCTACGAGTTTCGCACAGTGTATATACTAAATTGTATGTGCACAATGAATTCAATTTGAATACAGCATGTTTCTATTTAAATTGTGCATAGTCATTTCTTTTGTGAGAACCAATTGCGCACGTCTCCTTAATCAAATTGAATTCTCACGAGAATTGACTATGCACAAAGGCTTATATTCAAAAGTTTGCACCTTTTTATTATTTAGCAATAAATGATCTTTATTCTTATGATTTTGGAAATTATAATAATAAATAATATGGTGTGAATTAGAATGTTGTATCAGTGTGATCGACATTAGTATTCTAACGTATTAGGGCATTTATTGACCATATATTGATTTTCAATTTTTGAAATCATATGGAAATTGAATCCAATACGTGATCTTACTATGTCAATTCTAATTGAATTCTAAATGAATTCACGTGTAAGCATTTTTTTTTAACTCGGGTATCATCTGGCCTAGAGCTAAAGACTAATCCTTCGACGTACTGAGAATCATTTAAGGGTTTGACATTTCCCAACAAATGTTCTTTCATATGCATAAGCCAGGAATCGAACCCTGACCATATGTTTAAGGGATCAAGTTATCTACCAACTATGTCACACCATATTGATGTGTAAGCATTGTTTTGCCTGTTTCAAATAAAGTAACTTTAATTACTTTTAAGTTGTTTAAAGAGATTGGAATCTTTTGAATTTTGAAGCAAATCAGTTAATAGTAAAAGGTGGAGATCCTTTGAATTCAAAAGTGATTTGAATTGTACATGTAAATTTCAATGGTTGAAAGAAGAGTTTTGAAAGTGAAATTGATTATTTATATTTTTATTTGGTAAATCTTTTGATTTAAAATAAAATGATTTAATCAATTTAAATTATTTAAAGATAATAATAATAAATGGTTATTATTATTTATAATTAAATCATTTTAAACACGAGGTATACGATTATGGCCTTAGATTATGGTGTTATTTATTTTGGGTAAATACGACCTGCGTATTGTGATTTATTTATTTAAATATGGCCTACATGTCATGCCTTTTAATTAATTAATTAATTAATTTTAAATAAATGGAATTGCTCGAGTTGAAGAGTAGGCAACACCAAATGATGATGCCGTGGAGAAGCTTGGGAAGCTTGCTCGAGGGTCAAAGATTTGTAATAATTAGTTTATTTAATTCTTGCGTATTAGGAGGCCATAACTATATTACCTTATCTGATATGTTTATGTATGAGATGCATGAAATGTATGAGATGTTTTTTGTATGTGATGCATGACATGTATGTATACATGTATGTTTTAAATGTTATATATGTTTATTAAATGAATGATAGCATGCATGCATGTATTCTGATAGACGTCTTGTATGAGATACAACACCGGTGAGATCATTTTAATAAGAAATCCCTCAAAAAGAAATATTAAGTTTAAAATGCTTCCAATGCATGGCACTCATCAAGACTAATATCGAATGTGTGTAGGTCCGCCAAAGCGGAGTGCATTTTTCTATACTAGTAAGACGCGATGGGACAATTGTAATGCTCAATTGCTATCCATTGGGGCTAACTTAACTAAGCCAAATTCAATATGATTGAGTTGAGTTGGCCTTTAGTCCATGGGATGGATTAGAATAAGAGATATTCACCCAACTGTTCCAAGAGTTACATGAGATGTAATTGGAAAGGAGTTTCCTGCCTAAATAACTAAGTTTTGGGAGATTAGCCAAAGTTGACTTAAAATCAGGTGAAATATGGATCTTGGTATCACTAGAAAATCTTCCAACGGGATTTTCTGAGTCAATTATGAGGGTCATTGATTTGAGTAAAATAGTGGGAGCGTATTTAATAAAAGACCTTATTAAATATGTTTTATCATGATACTTATATTTTGCATGTTTCTGTATTTATAATTACCATGACATAAAACACTATAATTTACTACTGCAATTCGTCCTTGAGAAGGACAAGGTATCCATAATTAATTTTTTGGATTGGTACAAAATTTGAGGATTGTCCTCGAGTACGAGAAAGAGTTGTTTGTTCTCGAATAAATTATTCCTGAGCTACCAATTCATACTAGGATCGAAATGGATGCTTACGAGAAGCATCAAGTCGATGTCCTAGATGTAGGATGCCTTATGCTTGCAACCATGAAGGAGTGTGATATGATCATGCTCTATTGAGAGCATGCAATGCATAAGAACCATAAGTCTTTCCGACCCTTTTTCAGTTGCGAACTGACAGAAGGGATATCCCGACAGTTATAATGTGCTTCATATTATTGAGTACATTAAGAACTGGGTAAAATGAGATTTCCTTTTGGCCAAATGTTGGCCAGTGATATGATTTTGAAATTGTTGTCGGATAGTTATAGTTAAATCATTGTGAACGATTTTGACAAACATCTACTAGAGATTGCAAGGAAGTTGAGAACTACCGAGCAGAGTCTCTACAGTAGAAAAGGGTAGACTATTGTGATAGTCTTAAAAGGGAAAGTCTTAAGCCTGCTAAACAATGAGAAGAACAAGGGTAAGAACAAGTTCAAGCCCGGTGATTTCGTCTTGAAGCAAATTGGCGGGGTTGGAAAGGAAGGTAATTGATTTCATTGCGGTTTGACCGGACATTTGAAAATTGCTAAACATACCGGAAAGAGTATTTGAAAGGAAAGGAAGTATGACTTCCTCTTCGAACATTATGTTGTAAAAGTCAACCTACTTCAAAATCATGGGTATTTGATACTGCGTGTGGATCTCACATTAATGTGAAGGATCAAAGGGAGTAGGGCGTTGACTAAAAGATGGAACAAAAGTTGCTATATTAACTATAGAAGTTTTTGATTTTGCCTTTGGGGCTTATTTTGGAACTAAATAAATGTTATTATATTTCAACTATTGGTAGAAACATCGGTCACATGATATTTTCTATGCTAGCAAGTTTTTGGATAATGGACTTTGTGTCCTTAATCCTCAAATGCCCATTTATAATATAAATGCGAAAGGATCAAATCAAGAGATTTGAACCTTACATGCCTTTGGCATTGTCGTTTATTCCATATAGGCGAAACGCATCTCCAAGCTCCATGAGGATGGACTCTTGGACTCATTTGATTATGAATCTATTGATGTATGCGAATCATGCTTGTTGGGGACGACGACTAAGGTCCTATTCACCGGGCAAGGTGAAATGGCCAGTAATATTTTGGGATTTGTTACATAGCTAGAGGTGGTTATCCTTACTTCGTCACATTTACTGATGTTTTTAGCAAGTCTGAAACCTTTGAAGATTTCAAAAAGTTCAAGAAATGAAGTGGAAAACCGACTTGGCAAAAGTATTAAGGCCATACGATCAGATCGTAGTGGATAATTCTTAGGCCAAGAGTTTGATGACTATCTAAGAGAGTATGAGATAGTGTCCCAACTCACTCCACCTGGAATGTCACAATGGAATGGTATGTCCAAAATGAGGAATCGCACCTTGTTAGACATGGTACGATCCATGATGAGTCATTCAAATCTTTATGACTCTTTCTGGGGCCTTGCTCTACTTATAGATGCATTCACTCTTAACCTTGTTCCATCTAAGGCGATTGAAAAGACTCCATATGAGATATGGATGGGCGAAAGGCCTAGTTTGTCATTTATGAGGATTTAAGGATGTAAGGTTTATGTGAACCGTCTCATGACGGATAAACTTAGGCCCAAATCGGATAAATGTATCTTTATGGGATATACTAAGGAAACCAAAAGATATTATTCCTACAACCCCTTCGAGGACAAAGTGGTTGTCGCTAGGACTGGAGTGTTCCTTGAGAAGGAATACATCTCCAAAGAAAACAGTGGGAGAAATGTAGAACTTGGAGAAATTCAAGTACCACAAAATACTAACCCGCTTGCAATGGAACAAGAACCGGTTCTTCAACCGCCGGTTCAAGTAACATGAGACTTGCATAGGTCAAACAGGCTACGTCACCAACCTGAGAGATATGGACTTCTCCTGACTCAGGGAGGTGATGTGCTGCTCATGGACCAAGATGAGCCTGTAACCTACCAAGAGGTCATAATTGGCCGAGAATCTGAGAAGTGGCTTGAGGCCATAGGATCTGAAATGGAATCCATGTATACAAACCAAGTATGGACCTTGGTTGAGCCACCCGAAAGGGTAAAACCCATAGGGTGCAAATGGGTCTTCAATAAGAAGACTAACATGGATGGTAAAGTGGATACCTTTAAGGCGCGACTAGTTGGGAAAGGTTTCAAGCAAATTCATGGTATAGACCATGATGAAACTTTCTCCCAAGTAGTGATGCTTAAATCTATTCAGATTCTGCTTGCTATTGCTGCCATGTCAAGACTATATTCCTTAACGGAAATCTTCTCGAGGATGTGTACATGACACAGCTCGAGGGTTTTTGTAGATCCAAAGGATGCTGGAAAGATATGTAAGTTGCAGAGATACATTTATGGATTAAAGCAAGCTTCCATAAGCTGGAATCTTTGTTTTGATGAAGCTGGAGACAGGTTGGATTCATCAACAACGAAGATGAACCTTGTGTGACAAGAAGGTTAGTGGGAGTGAGATTGTCTTTCTTTTTTTGTATGTGGATGATATATTGCTTATCGGAAATGATATCCCTATGATACAAAATGTGAAAACATGGTTAGGGAATTGTTTCTTGATGAAGGACTTGGGCTAGGCTTCCTACGTGTTAGGAATCAAGATCTATAGAGATAGATCACTGAAGTTGTTGGGCCTTTGTCAATGTACATTATGTACCACACTAGTTAACTTGTATGCTTTGAGCATGACAAGAAGGTACCAATTGATATCAGTGAAGGTCAGTGAATTGTAAGAACATCCTTAAGTATCTGAGAAGAACTGAGGTCATGTTCTTGGCAAATGAAGGTAAAGAAGAAGTCGTTGTAAGGTGTTACATCAACACGGTTTCCAAAGCGATAAAGGTTAATCCAGATCGCAGTCTGGATTTGTTTTTTATCTTAATGGTTACACTGTATGCTTGAAAAGGTTCCAAGCGTGAGATAGTTACAAAATTCATTATAGAGGCCAAGTATATAGTTACCTTAAATGCATATTTAAAGACCGTTTGGACCGAGAAGTAAATTTATGAACTTGAGATAATTCCTAACTTTGCGAACTCCGTTGATCTCATTGCGATGATGATGGAGTAATTCCATATGCTAAGGAAAGCTGATCTCACCATCGATCCAAACATATACTTAGGTTCTTCCATCTCATTCGATAGATGATCGATAAAGGAGAGATGTGAAGATGTGCAGAATGACAATACTAAATAATCTGCTATTAGAGTTTCTTGCTCAGTAGTAGCATGACTCTCATACTAGATCAATGGGTGTTAGATTGGTGACTAATTGGCTCTTCTGCTAATGGGGGATTGTTGGTGTAAGCCCTAGAGACCAATCTATTTTGAATAGATCATCATTTGTATCATGAAATTGATCATATATTTGATATATGAATAAGGCATTCATTTATTATGTCATTAGTTTATAGCATAATAAAGCCCTTAGAATAGACAGTTCATTCAATGAGATATTAAGTGTGTGACTTAATCGTGAGACCTTATTGAATAATAGAACTATATTCTTAAATATTTGTAGTCGAGTATTATTGTTAATTAGGACGGCAATAATACATAGAGACTATTGTGTGAGTAGACTGATGACCACATCTCACGGGTCATGGATATGTGATATCAAGTCGGCACATAGGTATAAATATTAGGAGTAATATTTATACCGGATGACCCACTATGAGAATACTTCATAATAGTTATGTAAGTGTCATAAGTATTCTTATGGCGACCATAGTGAAGTAGTCCTTTGACTTGAACTCACATGAGGAGTTGTAGGCTTTAATGCTATCAAACGTCATGCGTAACAGGGTGATTGTTGCCTTAAAAATAGTTGTCTCTAAGCTTGTGCATGTATACAAAATCACAGGAAGTAGTATAGAAATTAAGTCAGATATCTTTCCCACGAGGATTATAATGCTGTAGCAAAATTCCTATTTAGACTATATGCTCTAGCAGTTAGGTTGGTAACAAAATTTTGTTGTGTGTGCAAAATAAATGTAAATTTAGCTGAAGAAAGTTAAAGCTTTAGAAAAATAGATTTAAAAGAGTTGAGTTATCAAATATGGGAAAATAGCTCTAGGTATGCTCTTTCATAAATCCTGCTTAGCCTATATTATGCTCTGCCTATGCTCCAACATTTAACTTCAGGAAGTAAATGAAATAGACAACTATAAACACGAGAAGGGGGGGTTGAATTATGTTTATCAGAATTTAAAACAAAGTTGAAAAATTTTCGCACACAGAAGCTAGGCTCAGACAAGTGTAAAAACATTGCACAGACAGGTGACCTGTCTGATGAGACTTTAATAGAAAAACACACAAGCACACAACTTGAAAACAAGTTCGATATTCACACTTTAACCCCTTTAGTTAGAAAGCAGATAATATAATCAAAGTAATTAAAGAGTTTAAGGGAAGAGAGATTAACACAACTATTTATCCTGATTCACTCTTCAACACAAAGAGCTTCGTCCAGTCGTTGACATCACCAAGTTTTATCCACTATAACTGATCCGGTTACAGACTTCAAGTATTGTTTCCACACATAGCCTCTTAAGGCTCCAAGATAAGTATTCTTTGCTTACCTAGCCTTTTCAGGCTCACACAGGTTTGTTTAAGAAGTTTGTTTGTAATAAATACAATAGACAGACAGTTCTTTCACTAACACTCAGAGTGGATTAAATGTAAGCTTAGGAAAGACTGCGTAATAACTTCAAATGATTGAAGAATACAGATTGAAAGAATGAAGAAATAAATTTGTAGGGTAATGGCTCTTTTATTGTTGTGTGTTCTCTATCTTCATCTTCAATGACTTCTGTATTTATAGCCTTCAAGCATTTAAGATCCGTTAGATACATTCCTTCAAATATTAGCTTCAAGCAGAGCTCCATTAAATGCAATAGAGTAGTTTTGGACAGTCATTAATGCACTAGGAATGTTGGTTGTACTCTAAAATGAAGGATCATGGCTTTATGCATTGTGCAGTAGCCAAATCGGAGTTGTATAGAATGCTTTTGTACTTTGTAGAGCACCTTTCCCTTTTCGTGTAATAACCACGTGTACTAGGGAATAAAGCATGTTGGAAACATTCTTTAATTGGACTTCTTCTTTGATTTCCTAGGTTGCTTGTGAGAATGAATTCTGACTTTTCTTGATAAGCGTGAAACGAAGAAAGAGAGAGCTTTAGAGTCCTATGCATGAGGGGACAACTTCAAAAAGCTCCTTGTACTTGGGTTCCCTATCGAAGAACCTCAGACAAGTAAAAGAACTTATCAGAAGACAAGTTGAAACTTAAGTACAGAAAGTCAATATCCTAGTCATCAGACAGGTTGACTTTTACTTCTCCAAGCAGGTGGTCATCTATGTGGCAGATAGGTGAGAAAGTGACTTCTCACTATTTTGATCTGTACACTGGATAGGCAGGTTAGCAACCAATATAAAGGTTAATTAAATCATTAACAATTGTTTAGTTTTCATCAAAACTTAGGGAAATGCACATCAGACATTTTAGGGACTTAACAATCTCCACTTTTTTTGATGATGACAAACGTTCAGGTGATTTAATGAACCTTAGAAAATATCAACAGAAGTTATAACAAGATTCAGACAAGTTGAAATTTTCTTAGCCATAAGGGTTGTGCAGACAGGTGCACTTAGGTTTACTTTAGGACAGCACAGTATCAGGGTTATACATATGATCATTTAATTTACGAACAGAGATGCACTCAAAGATAAGTTCCAATTTTACTTAGCCATTATTTAATCATCTTAACTTTACTTTCTCCCCCTTTTGTCAACAGCTAAAAGAAAAACAATCAAGAGACAGAAAAGTAAAGACCAGAAAATAAAGGATAAACAATATTTATTTTATACATCATAAGCTTTTCAGTACAAGACAGATTTTATAGACAAAACTACATAGGCTGACTAAAAAGCAAAAAAGGAGATTCAACTCTCTTTTCTAAAAGCATCCTAGCATGCCTTTCTTCATCCATCTGTCTTCTGGTTTCCTCTAGCTGAGCCTGAAGCAAGTTGAAGCTATGTAAATCCACCATCTAAGGAGTGGAGGCTTCTACGGCCTGTGACTAGTTGAAGCAGCAGACTGGTCTGAGTGCCAGGGCAAGGCTAAGATAAGAGATGCCTTGGGTATAGAGAAGGGTGAGGAAATACGAGAAAAGACAAGTTGATGAAGGGTTCTATAGTAAAAGAAGGGAAGAAAGACTAATTTAAAGCGAAGTCCGATTACGACAAAGTCAAGAACAGGGGATGAAAAGACATAAGAAAGTATTTCAGATGGAGACAGACAGGTGACTCTTATCTGGATAGGAGGGGGAAGGGGTTGTTGGGCTAAGACAGATGGAGGTAGGGGTAACAAGAAAACAATGTGACAAAAGAAGTAATTTGATCCTGTTACTAATAAAAAGAAATACCTAGACCTAGTAGGTAACATTACAACAGAGGCAGGATAGTGAGTCCTTGCCAATGTTCTAATGAACAAGACAATAAGGGGATAAAAGAAAATCTCCATACATGGGTTAAGGATATGAGGCGGAGGAGAAGGAATGACAGACAGGTTAGAGAAGCTTGCAGTCATAAGAGATTGCAAGTCAGACACAAAAAGAATTGATGATATGCCAGCTTGTTCTTTGGGAGTTGAGTCCCTATGAACAACTGTGTACTGACATATATCAGGCACAACATCATAAGATGATGTTTGGGTTTGGTGAGTGGAGACAGGTGAAGAGAAATGAGACACAACAGAGAGGGGTTGGATAGATAAGGCAGGTGGAGAAGAAAGCGAGCGATTTGGAATACCTTGGTGAGAGGCGGAAGTTGGTGTAGAAGGAATGGATGAAAGGACCAGCTGATTTTCTGACAGCTTTGGCTTCTTCCTTGACAGAGGAGGGGATAGAGTGTCAACCATAGGGTGGACAACTGTCTGTGTCCCAACAGACGGGTTTACAGCAGTTGCAGCAGAAAATTCAACCTCTGCAGCATGATCTTCTGCAGGAAATTCTACCCTTTCAGCAGATGCCACAAAAAGCACTGGGTAGCCAGACCTTCTATTTATGGGAATGAGTCCCAAATTGAGAGTCTTCTTCTCCTTTGGCTTCTCCAAGGGTCTTGTTGTCAGCTCCCCCTGAGCAGGTACTTCCTCTTTGCTAGGTGCAGACTCCACCTGTCTGACCTTGGCGAAGGTCTTCACCAGCCTTCTCCTCTTGCTGGGCTGTGCAGACTCAGCTTATGATGCCACATCATATCTTGTCTTCCTCTTGGGAGAGGGCTTATTCATCTTGAACCTTAGTGACTCAACTATCTCATCAGTCTCAGCAGAGACTGGGTGTTTCTCCAAAGCAGGCCTCTGGTCCTGTCTGGCCACTTTTCCAGCATGCTTCCAGATCCTTTCAGAGATGGGCATCTCTGACTCATATAGGGATGTTCATCAACCGATCCAAACCGCAAAAACCGAACCAAAAAACCGAAAACCGAACAAACTGAAAACTGAAAAAACCGATAACCGAAAAAACCGCAATTTTTATTGGATTTGATCGGATTTTGGATCCTATAGTGAAATCCAATCCACTCCAATCCAAAGCGATCTATTATATACATATACCATTCTTTTTGAAATTATAGTATTACTCATACTTAAACATTATTCTTCATACTTTTATATCCCTCATTTTCTTTAATATTTTTGTTGGAATGACATATATAAGACAATTTAGAATAAATATTAATGTCTTGAAATTATATTTTAGTAAAAGTTTTGATGCATAACATATATATTTGATTGAGTAATCATGAAAAATAGGAAAACAATTAAGTAAATTTGAAAAATAATTGGCTACAATTTATTTGTAACCGATTCATGGAAAAAATATGATAAATAGGAGTAGATATAGAGAATTAATATAAAAGAACATGTTAAAAAATATCAATAATTTTTTTCTTCTCAAACTCCCAAATTAAAACAAAAATTATCTTTTACCATTATTAAATAAGTAGAAAGGACACTTGACATTAGAAAAAAAATAAAGTATGACAAAAACCGAATTATCCAATCCAATCCAAACCGCATTTAATTGGATTGGATCGAATTTTTTTAAGGACTCAAACCGATCCAATCTAAACCGCACGATGTTTTCATCATTGGATCGGATGACAATTTAGCTCAAAAACGATCCAATCCAATCCGCGAACACCCCTCACTCATCAGTGGAGACCACTGGTTCTTCTTTCAAATTCTGCTCAGCAGTAGGCTTCTTCTTTTTCTTCTTGTCCTTCTTGTCTTCCTCCTCATCCTCCAGAGGAATACCCTCTATGTTCATCATAGACAGGTTCTTCCTTTCAATAGGAAAGGACATGTCTATGAAGTGCACATCACTAGGAACAAATGGCTTGTTCCTGAAGAGTCTTGTCAACAGCATTCCATAGGGATATGTCTGCATGTTGGTCCTCTTGATCAGTGAGTCAGGTAGATGTAGATGAGGTCATTTGATGCCCACCTTGTTTTAGTGAATCAAGTGGTACAGGGCAAACCTGTCCATCTTGCTCACACTATCCTGTAATCCTTTCCTTGGCATCACACATTCCAGTAGCAGCTTGTGCATGAATCTGCATTTCACCACCATGCTTACTGGCTTCATGTTCTTAGGGTTGGGAGCACCATACAGAGCAATGTTATCATTCTCTGTTCCTACCTGATATTCCCACTCAGGCTTGAAATCAGCTCCAATCCTAGGGCATCTGGTGATGAGTTCCAGAAAGCTGATGGGAAAGAGAAGAGTTGTATCCATCACTCGAGCACGAAAGCGCTTGGTTCCATCGAGCTTGCTGGTGAAAACCACAACACTTGTCCAGAAGTCTATGACAAGCTTGGGATGAACCAGCTCTTTTAGGTCAAAGAAGGAGGTCCACTTGGAGTATTCCAACTCCTCTGCAACGTCTGTTCCCCACCTTTTCATTTGTTGGAGGTCCACGATCTTGCCAGCCAAGATCTTTTCCACATCAGAGAGTCTCATGTTATACTTCTCAGAAATTTCTTTCGAAGAAAGATGCTTTGAGGGTGACATTTCAGAGAGAAAGATTTATAGGGTTTTGGAAGTTTAGAAAGGTTTGACAGAGAAGAAGACGAAGATGAAGAGATTTTTAGGGATTGAAGGCGTAAAGGTTGAACCTTTCTGACTCTTTGTCTTTTATAGTCATTTAGGTAGGAGAGAGAAATAAAACATTTTTAATTTTTAAAATGGCACGATTTACGAGGGGAACTATAACGTCCACTTTAGACATTATGAAAACATGGTTTCAAGATTAAAACTGTCATGCACATGATTAGCTTCAGATTAATAAATGGTATAAAATAATTGATAACCATTTTACCAAAAACTGTTGAGTTCAAGCATTATGACTCAGCAGGGTCAGACATGTAACATAGACAGGTGATATAAAACATAAGACAGGTAGCAAAGATAGGTTAATTATTAGACATGTCATTCAACAATGCAATGCATGTTTAGATTATCTCTAATAAATAAAAACCTTTCTTCTGCTAATGACTTAGTAAAATATCAACCCATTGATTTTCAGTTTTAACAAACTTAATATCAAAGATACCTTTATGAACATAATCCCATATAAAGTGATGTTTGATTTCAATATGCTTAGCCTTAGAATGCTGAATTGGATTTTTAGTTAAGAATATGGCACTAGAATTATCACACCACACATATATATTATGCTCATAAATAAAGTAATCCTCAAGTTGATGTTGTACCCATAAGTGTTGAGAGCAGCAACTAGCAGCTGAGATGTATTCTGCCTCAGCAGTAGACAAAGCAATAATTGTCTGCCTTTTACTTGACCAGGAGACTAAGCTTGCTCCAATGAAGTGACATCCTCCACTAGTGCTCTTTCTTTCTATTATGTCCCCAGCAAAATCAGGATCACAGAATCCCACTAATCTGTATTCTTTTGATCTTCGATACATCAAACCAAGATTAGTAGTCCCAAGCAAATATCTAAATATTCTCTTAACAGCTTTGATGAGATTCTCTTGGGTCAGATTGGAATCTAGCACACATACAGACACTAAACTGAATGTCAGGTATGCTTGAGGTTAAGTACAGTAGAGAGCCAATCATATCTCTGTAGACAGTTTGGTCTACCTTTTTACCTTCATCAACTTTGCTTAATTTTGCATTGGGTTGTATGGGAGTTTTCATGAATTTAGAAATTTCCATCTTATACTTCTTGAGTATCTCCTTGGTATACTTTTGTTGATGGATGTAGATTCCATCACTTGCCTGTTTGATTTGTAATCCAATGAAGAACTTTAATTCTCCCATCATTCTCATCTCAAATTTTGCTTCCATTAACTTGGAAAATTCTTTTTACAACTTTTCATTAGTTGCTCCAAAAATAATATCATCAACATTTATTTGGACTATAATAAAATTCTCTTTAGAACTTTTCTTAAACAAGGTAGTATCTACTTGTCCTCTAGTAAAGTCATTATGCACGAGAAAAGAACTAAGTCTATCATACCATGCTCTAGGTACTTGTTCCAAACCATATAATGCCTTTTTAAGTTTGAAAACATGATCTGGTTTATCAGTATCTTCAAAACAAGGGGGTTGTTTAACATACACTTCTTCTTCAATTATACCATTTAGAAAATCACTTTTTACATCCATTTGAAAAATGGTGATTCGGTGTTGTGCAACATATGACATTAATATGTGGATAACTTCTATTCTAGCTACATGTGCAAATGTTTCAGTATAATCAATACCTTCTTGTTGGTTATAGACTTGAGCTACTAACCTTGCCTTATTTCTGACAACTTCGCCATCCTCATCCAATTTGTTTTTGAAGACCCACCTTGTTCCAATGATAGATTTGTTTTTGGGCTTGGAGACAAGTGTCCAGACATAATTTATGGCAAACTGGTTGAGTTCTTCTTGCATAGCTAGAATCCCGCTTCATCCTCAAGGGCTTCTTCAATGCATTTTGGCTCTATTTATGACATAAAGGCCACATTGCTTGATTCTCTTAAAGTGGATCTAGTTCTTACTCCTTCTGAGGGATTTCCAATAATAAGATCCTTAGGATGATGAGTTTTAAATTTCTAGTCCCTTTTGAGATCATCATGAAGATCTTGAATTGTCTGATGACTTGTCTATTGACTTGTCTGCTGACTTGTCTCTTGACTTGTCTTCTCCACTTGTCTGTCTTGCTCATTTACAGGTTCTGTCTTGGTCAGACAAGGTGGTTGTTGACTTTCTGACTTGTTTATATCAAGACCTGCAAGATCATCTTCTAGATCTAATAATTCCTTATTAGTCTTTAAACCATCATTGAACTTAACATGAGCAGATTCTTCAATAACAGAAGTTCTGGAATTGTAAATTCTAAAGGCTTTAGACATTTCAGAATATCCTACAAAGATACCTTTATCTACTTTGGAATCAAACTTTCCAAGTTGATCCTTAGTATTCAGAATGAAGCATTCACAACCAAATGCATGAAAATAAGATATGTTGGGGCTTTTTCCTATCCACAATTCATAAGGTGTCTTTTTTAGAAAAGGCCTAATAAGTATTATGTTTTGTACATAACACGCAAGATTTTACTGCTTCTTCCCAAAAGTACTTACGGAGATTATTCTCATTGAGCATATATCTAGCCATCTCTTGCACAGATCTGTTCTTTCTCTCAACCACTCCATTTTGTTGTGGAGTTCTAGGTGCAGATAAATTATGAGAGATCACATTCTCCTCATAGAACTGTCTAAACTGCTCATTTTCAAATTCTCCCCCATGGTCACTTCTAAGGGTAGAGATACAGAAACCCTGTTCATTTTGTACTCTTTTGCAGAATACTGAGACAGCCATAAAAGACTCATCCTTGTGGGTTAAGAAGAGTACCCATGTAAATCTAGAGTAGTCATAAACTATGACAAATCCATATTTTCTTCCAACCAGGCTAGCAACACTAACTGCTCCAAACAGATCCATATGTAACAACTGAAGAGGTCTAGAGGTTGATACTTGGTTTTTATATTTGAAACTTGATTTTATATGTTTACCTCTCTGACATGCATCACACAAGACATCTTTCTTAAAACTAATATCAGGCAATCCTCTCACAAGGTTATCCTTTTTCAGTTTAGAAATAAGTTTCATACTAGCATGTCCTAGTTTCTTATGCCATAACCATCTTTTATCCTCTTTAGACATCAGACAAGTTACACTTTGATCTGAGAGATCAGTCAGTTCAATCTTATACAGATTTTGTTGCCTTTTAGCTGAAAAGAGGGTTTTGCCACTATAGTCTTTAACTATGCATAAATCCTTGGTAAATGAGACATCAAATCCACTATCACATAATTGGCTTATGCTAAGCAAACCGGTTCTTATTCCTTCAACCATAAGAACATTAGATATAGAGGGAAGAGGGGGTTTACCACCAATAGTACCAATGTCTATAATTTTCCCTTTCTGATTGCCTCCAAAGGCAACATATCCTTCTTTCTTAAGTTGGAGGTTTAGGAACATAGACCTTTCTCCTGTCATGCATCGTGAGCAACCACTGTCCAGGAACCAGTAGTGGTGTCTTCTTTGTCCTATTAAGGACATCTCATCATCTGAATCTAAGTCAGTGTTGGCCATCAGACAGAGATTAGCTTCTTCCTCTGTCTCTTCATCAGAAGATGTTGACTCCAGATCCTCCCAAGCAGTCATCATCCCTTTCTTCTTCTTTTTGAAGAACTTCTTAAAAAGGGCTTTCTTAAGATGAGGACACTCAACTTTGATGTGACCAGGCTTCTTGCACTCATAGCAGACAATTGAACTTTTGTCTGTTGAAGTGGATTCTTTGAAGTTCTTATCCTTGTTGAAACTTCTGAATGGCTTATCCTTTCTGAAATTATTTTTCTATAAGAGAAGCTTTATCTTCCCAGTTAGGAGAGATAACTCTTCATCACTTTTAGAATCTTCGGGTTTAGACAGGTCAGCATCACTTGATGACTCGTCTGCCTTTAGAGCCTTAGAAGCTTTTGCTGACTTTTGATCAGCCTTCAGAGCAATTGACTTGCCCCTCTTTGTTGTAATTTCATCTCCAAGTTTTTGCTCATGAATAATGAGTGTTCCAAGAAGTTCATCCATAGTCAAGGTAGTGAGATCCTTGACTTGAGAAATAGCAGTGACCAAAGGTCTCCACCGCTTAGGTATACTTCTTAGTATTTTTCCAACCTTCTCAGCATTAGTATAAATTTTGCCAAGAGACTTTAGGCCATTGATGATAGTTTGGAATCTACCTATCATCCAAGCAACAGATTCTCCTTCCTCATTGAGAAACAGTTCATACTTTCTGATAAGTATGACAATCTTTGATTCTTTGACTTTGGTTGTTCCTTCATGTGTGACAGCTAAAGTATCCCATATTTCTTTAGCAGAATCACAGGCACAAACTTTTTCAAATTCTTCAGGATTGAGAGCTCAAATGATGTTGTATCTGGCTTTGTGGTTTAGCTCCCATTTTGTCTTTTCTGCAGGGGTCCACTGAGCTTTTGGCTTGTCAGTGTTGTCATCATTTTTAGGAATGAATGGACTATCAGTGATGACATCCCAGAGATCAGAGTTTGTAGATAGAATGAACCATTGAAATCTATCTTTCTAATAGTTTTAGTTTTCTCCATTGAATAATGGTGGTCTGGTAAGGGAAGCTCCTTCATTCTGGTGACTCCCACTTGAACTAGCTCCATCAGTCATGTCTATTCTTCAGGACCATTACCTTTACACTGTTAGATGCTCAACCCAGAGACTGATCTCTAATACCAACTGAAATAGAAAACTATAAACACAAGAAGGGGGGTTGAATTGTGTTTATCATAATTTAAAACAAAGTTGAAAACTTTTCGCACACAGAAGATAGGTTCAGAAAAGTGTAAAAACACTGCATAGACAGGTGACCTATCTGATGAGACTTTAATAGAATAACATACAAGCACATAACTTGAAAATAAGTTTGATATTCACACTTTAACCCCTTTAGTTAGAAAGAAGACAATATAATCAAAGCAACAAAAGAGTTTAAGGGAAGAGAGATTAACACAGCTATTTATCCTGGTTCACTCTTCAACACAAAAAGCTATGTCCAATCCTTGGCAGCACCATGTTTTATCCACTATAACTGATCCGATTACAGACTTCAAGTATTGTCTGCACACCTAGCCTCTTAAGGCTCCAAGACAAGTATTCTTTGCTCACCTAGCCTTTTCAGGCTCGCACAGGTTTGTTTAAGAAGTTTGTTTGTAATAAATACAATAGACAGACAGTTCTTTCACTAACACTCAGAGAGTGGATTAAATGTAAGCTTAGGAAAGACTGTGTAATAACTTCAAATGATTGAAGAATACAGATTGAAAGAATGAAGAAATAATTTGCAGAGTAATGGCTCTTTTAATATTGTGTGTTCTCTATCTTCATCTTCAATTACTTCTGTATTTGTAGCCTTCAAGTATTTAAGATCCATTAGATACATTCCTCCAAATATTGGCTTCAAGCAGAGCTCCATTAAATGCAATAGAGTCGTTCTGGGCAGTCATTAATGCAATAGGAACGTTGGTTGTACTATAAAATGAAGGATCATGACTTTATGCATCGTATAGTAGCCAAATCAGAGTTGTGCAAAATGCTTTTGTACTTTGCAGAGAACATTTCCCTTTTCGTGTAATAACCAAGAGTACTAGGGAATAAAGCATGTTGAAACATTCTTTAACCGGACTTCTTCTCTGATTTCCTAGGTTACTTGTGAGAATGACTTCTGACTTTTCTTGATAAGCGTGAACGAAGAAAGACAGAGCTTCAGAGTCTTCTGCATGAGGGGACAGCTTCAAAAAGCTCCTGGTACTTGAGTTCCCTATCGAAGAACCTCAGACATGTATAAGAACTTATCAAAAGACAAGTTGAAACTTCAGTGCAGAAAGTCAATATCCTAGTCATCAGACAAGTTCACTTTTCCTTCTCCAGACAGGTGGTCATCTATGTGGCAGACAGGTGAGAAAGTGACTTCTTACTATTTTGATCTGCACACTGTATAGACAGGTTAACAACCAATATAAAGGTTAATTAAATCATTAACAAATGTTTAGTTTTCATCAAAACTTAGGGAAATGCATGTTAGACATTTTAGAAACTTAACAGTAAAAATGTGTTTTCCATCACTTAAGGATTAGGTTCATTAACTGTCTTCTATTCCTAGATTCAGATTAATTATATCATCATCTTAGTAAGCACGTTCCAGTTAGTTTAGGGACTTGAATAACCATTCCTAGTCTATTCAACACCAAATAATTTTCCAATTAATGGTTTAATCCCTATCTTTTATCTCTTTCCACTTTACTTAGTTCTTCCAAACCAAGTAATCTTTATATTCAATTAAGTTGATCACTCTTAACTAAATAACATTCCACACATGATAAAGGAAAATGCAGAACAATACATTGCATAAAAACAACTAAGCATTCATTATATTAGCATACCTAAAGCTTAAGGTGTTTAGCTCATGTTGAGCTTACAAAAATCAAAATGATAAAATGAAAAGGAAGTCATTACAATGGTGAAGATAAACAAAAAGGGCAGCAACTGGAGGTTGAAGATGACTCGGCGCTGCTCTCTAGGTTAAGACAAGAGTGAATCTGTCATTGATGAGTGTGATTACACCTCATGTTTCCTTGTCATTTTGCATGCATTTTCATATAGTTTAGGCATATTTAATTTGATTTTTGTTAATTTTTACCTTGGAACGGGTAAGGCGGTTTTGTGGTGTTGTTTTGCAGAAATTAAGGGTTAAATGCTCAAGATCAACCATGATGGAGCTTGGATGAAGATGGGGCTTGAAAAGTGAAGAAAATGAGCCAAACAGACCCCATCACGGCCTAGCCGTGATGACCATCACGACCATGATCGAGCATTAACTGAAAAGAAAGAAGGCGAAAGTCAGAACTGGTCACGGCCTGCCCGTGATGCCCATCATGGCCGTGACATGTCAGCTGAACCAGACCCTCAACAGGCAAAACTGATCACGGCCTAGTCGTGATGAGCATCACGGCCGTGACAGACCAATCACTGAAGAAGCGCCTAAGGCAGAAGCCGTCACGGCCGTGACACGCATTACTTGGATCTGAAGCAACCGATTTTGATCAGAATTTCTGTTAGATTGGGATTCAAACTTCCCAAATCTATAAATAAGGCATCTAGGCAAAGATTAAGGGACTTTGGGGGCTGCTACTCTTAGGCTATAATTTAGGATCTCTCTTCTTCTTCCTCCTCTCCTCTCTTATTTTTATTTTCATGTTGTTGTTAACCAAGCCTGTCATCACCATGACAAGGCTTGAGTAGTAGTTTAATTTCTAGGGATTGGGGCTATGCCCAAGGTTTGTTTATGGTAATGAATTGATGTTTTATCTTTGTTAATTGTGATTTTTGCTTTAGATCTGATTTCTAGTGTTTTAATTACTCGTAAATTCGGCGGCCGCTTATTTGTATGACGTAGATATTCTAAGGAGGAACCTAGCGGTGAACTTAGGTATCGGATCTATAGAATCAGACTTAGGACTTAAATCACGAGAGTTAGAAGCGGTCCTTCGAGGATTAACGAATTGTCACAAAGCGTAAAGGGTCCAATCTAACTTCGACTACCACGAGAGTAGGGGTTGGTTTAATTGGGCACGGTTTTTGTAACCCGAGAGGGAGCATTAACTATTTGAGGATAAATTCGCCTTCAAAGCAACTTCAATAATTAACAAGGGTTAGTCAGTTTAGTAACATAAACGATCTTGTTGGTAACCCAATTCCTAGGAATCCATTTAGATATAAAAAACCATATATTGATTTACTTTTTGTTTTACTTGATTGCATTCCTTATCCAAGTTATCTCTTATTTCAAAAATCCAAATCTTTTTTTATGCAGTCCAGTTTTATCATTTAAAAATTAGTTGCGATTTGAGATCACGGTCTCTATGGGATCGATATCTTTTTATTACTTGGCGACGAATCCGGTACACTTGCTGGATTGCACATGCACCTCGCACGACATCAAGTTTTTGGCGCCGTTGCCGGGGACTGTGTTTCCTCGAATCTCAATTTAGTTTTTAGATTGATTTTTCTGGACTTTTTCTTTTTCTTTTTAATTATTTTTTGTTATAAAAAAAATTATCTTCATCAATCTCTTTCTCTGTTTTTAGCATCTATCTCTTTGTGTTTTCTCTTTTATTAAAAGATCACTAAGTCTTGGAAACCTTAGTTAGGTAGGCCCCGAAGTCGAAAGGACCTTTCACAGATGAAGGAGACTACAAAGAGAGAGAGAGAGAGACTGATTCCCATTCAACTCATGGCGAATTTACCAGACACGAAACCGTTGAAGGATTACGCAGCCCCAAATGCGAGGGCTTTGCGACTTGGGATTGCTAGGCCAGAGATCGAGGCGGAGAACTACACTATGCCGCCTATGCTAATTAACATGATTAGGCAACATCAATTCAGAGGATTGCTCACGGAGGACCTGACTGACCACGTGGAGACATTCTTGGAATTCACCGATGCAGTTAGAATTCATGGCGATGCTATTCGCTTCAGGTTATTCCCTCCTCTCTGACTGGAAAGGCGAAATCTTGGCTAAAGCAAATACCCGCTAATACCTTGTCGACTTGGGACCAACTAGAGTAGGCGTTCTTGGAGAAATTCTTCCCTCCATCCAAGATAGCCTACATACGAACCCAGATCACCGGCTTCTTCCAAAGAGATGGAGAATGCTTATCAGAAGCTTGGGATCGCTACAAGGGATTGCTGGAGTCATGCCCACATCATGGACTCGAGAGGTGGTTGTTAGTGCACACCTTCTACAACGGATTGGATTACTCTTCGAAGGTATCACTTGACTCCGCAGCTGGTGGAGCCTTTATGAATAGGCCTCTGACTGAGGCATTCAACATCATTGAAAATGTGGCCACCAACTACCACCAATGAGGTTCAGAAAGAGGTAATAACCCGAAAAAAATTTTAGGGGGTAAATTTGAAATGAATAGCACTGACTTATTATGTCTAAAATAGACTCACTAAATAAACACTTTGATCAGCTTGAAAGAGCTAACGTGAGTTCAATAGGTGCTACTAACATTGTTTGTGAGATTTGTGGAATGTAGGGACATGACATAATGGAGTGGCCACAGGGTATTGCTCATGGATCCGGCGCTTCGGGGGAACAAGTGAACTCATGTCACAACTTCTACGACACGAACCCGAAGTTGCCCAATTATGCTCCCCCAAATCCTTACATCCAAGGAAGGAATAACAACCCTTACCTATCCTACGGGAACTACAGCAACACGCTGAACCACGAGTTCCAAGAGGCCAAGGTAATAGGAAACCCGCACCGGGGTATCCTCGGGTACAGAAGTCTAAACTCGAGTCTTTATTGGAAAATTTTGTAGAAACTCAAACAAAATAAAATGAAGAGTTTAGACAACAAGGTAGGGCAGTAAACGAGGCAATAAAAGAGCTAGCATCTAAGGTAGATAACTTAGCCATTCATAACAAGATGCTAGAAACTCAGATTGCCCAACAAGCCAGCACATACTCTAGACCTAAGGGTACGTTCCCGGGGCAACCCAAAGCTAATCCCAATGAGCATTGTAATGCCATATACTTGAGGGATGATAAGCTTGGGGTGGTTGAAAAGGATGTGAAATGTGAGGAGGACATGAGCGAGGATGAAGAGCCATAATCAAAGTATGTCCCTCCACCACCGTACCAACCCCCAATACCTTTCCCACAAAGGTTGGTCAAGAGAAAGCAAGTAGATATAGAAACTAATATGCCTCCTAAGCTAAAAGATCCAGGTAGTTTCTCTATTGCTTGCTCAATTGGAGAAGTGAAAATAGACCAAGCCTTATGTGACTTAGGGGCTAGTGCGAGCTTGATGTCGCTCACTATTTTGGAAAGGTTGGAAACCAAAGAGCTGAGTCCATTCAAATTCTCCTTACAATTTGCGGATGGCTAAACTAGAACTCCTCTAGGCATACTAGAGAATGTTCCCGTAAAGGTAGGGAAATTTTTCATCCATACCGATTTCCTGGTATTGGATATGAGAGGGAATTTTGAATTCCCCATCATTTTAGGAAGGCAATTCTTGGCCACCGCTGGAGCAATAATAGACGTAAAGAATGGCAAACTCTTTCTGAATGTAGAGGAAGGTAGGGTAGATTTTTATTTGACTAACTCCTATAACAACCCTCCTTTTGAGAGCCATGTGTGCAGGATCGATATAACGTCTCCAGAGGTAAAGGAAGAGCTCAACATGGAAGCAACCCCGAAGATTTGCATGGCAAATGATGCACCCAGTAGTGATGAAGTTGGAGTTGCTCATCATGTGGAAACAAAACTTCCGTCGGGAGGGAGTAAGGCCACGAAGCTTAGAGTGAAAAGAGCAAAGCGGAAGCGCAATTGGCCATATGAGCAGAATCGGCTCTTTGAAGGACTCCCATGGAAGAGAAGTGTTCCTGCACTTCTACGCCCAGCCGACCCCGGGTGATTGAAAAAAGTATGGTCAAGCTTAGGACCGTAAATAAGCACTTCTTGGGAGGCAACCCAAGTTTTCTTTCCCTTTTCCATTTGTTTTTGAATTTAGCTCTTGAATAATTTGAGAAGATCAAGAGGAAAAAGATCATAAATTAATAGACTTGTCAAGTGTCTTCAGGATTAAGAAGGAAGGAAGAACAAAAAGGGCAGGGACAAATAAAGTCAGAAATCATCACACCCACACCGTGAGAGTGGTCACGGCCGTGATGAGAAGGTCCCTGAAGACCATAATTGATCACGGCCTGCCCGTGATGAGCCTCACGATCGTGATACATTTTCCAACAAGTTTTTGACTGGCATGTGAGCCAACACCCGCTACCACCTCGGTGAGTTTCCATTTTTCTCCTCTCTCCGACTTGATTGTTTACATTGGGGACAATGTAAGTTTTTAAGCTTGGGGTAGGGGTATTTTTGCAATTTTTTTGCAATTTTTTGCATTTTTCATGTTGCATTCATATAGGCATAGTTTTGCATGGTCACATGATTAGATTGCCCCTTGCTTAGATTATGCATCCAATTGCGAGAACTTAGTGCCAAATAAATTGAGATAGTGAATTTTTGAACCCAATTTTTTTTATTCTTGTGATAAGGCTAAAAATAAAAATGCTTGAGATAATCTTTTGATAGTTGATAATTAGCATGTGGTTCCTTAGATTTGTGTTTCTCATTGATTTTAAACTACTAAATGTTAGATTTTTGAGCCTAAAAGGGGTACTCACTAAATCTACCCCATTCTTTGTGATAGAGTGTTTTATTCCTCTTGGATTGTATTCTCTAGAACTTGACTTGAAACCATTTTGAAACTTAAAATTTTTTTAAAACACTTTTGAAAATGATTGAGGCACTAGGTATTTTTCCGGCCTTCCGAGCTTTGATTGATTAAATGCTACCCCTTAGTTGCCCAATTTTGAGCCTAAAATAAATAAATAAAATGCTTTTCTTGGTACCTTCAATTACTTTGATGAATAATGCTTGGCATGACACCTTTTAAAGTATTACAAAAAGGGTAAAAAGGTAGTTTGAAAAAGTATGGGATGAGAAAGTTAGAAAATATTTCTCTTGAGCTAAAAATCTCCCCTACTCCAAATAAATAAAATAAAATAAACAAAAAAAATGGAGAAGGGGACGACAAAAAGAAAGTGAGAAATAAAATGAAATAAAATAAAAAGAAGGAAAGAAAGGTGGAAAAATGAATCAAAGCCCAAAAAGGTATTTTAGAAGGTGTCATGCTTTGCAATGTCTGATAATTTGTTTAGCCTTCTCGAAATATCCTTTTCGTGATTTCCCCACCTAACAATTAATCCCATGGCCCCATTACAACCAAAGTAAAAGGCCTCTTGATTCTTATGTGTAATCATTAATAAAGTAGAGATTTGGTTAATAGTCAAGCTTATGGTAGGGTGCCTTCCTTGAGGAAATTAAGCGAATTGTCATATACCCTTGAACACTTGAGTAAGGTGAGAAGAGTGCCCGAATCAGTGAGAATATGAATTTAGGAAACCTAAGCTTCTAATTGGACTTGAAATTGATTGTCTCTTGGTTTCTTATTTGAATAAGCATGTCACTTGGTTTAGTTACTCGGGTTCTTGGTTCACTATCCATGCTCTGATTATTTATATCTTCTGGCCTTAGTGATTGCTTGAGGACAAGCAAAATCTTAAGTTTGGGGTGATTTGATGAGTCTGATTACACCTCATGGTTCATTATCATTTTGCATGCATTTTCATATAGTTTAGGCATATTTAATTTTATTTTTGTTAATTTTTACCTTGGAACAGGTAAGGCGGTTTTGTGGTGTTGTTTTGTAGAAATTAAGGGTTAAATGCTCGGGATCAACCAAGATGGAGCTTGGATGAAGATGGGGCTTGAAAAGTGAAGAAAATGAGCCAAACAGAGCCCATCACGGCCTAGCCGTGATGACCATCACGGACATGATCGAGCAATAACTGAAAAGAAAGAAGGCGAAAGTCAGAACTCGTCACGGCCTGCCCGTGATGCCCATCACGGCCGTGACATGTCAGCTGAACCAGACCCTCAACAGGCAGAACTGATCACGGCCTAGCCGTGATGAGCATCACGGCCGTGACAGACCAATCACTAAAGAAGCGCCTAAGGCAGAAGCCGTCACGGCCTGGTCGTGATGGCCATCACGGCCATGACGCACATTACTTGGATCTGAAGCAACCGATTTTGATCTGAATTTGTGTTAGATTGGGATTCAAACTTCCCAAATCTATAAATAAGGCATCTAGGCAGAGATGAAGGGACTTTGGGGGCTTCTACTCTTAGGCTAAATTTAGGATCTCTCTTCTTCTTCCTCCTTTCCTCTCTTATTTTTATTTTCATGTTGTTGTTAACCAAGACTGTCATCACCATGACAAGGCTTGAGTAGTAGTTTAATTTCTAGGGATTGGGGCTATGCCCAAGGTTTGTTTATGGTAATGAATTGATGTTTTATCTTTGTTATTTGCGATTTTTGCTTTAGATTTGATTTCTAGTGTTTTAATTACTCGTAAATTCTGCGGCCGCTTATTTGCGTGGCGTAGATATTCTAAGGAGGAACCTAGCGGTGAACTTAGGTATCGGATCTATAGAATCAGACTTAGGACTTAAATCATGAGAGTTAGAAGCGGTCCTTCGAGGATTAACGAATTGTCACAAAGCGTAAAGGGTCCAATATAAATTCGACTACCACGAGAGTAGGGGTTGGTTTAATTGGACATGGTTTTTGTAACCCGAGAGGGAGCATTAACTATTTGAGGATAAATTCGCCTTCAAAGCAATTTCAATAATTAACAAGGGTTAGTCAGTTTAGTAACATAAACGATCTTGTTGGTAACCCAATTCCTAGGAATCCATTTAGATCTAAAAAACCATAAATTGATTTACTTTCTGTTTTACTTGATTGCATTTCATATCCAAGTTATCTCTTATTTCAAAAATCCAAATATTTTTTTAGACAGTCCAGTTTTATCATTTAACAATTAGTTGCGATTTGAGATCACGGTCTCTGTGAGATCGATATATTTTTATTACTTGGCGACGAATCTGGTACACTTGCCGGATCGCATGTGCACCTCGCACGACATCAGTCATAAATGTGTCCAAGGCCCCCTTTTTAGGGTTACCTTAATTGGTTATATACCCCACTCTCTTTCATCCATTTTGGGCCAAAAAATAACATTATTTACTAGAGTCTTGGCCCATTTCCAAAAACGCAGGAGAGTTGATCCCTAGGCGTGTGGGCTCCACATTATCAGAGGCATTCGTGCATGTGAGGAGAGAGAAAATGTGTCCATGTCAGCTTTTGTCTTCTAGTATAGGGCTACTGAAGTTTGGCTTTGCTGTAGCAGTCAAGAAGTCCATTTTCCATGCTTCAATCATGCTCCAGCATTTCTCTGCTTAAGCATATAGAAAAATATGAGAGATGAAGCACAGAAGAACATATTACTGGCATTCGCATGTTTCAGTACCAAAATTTACCAAAAAGTAAAATATTCACATAAATGCAACTTTAAACTTAGAAGGCAACAATAATTCAAGGTATAAAGGTAATGAATAACTCTTCTTACAAAGATTTATCACACCACCAAACTTCAACTATTGCTTGTCCTCAAGCAATGCAAGAAAACATGACATCAAAACAATTATGCCCTTTGTTTGGCACACATGGCTCACCCTGATTCTCCATTCTTTTAGGACACAATTCTACACTTGCAATCATAACACAACACTCTTTATTTCATGCACACTTCAACAATTATCACAAAACTAATCTAAGTTCAGATTAACATATGCTGCAGCAAAGTCACTCAAAACAGTTGGTTTTGTTTCTCACCCTCTCATCTGAGTTTCACTCTCAACACAAACACACATCTTTGATTTAAACTTGATAGGGTTTCGTCACAATCAAAACAACACAAAATAGCACACAGCAAGAGGTCTTTTACGGTTGTAAGGGGGCTTAGGACAGTTGAGGTTGAAAATTTTCTGGATAAGTAGCTAAGTTCAAGGTATAGCAAAAGGATGCTTTTCAAGTCATCTCTAAATTCCAAGTATTCCTACCATGTCCTTATAATTCATTGCATTCCCCACCAAGACCCATACTTTATTATTTTTGTTGAGAACAAAGAACATATTATTGTTATACTATCAGGTTTCTTTCTCATTGTTCTTTGTTGTCATTTTTTAACATTTCTGTTTTTTTTTTACGTAGGGAAATGCAGCTTCACATTTCACATTTGTGAGTTCCTTAACCTTCTACTGCTTTCCCCTTCTTAATCATTCTTTACAGCTTTTCTGTACAGTACCTCCAAACTTAAGTGGGTGCTTGTCCTCAAGTCACCGCCAAACTTAACTCAGAATATAGCTACAAAAAGCATCCTTAAGCTCTACCTATTCAGGTAATCTTTGTTTTTCTAGTTAAGGGCTTGTAATGTGCTAGATATAAGAATAAAGGGCTCAGGCTCAAAGGGGCAACACTATGGACATACAGAATGATAAGGTTGGCTGTTTAAGCTCTAGCCAAAATAAAAACAAAACATGAAAATGCCTCAAGCATAAAGTGCGTGCAACCATATGTGTTCAGATTAAACTGAATCAAATCAAGCCTTACATAAAATGCATGAGCGTGAAGCATAGGTGCAGTGCAGTTTTGTCACTCAAGCTCACATTTATCAGTTAATGTTGCAGCATACATGTCCTCTTAGTTAAACCAGTGATGCAACAAAGTTAAAATTATGCAGTTAAGTCAGAGCATTAGGTTATCTAACAAGTGTTTTAACCAAAGAGTCCTTTTTGAACACAGCAAAAAGGCCAGAGGCCACTTCCATTTAATCTTTAAACTTATGGAATCAGCACGGTAGGGCACATACAAGCCAAACATCAGACAAAGTTTAAAAGAAACTATGGCCCTAGTGGCCCTACGCGCAGTCAGATATAAAAGGTCCTAATGACCACTACTTGCAGAAAATCAAAGAAACATAGTGATGGTAATGGGGTGGAAGGCTCAGAGTGCATCCTGTTGCGGGATGCTGCAGCCTCTATGGCTCTGTTTCAAGCCTGAGGTGCCCTGACGGGTGAGCTCTTACTGGTACCCCCACTCTTGGTGGAAGGCACTTTGCTGGGTGTTTCTCCAGTGACTTGCACTTCATCATCTTCTTCAGATTCTCCTTCTTCTTCAGATTCTCCTTCTTCATTATCTTTTTCTTCCTCTTCTTCACCTGCTTCAGCCTCCTCTTCCTCACTGCCTCCCTCTGCCTCAGCTTAGACAGTTCGCTCTGTTGTAGCAACCCCTTCCTATTAAGCCTGCGGTGCTGCAACCTTTTCTTGTTTAACCTTGGTTTCAGCAGTTGGCGCAGCAGGCTTGAGTCTCTTGGAAAGAGGGATTTCATCCTCCTCTTCTTCTGCTTCTACAGCATACTCGGCAGCAATTTTCATTACAGTAGTCCCCTTCCCAGTAGTGATTTTGACTTTCTTTGATGGTTAGGGGGCTTGAGGGTAGGCTTTTGCTTGAACTAGGGCAAAGGAGGGAACTTTTTCTGGTGCTGCAGTGTGGGGTCTTTTGGCACTCCCCTGATCTTACTGGGAGCTTTGAGGAGTAGGCTTTTTCTTCTTTGGCTCAAAGGCCACAATCACATTTTGCTGCTGGGATGGAGCAACGCCCATCCATTCTTTGTAAGAGGAAGAACTGTTTGTAGGGATAGTGTTTATGTTAATCTCAGGGTTCTCAGATGCAGGGTTGGGAACAATTTTCTCAAGTGGAACTTGGTCATCTTTTTGCATTGGTGGCATAATCTCTCTTGGGAACTGGGGAATGGGAGTCTCTTGCTTCCAATTGTTGAGCTTCATTGTTTGCTTCTCCCACTGGTATTTGACAAAGCAGAACTCCCAAAAAACTTTTTCTTGCTGCACTTGTTGCTGCAGCATGTTTGTCAGTTGGTCAATCTTTTGCTCCAGCATCCCAGAGTGATCCTGCTACTCTGGGGTGCCGGATCTAAGGGGTTTGGCGGTGTTTACTTCAGTCTTGTTAGAATTGGAGTACACCCTCAGTATGCAATTCATATCAATAGGGCCAGAGTTTTTCTCTAGCCCTTCTCCAAGATTGTACTCCACACCCTTCTCAATGCACAGGTGGAGATTTGATCCTTGATCATCTCCCCAACATTGATTTTCTTCTTTTTCATGATACAGTGGAGAAGATGTAACACCCCGTTTTTCGTAAATAAACTTAGTTCTTTCATATATGTTCTATATATATGTTTGTATATGCTTGTTATGTTTGTTTTTGATGCCTAAGTTCATGTTTGGGGAAGTTTAGCCTTAGAAAGGTTCAATCCTTTTAGAGTCCAAGTAACATGTTTCACAGTTTTGACCATATCCTGAGTTCTAGATGTTCGATCGAGGTGATCTTTATGGCATTGGAAATCTAAGAGAATTATCTACAAGCCTTATTTTATGTGGTTTGGCCAATTCAATTGTTTAGATGGTCTCACAGTGCAATTGTTGAGCGCCCCGTGCTTAGGAATTGAGCATGGCCGTGCTCAACAGGGAGCAAGGCCGTGCTCAGGTCTCAGAGTCTATAAATAGAGCAGTTCCTTGAGGGTGGCGACCCAAACCTTCTTTTTGGCACTTTGGGCAATCCTAGTGTGACAAAAACCTCTTCCCTTCCCTCCCCTTGAACCCCCTGAAGTTATTAGTGTTCTTGCTCTAGTTGTGGGAGAGAAGTAGCACGATAGTGTCGTTTAAGGTAATGTTGTCTTCCCTCTCTCTTAGTCTCTTTTCTGTAATTAGATCTACATACTAATTGGTTATCCTATTCTTCTTTGGCCAAGACTTGGGGAACTCGTCGAGACGCTTGAGGGAACGTGTCCAGTTTGCCAATGTTATCGTTTTGGAGATCTTCATACCAGGTATGGGGAGAAGAAATAGTATGAGTATGTAGGCTTGGGGGTAGCGTAAGACAAAGGGTTAGCCATGACCCTTCCTTGTTAACATGTTTATATGTTTATATGATTAATTGTTATTTGATGATTATCTGTTGTGACGATAATATTGGTATGAATGTTCTTTTTATTAATTGATGTTATCTGTTATGAATATGTTAATGTTGTGATGCCATGATTGTGATGAGTATGATGCTATTGAGTGTTGTTTGTGTTGTACTCTTTATAAGTGTTGATTGTTGAAGATGTTAATGCCAACAATGATGTTAAGACATTAAAATGCATTAATGATAATAATGAGAATTAGGCATGTTTTTCCCAGTTGTTCATAAGGCATGAATATAGTGTGAGAGTTAAGGTTATGTTCATAGGGCTTGGTTAAAGACCCTAGGATTAATTAGTGAGTATTTTAGGAACATTAATAATGAAGCTATGATTAAAGGATTAATTCCCCGTGATGATAAGACATGAATATCAATGAAGAACAGTTAAGATTAATGAAGTTGATGATCAATGGATTAGTAAAAGCCAATAGGTTGAATCTGTGAACCGTCCCAAGGATTTGGGAAAGGGTTTCTGACCCCTTTCTGCCCATATTAGTACGGTCACGCTCCATTGAACAAGCTCGTGCTTAACAAGGAGCACGCCCGTGCTCCAGTTTGAAACCCAGAGTAGGGCTCACATTTAAGCACACCCGTGCTCAGCAGGCAGCATGGCCGTGCTTGCCTGCAGGTCCAGTACACCAGTGGTCACCTGACCAGAACAGAACCAGAATGCATGAAATAGGGGTTTTCACCCCAAACACTTAAAAGACTTAATAAGATACCAACAGAACATGAAGACCAAAACACAAGTGATAAGATGTTGTACCTTGGAAGCCTAGTGTCCACTCCAAGTGTTAAGATGTTGTACCTTGGTATCCCAGTGTCCGCTCCAAGTGCTAAGATGTTATACCTTGGTAGCCTAGTGTCCGCTCCAAGGGGGCCTTGATGCTTGATGGTCAAGGTGTTAAGCTATGATGCTTAATGGCCAGAGTGTTGTTGATGCTTAAAAGACTTAACGATGAAACGTTAAACGATAATCCTTGATAGCCTAGTGGTCGAGGTGTTGATGGTGATAAAACTTGGGTAGCCTATGGGCATAAGCAGAGGTGGTGGTTGTGGTTGTGTGTTGCTTGCCATGCATTCACACATTGGAGATGTTGATGGGAGGTTGTGCAACATAGGGGAGGTTGTCCGAGAGTAAGACGATCTGGCCATCCGCGGGGATTCATTCGAGACTATGGGGTCATGTACAACCGTGGTGGCGCACCCGCGAGTAAGGTGCGTCGGTTGTCCTAAGGGCCCACCCATGGTTGGTGGATTGGCCCGGTGTTGGCGCTTCTATGGCCAATGTGGAGATGTAACCCCAAAGTTGGCATCCTGAGTTAGTTTGCATCCAAGTGCATAATAGATGAGTGGAGCAGAACTGCCTTGCATAGCATACACGTTGTATGATGATGATTGTTATGATATTTCTATATGATATGACATTCTTGTTTGATGTATGCTCGTCTTGCTAACTGCTTCCTTGCCGTTATATTCGTACATATGTTTCTTACTCCCTATCTCTATGTTTCTTGTTTTGAGCGCCCCGAGCTTAGGAATTGAGCACGGCCATGCTCAACAGGGAGCAAGGTCGTCCTCGGGTCTCAGAGTCTATAAATAGAGCAATTCCGTGAGGGTTGTGACCTAAAACCTCTTTTTGGCACATTGGGCAATCCTCATGCGACAGAAACCTCCTCCCTTCCCTCCACTTGAACCCCTTGAAGTTCTTGCTCTAGTCGGGGGAGGTAACATGCTAGTGTTGTTTAAGGTAACGTTTTCTTCCCTCTCTGATATGATCCTAAAAAGGAACATATAGAATTTTCGGATCTATCCTTGAGTGACCAACCAAAATATGAAGAAGAAGAAATACAAAAATGGATGAAGGTAAGGAATGGATGGTAGGCGCCACAATTCCAAGGGGAATTGATAAGCCAAGGTGAGGATCGCCATAAGAATCTTGGATTCTTGATAATATCAAGGGGATGACTCAATGAAGAACCTAGGAGAGAACACTCTCACACTTGGAACAAATCCAAAATGAACTCAAAGTTACCATTCAGCATGTAATATGTGTGTACATATAGTAGTGGGAAAGAAAAACCAAAGGTCATCATGGGATGACATAAACTCCTGATAACTAGACATAACTCTCCACTAAGTGGTTATTAAAAGAACATAACTATCCTACTTAAGAAAATTATAAAAAGTGGTTCCATAACTTTTAAAGGAGTTACCTAGGCATGCAAGTCAAAGATTGCCCTCCTTTGAAAGTTCCAAAACGTGCTAGCCACCATTCCTAATGGGCCTTGCTCATTCATCATGATTAGTGTAGCCTAATTAACATAAAACTCATTTAAGGTCCAAGAATTTGTGTTAAACTTCCAGCACGTTTTTCACCATGATAGAAGCCGAATAAGGTCAAGAGGCTTGAGATATGAGTTTTAGATAATTTCCTACGCTTTCCAACGAACTAAAGAATGAATTAATCGGAGATCTGTAGCTCATACAACCAAAATAAGTATATGGGTTCATCACAATGAAAAAAAAATTCATCAAAAATTAATTTGGCCTTAAATTGAATATCATTCTTGGTTTGCATCATTCCCTCCTTCTTGGAGAGAATTCGACCTCAAATTCATTGCTTTTGGCAGTCATCTTCATCCATCGGGTTCAAACACATTTATTTTGAATCCACAGGGCACTTCTCTTGGAATTACTTCTTCAACTTCCTTCAAAATAGAGTTATCACCTCTAGGCAAAAAGTTTGCATTAGTAGTCAAACAAGCATCTTTACATATAAAGATATATATAGGCTGCCTTGCCAACAATGCTCCCTTCATCTTATTTTCTTTTATAGGAAGACTCTCAATTCTTCTTTCAACCTTTGCCTCAATCTTGTTCTTTTTATTTTCCCCTTAAAAAAATGCATTCTCCACATTTTTATCAACATCTTTTTCATTATGTTTGTTTTCCTCCATTCCCTTTTCTTCTACCTTTTTCTCATGGCTTTCTTTTTTCATTACTTCTCCTTATTTTCTTTCCTCATTCACCGAACACTCTGCTTTTATTGTTTTCTCACTCATTCTTTTTTCTCACTCTCTCCTTTCAAGTACATTTGATCTCCATACACTTGTTTTGGTGACAATGATCCAAGAATAATTTTGCGATTACTAAATACAAATGAGTACCTATTGTTGTAGACATTATATGTCGCTTCTCGTTAAGCCCTCCAAGGACGGCAAGTACCAAGTGCCTCGTTTCTATAGGCACCACATCACATAACACCTCATCTTCATATCTCACAATCTGGAAAGATACTCGTACTTGTTTGTTCACCATCACGTCACCGAGGTCACTAAACTATGGGATGTACCAAAGCTTATACGGTTGTGGATGCTCTAGAATAGGAAGCCCCAACTTTTGCACCATGGTGGTACTAGCTAGGTTGATGTAACCTTTTCTATCAACGACCAAGCTACATATCTTATCCTTCACATAGAATCTAGAATAGAAAATATCCTCCATTTGCTTGGCATCATTTTTCTTCATTAATGACTCCATGAAGAACCCACTAAGAAAAATTCAAACTTCTGAAAAAATCGAAAAACAAAATCAAAAGTCACTCTAGGAAGGATGGCTCTAGATACCACATGATATGATCCTAAAAAGGAACATATAGAATTTTCGGATCTATCCTTGAGTGACCAACCAAAATATGAAGAAGAAGAAATACAAAAATGGATGAAGGTAAGGAATGGATGGTAGGTGCCACAATTCCAAGTGGAATTGATAAGCCAAGGTGAGGATCCCACAAGAATCTTGGATTCTTGATAAGATCAAGGGGATGGCTCAATGAAGAACCTAAGAGAGAACACTCTCGCACTTGGAACAAATCCAAAATGAACTCAAAGTTACCATTCATCATATAATATGTGTGTACATATAGTAGTGGGAAATAAAAACCAAAGGTCATCATGGGATGGCATAAACTCCTAATAACTAGACATAACTCTCCACTAAGTGGTTATTAAAAGAACATAACTATCCTACTTAAGAAAATAATAAAAAGTGGTTCCATAACTTCTAAAGGAGTTACCTAGGCATTCAAGTCAAAGGTTGCCCCCATTTGTAAGTTCCAAAATGTTCTAGCCACCATTCCTAATGGGCTATGCTCATTCATCAACTTTAGTGTAGCCTAATTAACATAAAACTCATTTAAGGTCCAAGAATTCGTGTTGAAATTCCAACCCGTTTTTCACCATGATAGAAGCTGAATCAGGTCAAGAGGCTTGAGATATGATTTGTAGATAATTTCCTAAGCTTTCTAACAAACTAAAGAATGAATCAATAGGAGATCTGTAGCTCAAGATACATCCAAAACAATTATACGGGTTCATCACAATGAAAATAAAATTTTAATCAAATATTAATTTGGCCTTAAATTGGATATCATTCTTGGTTTGCATCACTCTCTCTTAGTCTCTTTTATATTATTAGATCTAGATACTAATTGGTTATCCTCTTCTTGTTTGGCCAAGGCTTGGGTGAGACACCCCATTGTGCCCCGTTGTGTTATCAGATTAAAACCTTATTAGTTATATTCTTAATCGCGCGCTTTACGTGAAAATACGTCAAAATTAAAAACTTAAGTTAATAAGCATGTAACTTTGAATAATTAAAAACAACACACCATATTTATAATGCGAATACACACATTTGTTTTTACACATAATACAAAACACTGTTGAGGGTATCGTCTCAATAGGATCCCTCACATGCATATATTTAAACAAACTGTTATACTTAGCGGAAAAATATAAAAAATACTTCTTAGACACACTGGACATACTATCTATACTCTAATCACCATGGATCACCGCTCGACCTCCTGCCTTTGGTTCATAAGGAGTTCCATCCAACTCCTCAGTAACCTCTGTTTCATACAGAGTTCCGTCCAACTCCTCAGCAACATATTCCTCCATCGGGTTTTCTAACATAAATAAAGTAGACACACAAAAGTACAAAAATATAGGGGATAAGAAGCAGTTCTATCGTCAAAAAGTGGAAAAGAGTCTTAGTATATGATACAATAAATATCAGACATAACATCACTCATAATTAATCCTCATCCCTAATTCACTATGTCAATCTCTACCCTCACTCACACAATCTAAAACTTTATACTGATGTGGACACAAATCCCCCATTACCATTAGGGATATTAGTCAGTCGTCCAAGTGACGCATCCCCAAAACCGGTGCACATTCTCATCCATGGTGAGAATGCTCATGCAAGGCAATGACACTATAGCTGCATAGCACAGTCGGTGCACACCCTGGTTCTCTCTCTCGAGAGTGCTCAAGCAAAGCATTGACACTATAGCTGCACAATTAAATATAACATAGGACGATCACACAAGGACTTCGGACCTTGTATGTTTTCAAACATACGATTAAAAACACAATGCAACCTATGATTCTCACTGAATTACATTAATAACAACCTAGTGCCTCAAGCTTCCATCGTAGCCTCGACTCACATTCTATGAAACATTTCATCTCTAAAATAATCCATTTAAGCTAGGCACTTCTAATTCATCGATACTTTCTCACCCAAACCAAATCCTTCGAACAACATATATCCTCGCTTAAAATCAACTAAGCATAGTACTAAACCAGGCATATCATGAATAACACAATATCAGGAAATATTCAAACATTAAAAATAATATGTCACATGCAATGGAATACCTCAACCAGTGTATCACAATCAAATCAATAAAAAATAAATTCCAACATCATCAAAATATTTAAAGTCAATCTAATGTCTATAAACCTACAATCCCCGAATCGCCATTGGTTTTACAGAAAAGGTTTCCAATGTGATTTTGGTTTGTCGATTACCCGACTAATAGTAGGGTTTAGGTTGCCCTACACAATTATTATATAATATACTACTTATCGATTCCGATGACAGAGTGATCCTTTCCCCCACCTGAGTTATCATCGGAATCCCGAATTCGACGTTCCTCGTTATCAAACCACACGTTACCAATTCCTCCTTCAACCAAACAACACAATAAAAATTAATCAACAAAATCACCCTTAATCCTAGAATAGCTAGGTTCGGCCACTTAATTAAAAATAGGGTTAGGGTTCTTTTCTCATTCCAATCTTTTGGAGTCTAGTTCCTATATTATTAACTAGCATAGATTAATTTTTACCATTCAAAAATATGAAATAAAATCCTCTAACCACTTTGGTTGGGGTTTTGGCCTCATGAGTGAAAATAGGCTAAGAAATTCTTTTGAGTTCAAACTCTTGGATTTAAGATCACAAGGAATATAAGAAGCAAGCACAAGCATCATTAATTACAAATTGAACAAAAACATCATACCCACATTCAAAGTGGGTTTCGGCCCTAACTAGGAAAATAGGGTTAAGAAATTATTTTGATTTCCAGCTTCTAGATATAACAACTATAGTTTTTAAGGAGTTAAGATCACGTGTCATACTTTAAAGATTGAACAAAATCTCATTTTTCCAAAAACACCTAGAATCGGCCTCACTAAGAAAAATAGGAAGGAAAATAATTTTGATCACAAGTTCTTAGATGATGATAGTAGGGGTCATTTAGAGATCATAGAATTGGTTTCACATTAAAATGATTTTTCTATAATTTTCTATAATTATTTGAAGTTCTAGATCTAGGAATGTAAAACCATGAATTAGTTGATGATCATGGGGATTGATGGATGATTAATGAAGCTAAAATGATTAGGAATAGATTCCTCTCCTTAGAATGAAGAGAAATGAAAGAGAAATGATCAAGCTTGGAGGTTTCCTTCAAGAACAACAATGGAGTTTTTTTTTGTTTTTGTGAAGAAAAGTCTTAGAATGAAAATGAATAAGAAGAAGTGGGTGAAAGGGGAGGGGCTGTGGTTTGGGGGTTATTTATAGGGTACATCTTAGGCTTTGTTTGGTTCTTAGGATTTAAATTAATGGGTTTTGTGAATATTAAATAATATAATAGTTAACTATGGTTAATAATTAACTTAACTAGGGTTACTTTGCTAACTATGGTTAAAATCATGTGGCCAATAATTTATGAAGGGTGTGACTGATTTTGGTCCACAAGAATTAACCTTGGTTCCTTAACCATGGTTAAATTTTAACTCAACGTCGGTTAGGTTAAGCTTAGGGGTATTTTGGTCATTTCACTTGAAAATTCCCGATTACTAAAATTAAAGGCCGGACTCCTGGTCCTCGCTGCTACATTTCCTCTCCTAATACCTCACCTCCATAATCGATTCCGTCGTTTACCTGACTTATCTCCCGATTTAGATTTTACACGTTTTCTTAACGATTACGCCTGAATAAAATAATATTAATTTCATTCCTAATGAATTTTTTTGAAACTTGGAAAATACTCTGGACTAAAATATAAAACCTAATGGTTCTGTTCAAGAGTCAAAATTATGGTTTTTGCTCAGTAAAATCTTACTGTCAGTGAAAACGCAGACCTGGCTCCGTCTGAATTTTCAGCCCAAACTTTCACTGTAACCTTCTACCATAAGATAGACTATGAATATGATTTTATTTTTTTTAAATCATTTTATTGCTCTCGGATTAAAATATAAATAATTATATTTTAACCGGTTAAACAACGTAATTAAAATCAGGTCACATTGGGGAACTCGTCGAGCCGCTCGAGGGAACGTGTCTAGTTTGCCAACATTATCTTTTTGGGAATCTTCAAACCAAGTATGGGGAGAAGAAATAGTATGAGTATGTAGGCTTGGGGGTAGCATAAGACGAAGGGTTACTCATGACCCTTTCCTTGTTAACATGTTTATATGTTTATATGATTAATTGTTATTTGATGATTATCTGTTGTGACGATAATATTGGTATGAATGTTCTTTTTATTAATTGATGTTATCTGTTATGAATATGTTAATGTTGTGATGCCATGATTATGATGAGTATGATGCTATTGACTGTTGTTTGTGTTGTACTCTATATTAGTGTTGATTGTTGAGGATTTTAATGCCAACAATGATGTTAAGACGTTAAAATGCGTTAATGATAATAATGAGAATTAAGGGATGTTTTTCCCAGTTGTACATAACACATGAATATAGTGTGAGAGTTAATGTTATGTTCATAGGGCTTAGTTAAAGACCCTAGTATTGATTAGTGAGTGTTCTAGGAACATTAATAACGAAGCTATGATTAAAGGATTAATTCCCCATGATGATAAGACATGAATATTAATGAAGAACAATTAAGATTAATGAAGTTGATGATCAACAGATTAGTAAAAGCCAATAGGTTGAATCCGTGAACTGTCCTAAGGATTTGGGAAAGGGTTTCTGCCCCCTTTCTGCCCGGATCAGTACGGCCACGCTCCATTGAGTACGACCGTGCTTAACAAAGAGCACGCCCATGCTCCAGTTTGAAACCCAGAGCAGAGTGCGCATTTAAGCACGCCTGTGCTCAGCAGGAAGCACGGTCGTGCTCATCTGACTAGAACAGAACCTGGATGCATGAAATAGGGGTTTTCACCCCAAATGCTTAAAAGACTTAATAAGATACCAACGGAACATGAAGATCAAAAGACAAATTATAAGATGTTGTACCTTGGTAGCCTAGTGTCCGCTCCAAGTGTTAAGATGTTGTACCTTGGTAGCCCAGTGTCCGCTCCAAGTGCTATGATGTTATACCTTGGTAGCTTAGTGTCCGCTCCAAGGGGGCCTTGTTGCTTGATGGTCAAGGTGTTGAGCTCTGATGCTTAATGGCCATAGTGTTGTTGATGCTTAAAAGACTTAAGATGAAACGTTAAACGATAATACTTGATAGCCTAGTGGTCGAGGTGTTGATGGTGATAAAACTTGGGTAGCCTATGGGCCCAAGTGGAGGTGGTGGTTGTGGTTGTGTGTTGTTTTCCATGCATTCACACATTGGAGATGTTGATGGGAGGTTGTGCAACATAGAGGAGGTTGTCCGAGAGTAAGACGATCTGGCCATCCGCTACGATTCATCCGAGACTATGGGGTCATGTACAACCGCGGTGGTGCACCCGCGAGTAAGGTGCGTCGGCTGTCCTAGGGGTCCACCCATGGTCGGTGGATTGGCTCATCGTTGGTCCTTCTATGGCCAATGTGGAGATGTAACCCCAAAGTTGGCATCCTGAATTAGTTTGGATGCAAGTGCATAATAGAGGAGTGGAGCAGAATTGCATTGTATAGAATACACATTGTATGATGATGATTGTTATGATATTGATTTTTGATATAACATGGTTATTTGATGTAAGCTTGTCATGCTAACTATTTCCTTGCCGTTATATTCGTACATATGTTTCTTACTCCCTATCTCTATGTTTCTTGTTTTGAGGCATGTATCTTTTATACATAGGTCGATGTGCAACCAGTTGAGGAGTGACTCGGAGTGACATGCGTTAATGGTAACAGACTTTGGCAATGGGCTACAGCATGGGCCTTGGAAGATTTACTTGACCCTCTGGCTGTTGGATCCATTATACTCCAGCAACAGCTAGGTCTTTTTTAATTGGATGCAGCTTGGCGGTTGTCATCTTTTTCAGGATGTCCTGGTATTCATCCTCCACCTCTTCCAGACCTAGGTGCATATTGATTGTTGCATCCGAGAAGGAAACCTTCCCACCCCTGATGATTACAAAAGTCTGGGATTATGACCCAGTGTTGGCATAGAACTCCTTTACCAACTGGGTACAGTAACCCTCTGGATGCTCAGTAAAAATGCTCCAGTTTAAGGCCTAAATGATCTCTGCTACCTCAGGCAGAATCCCCAAGTTTACACCTTTTCCAAACTTGAACCCCTTCTCTGGAAATAGGTTACAGCCCAGGGTTTCAGTCTCAAATTTCTCCTTAGCCTCTGCGTTAGTCCAAGAAGAGGGTTGGGCTTTCTCTATAGCAGAGGTGGGTGTGGGGGTCTTGGTAGCACGATGCTTTACACGGCCTCCTTTCTTGGTTGTCATGGTGGTGTGGTAGGGTAGGTTAAGGAAAAGTTTGGAATGGTTAGGGTTTATGAGCAACAAAGAAGAGGGTTTCAGAAGAGAGGGTTTAGTGGGTGGGTGGAGGGAGGAGAGGGCTATTTAATGTGTCAGGGAAGGTGTGGGTTGGTTAATAATGGAGGTGAGGCATGGGAAATGAGTTAATAAAGTGGGAGAGAGAAAGAGGGGTAGTACGGTTGGTTGGTCGTTTATAGGAACTCGTGATCTTCTCTCTCCACATCCCACTCATCAATTCAATTTCAAAAAAAATTCAAAACTGTCCGCTCACGTTTATCCACTACAGACAAAACGTGCGCTGGCCCCCACCTTGTACTTGTGTCAGATATTGGTCCCTAGCCACAAATGGCATCCACTGCACTCAGATTTTGGGAGCATGATGTAGCATTGCCCCACAGCAAACCAGTTCCTTTCCTTATGTTGCAGCCTGAACTCACTTCTTGCCTCCCTTACTTCCTAATTTTTAACTTCTGACCATGTAATGCTCAAGCATAACTGAAAACTAATTGAATTTATTGATGGGCTATTTCCCATGAGCGCTTGGTTTATATGGTCCTCAGCCAGACCATGTTGTAGCATCATTCAGTGTCATCAAGAGTGGTGGTAAGCTTCATTCTGTCCAAAGGTTCACCAAAGTAGTGCTTGATTCCTTGTCCATTAACCTTTAACTCTCTGCCACTCTCTGTATCTAGCAAATCCACAGCTCCATGTGGATAGACTTTCATAATTTTGAATGGGCCAAACCATCTTGATTTGAGCTTGCCTGGGAAGAGCTTCAGCCTTGAATTAAACAACAGGACTTGTTCTCCTTCATGGAATGATCTGTGATGGATCCTTTTGTCATGCCAAGCTTTGGTTTTTGCTTTGTAGGCTTCAGAATTTTCATAGGAGAACAACATGTGTTCTTCCAGTTCATTAAGCTGCAGCATCCGAGCTGCTCCAGCAGACTGAATATCAAAGTTCAATTTTTTAAATGCCTTCTTTGTGTTGTAATTCCAGGGGCGAATGGCAAGCCTTCTCATACACCAGTTTATATGGGGACATTCCCAGGGGATTCTTGAATGCAGTTCTGTATGCCCACAAGGCCTCATCCAGGTGTGTAGACCAATCTTTCCTGGTGGAATTAACCATCATTTCCAAGATTCTTTTGATTTCCCAGTTAGACAACTCAGCCTTCCTATTAGTTTGGGTATGGTAGGCAGTGGCTACTTTACGTTTAACTCCATATTTTGCAAGTAGTTTGGAAAATACTTGATTTCAAAAATGGGTTCCTTCATCACTTATGATGGCTCTAGGGGTGCCAAATCTAGAAAAAATATTTTTTTAAAGAATTTTGTCACCACCCCTAGCATCATTTTTTATTGTAGCCACAACCTCCACCCATTTGGACACACAATCAGCAGCCACCAGAATATAGAGGTTGCCAAAGGAAGGGGGAAATGGTCTCATAAAGTCAATACCCCACACATCAAAAAGTTCAATTTCTAAAATAGTGTTCAGGGGCATTTCATTTTTGTTTGACATATTTCCTACCCTTTGGCACCTATCACAGTGTTTTACAAATTCATGTGCATCTTTAATAGAGTAGGCCAGAATAAACCTGATTGGAGTACCTTGGTAGTAGTTCTCAAGTCACCAAAGTGTCCACCATATGCTGAAGCATGGCACTGGGTCAGTATATCATGAAACTCTTCATCTGTAGCACATCTTCTGTTCAACTTATCTGGGCACATCTTGTAGAGGTGTGGTTCATCCAAGACATATTGTTTTGTTTGATGAAAGAATCTTCTCTTTTACTGTGAGTTCATGTCTCGGGGAACCAAACCACTAGCCAAAAAATTCATCAAGTCAGCATACCATGGTGCTACAGCATCCTGCATTGCTAGCAGTTGTTCATCAGGGAAGGATTCATCAATGGCTATTCCCCTTGATGCTGCAGCATCCTCTAGTAACCTTGAGAGATGATCTGCTACTTGGTTCTCTACCCCCTTCTTGTCTCTAATCTCTAAATCAAATTCTTGCAGCAGCAGCACACACCTTATGAGCCTTGGTTTAGCATCCTTCTTGTCAATAAGATATTTGATAGCTGAGTGGTCAGTGTATACTACCACTTTCGTACAAACAAGATAGGATCTAAACTTCTCAAAGGCAAATACCATACAGCTAGTAGCTCATTTTCATTGGTGGTATAGTTGATTTGAGTATCAATCAAGGACTTGTTTGCATAGTAAACAGGGTGAAACACCTTATTATACCTTTGTCCCAGGACTGCTCCTACTGTAAAGTCACTTGCATCACACATAAGCTCAAAAGGTTTCTCCCAATCAGGTGGAACTATGATAGGTGCAGTAATGATAGCATTTTTCATAAGCTCAAATGCTTTCAAACATTCAGTTGTGAATTCAAAAGTCCTATCATGCTCCAGCAATTGACACAGTGGCTTGGATATTTTGCAGAAATCCTTAATGAACCTTCTGTAAAAACCAGCATGGCCAAGGAAGCTTCTGATGCCCTTCACTGATGTGGGAGGAGGCAACTTTTCAATAACTTCAATCTTTGCCTTATCTACTTCAATGCCATTTTTGGAAATTATGTGACCAAGCACAATTCCTTCTGTCACCATGAAGTGGCATTTCTCCCAGTTTAATAAAAGATTAGTCTCTTCACATCTATCCAGAATTTACTCTAAATTCACCAAACAGTTCTGGAAAGTCTCCCCAAATACATAGAAATCATCGATGAAAACTTCCATGGATTTCTCAATAAAATCAGAGAACATATACATTATACACCTCTGGAAGGTTGCTGGAGCATTGCATAGTCCGAATGGCATCCTTATGAAAGTAAAGGTGCCATAGGGACAAGTGAAGGTTGTTTTCTCATGATCTTCTGGTGCTATAGCAATCTGGTTGTAACCAGAATAACCATCCATGAAGTAATAGAAATCCTTTCGAACTAACCTATCCAGCATTTGATCAATAAAAGGCAAGGGGAAGTGATCCTTTCTAGTTGCCTTATTTAGCTTCCTGTAGTCAGTGGAAATCCTCTGACCAGTTAAAGTTCTTGTTGGGATGACTTCATTCTTTTCATCTGTAATAATCACTCCCCCTTTCTTAGGAACACATTGGATAAGACTCACCCACACACTGTCTGAGATGGAGTAGATGATTCTAGCATCCAGCCACTTGATGATCTCTTTCTTGACCAACTCCTTCATGATTAGATTTAGTCTTCTTTGGGTTTCAATGCTATTCTTTAATTGTCCTCCAAAAGGATCCTATGCATGCAAATAGAGGGACTCATTCCCTTAATGTCTGCCATCTGACATCCTATTGCCTTTTTGTGCCTCTTTAAAACTGCTAGCAAATGTTCCTCTTGAGGACAGGTTAGTGATGCAGAAATTATCACAGGCAATGTATCATTATCACCAAGATATGCATACTTCATTGGCAATTTTTTTAATTCTAAGGTGGGAGGTTTAATAATAGAAGGAATATTATCCTTAAAAGTACCATTTGTTGCTTCCAATGACTCATATTTCATGGACCACACATGTTGAGCTTCCTTGCTGTCCAAGAATTCCACCACTTCCTCATCAGATGAGTTTTCAGCTTCTACGGATGCTGCAACATTGCAATATTCAGACAGACTCTTTAAGAAATGTTGTTGCACCAGTTCATCAAATGACTGAATGAAAGAGCATTCTTCCATCCCTTCATCTGGGTTCTTGAGGGCATTGAAAACATTGAAAGTGACATGTTGATCATTAACCCTCATTGTGAGTTCTCCTTTCTGCACATCAATCAAAGTCTTCCCTATTGCTAAGAATGGCCTCCCAAGAATGATAGGGACTTCCCTATCTGCCTCAAAATCCAAGATGATGAAGTCCACAAGGAATACAAATTTGTCAACTCTAATCAGAACATCTTCAATCTTTCCCTCTGGATAAGTAATAGATCTGTCTGCCAATTGAAGGGTAACAGAAGTAGGATGAGCTTCTCCAATCCCCAGCTTTATGAAAATTGACATTGGCATAAGGTTGATGCTTGATCCTAAGTCACATAGAGCTTTGCCACAATAAGTATCTCCAATGGAGCAGGGTATAGTGAAACTTCCAGGATCCTTCATCTTTTGTGGAACTTTGTTCTCAAAAGATCATACTGCATTCTTCAGTCATGGCCACTGTTTCAAACTCTCCTAATCTCCTCTTCTTAGTTAGCACATCCTTCATGAACTTTGTGTAATTTGGCATCTGTTGCAAAGCCTCCACCTAGGGTATGTTGATATGAAGTTGCTTCAACACATCCAAAAACTTATTGAACTGTTTTTCTTGATGGACCTATAATCTCAGAGGAAAAGGTGGAGGAGGTCTTTCTGGAATCAGTTTAGGGGTAGTATTTGATGTTGCAGCATTAGGTATTTTCCTAGCAACTGTAGGTTGTTTTGTTGCAGCATCCTCCCTCACTACTACCTCCTCAGGTTCTGCCTTCTTCACTATTGTTTTATTCTTTGGTTCAGAAACCTCTACATATTTGCCACTCCTCAAGTGGATAACCTTACACTGCTCATTTCCTCCTCCAGAACTTGAGGCCTTTGGATTTTCTGTTGTTGCAGGTAATGTACCAATTTGCCTTGAGTTGAGTGCAGTTGCAAGCTGTACCACCCGCCTGTCCAAATTTCTCATTCCAGTCTTGGTCTCTGTCATAAATGCTTTCAGAACAAATTCTAAAGATGGTTCTTGGGCTTTCTGTTGAACTGGTGGATGTTGCTGAGGTTGTTGTTGCCTAGGTTGTTGCTGGTGGTTATAGCCAGGGGCTGGATTCAGAGTGTTACTATAACTGGAGTATGGCAGATTAGGGTGTTGCTGCTTCCACCCTGCATTGTAGGCATTATTGTATGAATTGTTTCCTCTGTTATTGTTGTTTCCTACTTAGTTAACTGAAGCTAGGTTTGCAGAACAATTTTCAAAAAGGTGCTCTCCACCACAATATACATAGGAAACAGAATCTGCACTGTAGATCTGCTCTTGCACCATTGCTTCAGTCTTGATAGGTGGAGCTACATAATTTCCCTGATTCCCCATAGTCATTCCTTTTACCAAATTGGTCAAAGCAAGCACCTGTGCAGATAATGCAGATGCTTCACTCACTTCATAAGCCCCTGCTACAACATTGACCTTGCCAGAAGCAAGTCTAGTTGTTGGGCACTGATAACTGTTAGCAGCAATCCCTTCTATCAGAGCATGGGCTTCATTGTAAGATTTAGTGAGCAAGCTGCCTCTAGCTGAGGCATCCAGCATCATCTTTGAACCAGGTAAGACACCATTGTAGAAGTGTTCCATCTGGATACGAATGAGGATACCATGATGAGGACACTTCTTCAACAGTTGTTTGAATCTCTCCCAAGCTTCAAATAATGGCTCATCTTCATGTTGCTTGAAGGAGGTGATGTCTATTCTCATTTTTGTATTCATTGTAGGTGGGAAGAACTTGATTAAGAACTTCTCAGCCAATTTGTTCCAAGTGTCAATTGAATTGGCATCCAAAGAGTTCAACCAATTCTTTGCCTTTCCACCCAAAGAGAATGGGAACAGTCTCAGTCTAAATGCATCATCAGCGATGCCTGGGATCTTGAAATTACTTGCTACATCCAAAAATTGTTACAGATGCAAGTGAGGGTCCTCTGTTGCAGCCCTATTGAATTGTCCCATAGCTTGTAGCATCTGGAACATGACTAGCTTGAACTCAAACTGAGGTGCAGTGATTGGAGTCCTCACTATCCCAGTATTCATGGCTTCAGGATCAAACACTGCGTACCCCCTGATAGCACAGTTTCTGTCATTGGCCATAGCCATGCTATCCTGCTGCTCTTCTTCAGCCATTTCTGTGCTAGCAGCAGATGGTGATTTAGTGGAAGTTGGTATGCAATTTGTTGGAGTATTCAACACCAACTCAGGTAAGTTAGAAAGTAAGTCAGATATCGTTCCCACGAGGATTATAATGCTGTAGTAAAATTCCAATTTAGACTATATGCTCTAGCAGTTAGGTTGGTAACAAAATTTGGTTGTGTGTGAAAAATAAATGTAAATTAAGCTGAAGAAAGTTAAAGCTTTAGAAAACTAGATTTAAAAGAGTTGAGTTATCAAATATGGGGAAATAGCTCTAGGTATGCTCTTTCATATATCCTGCTTAGCCTATATTATGCTCTGCCTATGCTCCAGCATTCAACTCCAAGAAGTAAAAATGTGTTTTCCAACACTTAAGGATTAGGTTCATTAACTATCTTCTATTCATAGATTCAGATTAATTACACCATCATCTTAATAAACATGTTCTAGTTAGTTTAGGGACTTGAATAACCATTCCCAATCTATTCAACACCAATTAATTTTGCAATTAATGGTTTAATCCCTATCCTTTATCTCTTTCCACTTTACTTAGTTCTTCCAAACAAAGTAAGCTTGATATTCAATTAAGTTGATCACTCTTAACTAAATAACATTCCACGCATGATAAAAGAAAATGCAGAACACGACATTGTATAAAAACAGCTAAGCATTCATTATATTAACATACCTAAAGCTCAAGAAGTTTAGCTCATGTTGAGCTTACAAAAATCAAAATGATAAAATGAATAGGAAGTCATTATAATGGTGAAGAAAAACCAAAAGGGCGGCAACTAGAGGTTGAAGATGACTCGGCGCTGCTCTCTATGTTAAGACAAGAGTGAGTGTGTCATAAATGTGTCAAAGACCCCCTTTTTAGGGTTACCTTAATTGGTTATATACCCCACTCTCTTTCATCCATTTTGGACCAACAAATAACATTATTTAATAGAGTCCTGGCCCATTTACAAAAACGCAGGAGAGCTGATCCCTAGGCGCATGGGCTCCACATTATCAGGGGCATCCGCACATGTCAAGAGAGAGAAAAGCTGTCCATGTCAGATTTTGTCTTCTAGTGCAGAGCTACTGAAGTTTGGCTTTGCTGTAGTAGTCAAGCAGTCCATTTTCCATGCTTCAATCATGCTCCATCATTTCTCTGCTTAAGTATATAGAAAAATATGAGACAACGATGAAGCATAGAAGAGCATATTACTAGCATTCGCATGTTTCAACACCAAAATTTACCAAAAAGCAAAATATTCACATAAATACACCTTTAAACTTAGAAGGCAACAGTAATTCAAGGTATAAAGGTAATTAATAACTCTTCTTACAAAGAGTTATCAGTGACCATAAAGGTAGTTATTGGGCCTGCAATAAATCATGTTGAGAAGTGTGAGTGATGTAGACAGGATTCGTCCCTCCTACATAATAGGGGTAATGTCATGGGCCCCTCGGTAGAGTGAGACGTGAAATATGTGTGGCCATGCGGAAGTGGGCAAATATGTGATATTGGGCCCATTTGTGGTTACATGTGTACTCGGGGATCGGGGAATAAATAATTTAACATTACAAGGATGACACTCTTATGCCTTGTGTTCAATTAAGACATATGGACGAAGGGACATTTACTGCATGGTAAATTTTGGTCGCGGTAAGACTAAAATCGGATCACCGATGCTCTTGCAAATTGGGTAGTAATGATGCATTGCTAGATGTCGCTCATTATTTATAATGTTTAATATTATAATTAATATTTGATATTATTATAATATTTAATATTATTGACAACTTAGTGGGAGCCTATAGGGTCACACAGATAGAGAAAATGCGGAGCAATTATATTAATTAAATATGATTTAATTAATATAAGGGCAATTGGGTTTGTAGTGTGCAAAGCCCAATAGGGTAAGCAGATAGGTTAAAAGGAGCTGTCAACTTATAAATAGAAGTGCTCTCCCCTCTGACTTAGTCTTGCTAATTGTGTCTCCTCGTAGACATCAGCTAGCACAAGATGCATAGCTCCGACGCCCATTTACTCGCGTAGACTGAGTAGAGGTGCTTCTCCTTCATGGCACTGGTGATTGAAAAGTAAAGCACGCTTTAAGAGGTAAACACTATTTACCATTTGTGATTCATGTTTGTAATGCGTGATCCATGGGGATGGTTTTCTTCCACCTTGAGATTTGATTTTAAAATAGGATAATCTCATGAAAACCTAACACAATCATATCATGAACGATGGTATTCATGGTCTCTGATAAGTGGCTTCGGTATTTTTTTAACCAAAAGACATGACTACCCACTCGTAGGTACCAATTGCCCCTGGGCATATAAACATCGTTTTCGACACATCTTCTTCGGCAATAAAGATTTGATTGTATCTGCCATGCCCATCCATGCAGCTAAACAACTCATGTAGGACGCCAACTCGACTAACATGTTAGCGATTGGCATTGGGTATGCATCTTTTAGTGTTGTAGCATTCAGGTTTCGAAAATTTATTCACACCCAGAGATTACCATTCTTCTTGGCGACAAGCACTATGTTAGAAATCAATTCGACGTACCTGGTTGTTCTTATGAATTTTGCCTTCAACAGGAGTTCAACCTCCTCTTTGATTTTTGGCACTATTTATGGTGCAAATCGTCGAGAGACTTCCTTAACCGGTCGACAATCCACCCTAAGAGGTAGCCGATGCTAGACCAGGTCACGACTCAACCCAGGCATTTCACTATACTCCCACACAAAGCAGTCTTTGTACTCTTTTAACAAATCGACAAGTCTACTTCTGAAATCCTCTGAATATAATACATAAATAGGGAGATAAGAAACAGTTCTATCATCATAAGTGGAAAGACTCATAGCATATAATACAATAGTGGTCAAAGACAAGCATCACACATAACTAACAATCATCCTCAAATTACGATATCATCCTCTACCCTTACTCTCATGCAACTAAACCTTTATACTGATGAGACCACCACCAATCCTATCACACATCCCTTGCCCGCCGAGGGATATTAGTCAGTCGTCCAAGCGATGCATCCCCTCTAAAATCGTGCACATACTCATCCATGGTGAGAATGCTCGTGCAAAGCAATGACATTATAGCTGCACAGCACAGTCGGTGCACACCTTGATTCTAACTCAAGGGTGATCATGCAAAGCAATGACACTATAGCTGCACAATCTAAAACTAAATTGGGACATCCCCGCAAGAACGTCGGACCTCGTGTTTTCCCAATACACGGTTGTGAACAACAACACACATAGTTAGGGTTATGTGTTAATAGTTAAAATTATGAAACAAAATCCTCTAACCAACTAGGTTAGGGTTTCGGTTATAAGAGCTAAAATAGGCTAAAAATTCCTTATGAGTTCAAACCCTTGGATCTAAAACCTACATAACTTAGATAGTTCATATAAATCAAGATCTAGTTAAAGATTGAAGAAAAATTATTTTGTTCGTATGAACCCAAATTCGGTCAAGACTAGAAAACAGGGTCATGAGTTTCATTTGATTTCAAGCTTCTAGATCTAACTACTATAGGTATTAGAGAGTTCAAATCAAGTATCATATTTTAAAAATTGAACCAAACTTCATTTGCCTAAAACCACATAGGTTCGGCCTCAATAAGAAAAATAGGAAGGAAAATGATTTTGCTTACATGCTCTTAGATGATGATAGTAGAAGTCATAAGAAGATCATAGAAACTGGTTTCACATTAAAATGGTTTTTCTACAATTTTCTAAAATTATTTGAAAATATACATCTAGAAATGGAAATTTGTGCAAAGTTGATGGAAATGAAGATTTGATGCATGATAAAAGATGAAGTTGACATAGGCAAACACAAGAAGGGGGGGGGGGGGGGGTTGAATTGTGTTTGTTAATAATTTTCTAAAAACTACCTCTAAAACTATTTTTACATAAAATAAGGTTAACTCATAAGCAAGCACAAAGAAATAGATCTTTTTTTAAATAAAAAAAATCTTTAACAAAAGCAATATCAAAACCCCTTAGTCAATAAAAACAAATAAAGCAGTAAGAGTTTAGGGATAGAAGAATCACACAAGATGTTTTATCCTGGTTCACTCTCTTCCAACCAAGAGCTACGTCCAGTCCCTTCTACTTGAAGGTTTTCCTCCACTATTTTCCAAAATAGATTACCACCAAGTATTCAACACCTTTCCAGGCTTACAAGTATTTCTTTCTTACCAAGCCTCTTCAGGATCTAACCCTAACAAAGAGATTTAACTTATGATCTTCTTAACTCACTGTGTGTGAGGATATGAAAGTTTAAGATCAAATGAATATTTTCACAATATTCAAACTTAAGATACAAACTTTTGCTTATGAAAGAATAAAATAATAAGAGCTTGTTTTCTCAAGAGTTGTATTGACAGAGGTTGGGCTTGCAAAAGTTGTTCTTAAGTTCTTGAGGTCTTCTATTTATAGTGACCTTCTCCTTCTCTTGAAAAGCTTCAACGGTCATTTTGAATTTTCCGTTTAGAGATGAAATAATGTCCGCTGTGACTGAAGGTTTGATCTTGGCAATGCTGAAATGTACTATTGGTTATCAAGGTAGCACTAAATGGAGGCTCCCTGCTCTGAGCATTGCAGCTTGAAAACCGTTGTTCCTCCTTTGTGTACAATAAAGCTTTTTCCAGTCATAAAGTTCTCATCGTACAGATCGTGTTACAATTTTCAATGTACTAATCTGCTTTTTGTATTTCTTTGATGGTACCATGTTTATTTCACAACAAGGTAAAACATTAAAGCAGATAAAACAAATTAGAAGAACAAAATTCTATTGAAATAAATATCAACCATTTGAAAAAAATTCAAGAGATTCAGATTGCATTTATTCATTCAAAGATGGAGCTCGTCTACTTAAAAACTTTGTCTACTTAGTTTTATGTGGGACTAAGTCTGTTCGTTATTTTATTTTAGTCGTCTGCTGACGTGGCATATCCTCTGGTCTATCAAGTCTTTGGACTTGCTATTCCTAAATGAGTTATCATAATCTCCGTCTGGTGACGTGGCAGTTAGAGCTCATCTACCTGATTATTTTATTTTTCAGTTCATTCAATTTTACCAATTACTTTCGTCTGCTGATGTGGCAAGCTAGACATGTTTACTATCAAGTCTTTGGACTTGATGTATCTAAGCTATTTTGATTTCCGTCTAGTAAGCATTTAGTCCCTAGTCTACTTAAAGAAACCAATCTACTTAATTAAATAAATAAATAACTTTATCAAAATATTGAGTAGCCCGTCTACAAGGGTGGACGTGTATTTTTCTCAAGAAGTAATGAAAACTTATCCAAGTTTCTATTACTTATATTTAAATATTCCTGCATAACTGAAAGCACATGTTAGATTTCAACTAACACTTTGCCAAGAAAATTTAATTCTTTTGTTAACATCAAAACATATAGATTATTTAATCCAAAACTACTTTGGTTCCAACAAATGAAGCTAAGATGATGAGGAAGGGATTCCTCACCTTGTAATGAAGAAGTTTGATGAGGAACTTGAAGAAGAAATGAAGAACTATGAAGAACTTAGCAAGAACACTATGATGTTCTTAGTGTTTTGAAAAGAACAAGTGTAAGGAAGAAAGAAATGTGTTAAGTGTGGGAATGGGGATGCAACCATGAAAATGAGAGTGTGTGGGAATGAAATATCTTTGTTTACTTGTTTAAAATGAACCATGGTTGATTTTACTTGACCAAGGTTAAGTTGGAAAATAATATAATAACTTAACTATAGTTAATAATAACTTAACTAGGGTTAATTAGTAATCATGGTTAAAAAAATATGTGGTCAAGAATTGATGATAGGTATGGCTGATTTTGAGCCACAAAATAGGAGGAAAGGAATAAGACAAATTGGCTTTGTCTTGCCTTAACCATGGTTAAAAACCAACTAGAATAGGTTAGGATAAGATTAAGGGCATTTTGGTCATCACCTAAAAACTCATAATTCCTAGCATCAATTGCTTCATAATTTCTTGGTGAGTCATCTCATAGCTCAGCTCCTCTGGTGTCCCGTTCTATCTCTATCATTCCGTTTCCGATTCCGTCAGTTTCCCGATTAGGGTTTTATACCCGAATAAAAGCATAATATTTCATTTTTGATTAAAATTTTCAAAATAATCCAACTCGTTGAAAATATGATTTCAACATAAACCATTTCGTTCACGAGTCAAAATTAGATTTTTTGATCATTAAAATCTTACTGTCAATGAAACACCAACTGTTTTCCGTTAGAACCTTCACCAAAATTCGTCCGAAAAAAGATAATATTTTATTTTTGAACAGAAATTTGGAAAGTAGAATTCCTCACGGACTTAATATAAAAGATCTACAAATTTTCATTTTCGTGTTAAATTAGGGTTTTCTGCCGGTATAAAATTATACTATTAGTAAAAACGCAGACAGGTTTCCGTCTGAGTTTTAAACCCAAATTTTAACCAAAGCTTCCTACCATAGAGTAGGTTCTGGATATGATTTTGTTTTCACCAAAATCATTTCCTAAGTCTCAGATAAAAATATAAATAAATATATCTTTACAGTTAATACAGTGTATCCGAAAATCGGGTTGTTACATAGTTCCTTCGTCGGCCTTTGTAGACAACTAGATGCGATATTGATTGCATACGCAGGCCTCCAACATGTTTTTGTTAAATTTTTGGTCAGTCGCTGTCATTGGCCTGACATTCGGATTGTATATTTTGAAGTTGACATTCAACTACTGCATGTAGCATGGACTGTCATTGGCTTCAATTACTTCCAAATTACCGTCGGCGTTCCAAAGAACCATCTTCTGGTGAAGGGTTGATGGTATGGCGCTGACAGCATGGATCCAATCTCTCCCCGACAACATATTATAACTTTTCTTGGACGGAATTACAACAAACAAAGTGGGTCTAGATACGGATCCTACCTGAACATTAATTATTGCTTCATCGTCGGATGGTAACACCTTTCCAGCAAAATCGGTGACAACCATATTGGTTGGAATTAGGTCCGACTTGTCTTTCCCTAACCTCTTGAACATAGTTCTAGGGATCAAGTTGATTGCTGCTCCCCCATTAACTAAAACTCGGTGAGTAGGCCTGCCTTCGACCAAAGCTTTTATGTGTAATGGTCGAAGGTGGGCTTTCATCTCTTCTGTTGGTGGTTCGAACTGCATGGCTGTCTTGACCAGTAAGACATTATTCTCATCTAGGAAAAGCCAATCTTCGCACAAGTCTTCTAACTCTTCCGCATCCTGATATGAACATGGATTCACAAAGCAAAGGACCAAGCATTGAAGACTCGCATGGACCCATGACAAGGTCAAGACTAAGAAGATTCCAAAATACTCTAAACTAGAGTCCAAGATATCTAGTTAGGGATATGGCTTAGGACCTTTGTATAGAGTAGAGTTCATGTAATAAAGATAGGAATTAGGACCTTTGTATAGAGTAAAGTTGATGTAAGAGTAGTGATTATTCAAAAAGCACTTAGGACTAGTTTAGGAATTGGACCTATTGGGCCATAACATAGAAATAGGAAGCATTGGGACAAAATCAAAGTCCACACTTGGGATTGAGTGAGGGAGGCACTGACATGCTTCATTAGGAGGAGGATGAGCACTTTGCTCATCTATAAATAGGCTCCATATAACTAATTTTGCAAGTTTGAATTCATTTGATAGGTTTCTTGTTGTTTTGGCTTCACGACTCAAGGGGGGGGGGGGGGGGTGAATTGAGTTTTCAAACAATTTTTCCCTCTTAAAAACTTACTTTTCAAATCAGAGTTGCGGCCTCAGGATCTTTGACAAAATCAATGAATGGTTTATATAAAATCTTGAATTGGAAGATGATGAAGATAAGAAAGATTAATTCAGAATAGGTTTGGGTTCAAAACTCAAATAACAAAATACAGAAAATGATTAAGCCTTTAAAGATTAAGAACAAGTTATGCAAGCTTCAGATATAAGATTTTACATTAGCTCTTTATAAAATTCGCGTCCATCTTGAAAATAACCGCGTCCATCTAGCCATTTTGAATTTAAGATTTTACATCGGACGAGCTAGTAGACGAGCTCCATATGCCACGTCATTGGACGAATACGCCTTTAGGATTTAGCAGGTCCAAAGACTTGTGTGGACGAGCGCTTCTATCACTTCAGTGGACGAGCGCTTGTATCACTTTAGTTGGACGAGCACTTCTATCACTTTAGTAGACGACCACTTCTGTCACTTTAGTGGACGAGCGCTGGTATCACTTTAGTGGACGAGCGCTTGTATCACTTTAGTGTATGAGCACTTCTGTCACTTTAGTGGACAGGAACTTCTATCACTTTAGTGGACGAGAACTTCTGTCACTTTAGTGGACGAGCACTTGTATCACTTTAGTGGGCGAGCACTTGTATCACTTTAGTGGACGAGCGCTTCTGTCTCTTGTGTTGGATGAGCGCTTCTTCCACTTGTGTTGGACGAGCGCTTCTTTCACTTGTGTTGGACGAGCGCTTCTATTACTTCTGTTGGACGAGTGCTTCTTATGAAATCTTATTTCCAAAAATCATTTTCATTAACGAAAACTTATTCCTTTTAATGCAGGTTATGAAAATTGATTTTCTTCATGCATCTTTTCAAATGAGCTATTAGTGAATAAGAGATTTCTTTCTCTTACAAATCATCTAAGACTTAAATCTAAAATCCTCCGTTAAGCTTGGTCTTGATGATCCTTTGATCTTTGTATGTGCTCTTTGATTCCTCCATGTAGCTCTTTCGATTCCTTCAAGTTCTTCCTTGAATATTTTCCTTGTCTTTGCTCACTGAACTTGTTGATTACTGCTTGATACCTGTCTTTGCAATTTGACACTAAAAACACTTGCATACACATTAAGTTGTATTTGTCATATATCAAAATCTCTAAGTCATTGTGTCTAAAAAACTCCCCCTTTTTCATTACGACAAATCTTTTAACAAATTATAAGATCAGAGTATAAGTGTAGCAGACGCTAAGTGTTTTTGACAGATTTATATCATGGTATCAGAGCATTCAGAGCAGAAGTATATCAGAGCAAAAAAAAATACATTAATAGAGCAGAATTTGATTTACTCCCCATTAATCATGTAAGCTTACAAGCTCCCCCTCAACATATGCATGTATAATTTGTTATTATCCCCTTTCTCTATATCATACTTTTTCCTCCCCCTTTTGGTATTATCAAAAAGGTAAAGAAAAGAAATATTCAAAGCAATAGAGAAGGTAAGCATTTAAACATTCAAACATAGCATATAAAATTGTTCATGATAGAGGGATAGGTGCAGGAAAATCAAAGTCCACTCTTGTGTTATCTTTGAGTTTATCAGACTTAAAAATACAGGGGATCCATTACTGATCAAATCTATTTCTTCTGAAACTCTCTTCTAATCATTCATAGATATTCCAAATCAAATCATACAAGAATCAGAGCATATTTACACAAAAATACAGTCATATAAACAGTTTCTTTAGAGATTAGATATAGGATTGATCGATTATGCCAATTCTCGTCTAATGAAAAAGAAGTTTTCCTTGTTCAAGGGCTTGGTAAAAATATCAGCAAGTTGTTTAGTTGTATAACATGTTCAATCTCAATTTCTCTACTTTGAATATGGTCTCTAATGAAATGATGTCTGATTTCTATGTGTTTAGTTCTAGAGTGCATTATGGGATTCTTAGTTAGGTTAATTGCACTTGTATTATCACATCTAATAGGAACTTGGTTTAGTTACACACCATAATCAACTAATTGTTGTTTCATCCATAAAACTTGTGCACAACAGCTATCAGCTGCTACATATTCAGCCTCTGCAGTGGATAAAGCCACACTAGATTGTTTCTTACTGAACCCTGATACTAATGAGTTTCCTAGTAAATGGTAAGTTCCACTAGTACTTTTTCTATCTAGTTTACAACCATCAAAATCAGAGTCTGAATAACTAATTAAAGTACATGTAGCTCCCTTGGGATACCATAATCCCATGTCTTTTGTTCCTAACAGATACTTAATTATCCTTTTAACTGTTGTTAAGTATGATTCTTTTGGATTTGCTTGATACCTAGCACACATGCATACACTAAACATGATATCTGGCCTACTAGCAGTAAGATAAAGTAGTGAGCCTATCATACCTCCGAATTTAGAAACATCAACAGGTTTACCTTGCTCATCCTTGTCCAGATAACAGGAGGTACTCATTGGAGTAGTCATCTCCTTAGCATTTTCCATGCCAAACTTCTTGATCAACTCATTGCAGTACTTGGTTTGGCTAACAAAGATTCCATTTTTTATTTGCTTTATTTGCAGTCCAAGGAAAAATTTCAGCTCACCCATCATTGACATTTCAAACTCACTCTGCATAAGACTTGCAAACTCATTGCACAACTGCTCATTAGTGGCACCAAAAATTATATCATCCACATATATTTGTACAAGTAAAATGTTGTGTGCCTTTTTCTTAGTGAACAAAGTTATGTCAACTTTACCTCTTTTAGATCCTTTTTCAATGAGAAAATTACTTAACCTTTCATACCAAGCTCTAGGAGCTTGCTTTAAGCCATATAGTGCTTTAGACAGTTTATAAACATGGTTAGGCAATTCATTATTCTCAAAACTAGGTGGTTGACCAACATACACTTCCTCTTGTATAAATCCATTTAAGAAAGCACTCTTAACATCCATTTGATACAATTTAAATCCCATTATGCAAGCATAAGCAAGTAGCATTCTTATATCTTCTAATCTTGCTACTAGTGCATATGTTTCATCATAATCTATGCCTTCTTCTTGGTTATACCCTTTGGCTACCAATCTAGCCTTGTTTCTTACAATTATACCACTTTCATCTAGTTTATTCCTAAAAAACCATTTTGTACCTATTACTTGACAGTTCTTGGGTTTAGGCATTATTTTCCAAACTTGGTTTCTTTCAAATTGGTTTAACTCGTCTTGCGTAGCCATCATCCAATGTTCATCAATTATAGCATCACCTATGTTCTTAGGTTCTACTTGAGACACAAATGCCATATGATTATTCCAATATTGATCAAATAACTTTAATAGAACAATGTAGAGATACTATACAATGATATATAAGTCAACACAAAGATTCACAACCATACATTAATAATGATGATTAGAAAACATATTCAATCAATATTATTTCTTTATTGTTACCCATTTTGTGTTTGGTGAAGGCTCTATGTCATGATTCCAATTTTTTCTCTTGACCTTCCACCACACCTACAAAACAGAATTTCATGTTTTTGCTATAGGTACCCAAATCTGTTTGGGTCCTTTTGAGTTAGTTGCAGCAATAGTTCCTTTAGGAACCTATATATACTTAGATTTATTGTATGCTGATTTTCTGGATTGACATGTAGAAGCTGTGTGACCTTTTCTAGCACAAAAATTGCATTTAACAAATGGTGTGTTTGATGTCTTAGGAGCAGCAAAAAATTTCTTGAAAGATTTCTCATGTATCTTAGGTTTATAGCCTATTCCAGCCTTATCATAAACACATTTTTGCTGTCCTAACAATGCATCCATGTTATCTCTACCATTTGTGAATCTTGCAAGGTCATTTTTCAGTTTTTCAACCTCTTTAGTCAATGTACAGCACTTAGAACAATTAGAGCATATAGGTGGTTCCAAAACAGTAGCCAATCTTTCTTTTACAGCACAATTTTCTGTTTTAATTCATCTAGCTCTTTGTTTAAAACAGAATTTTTCTCTTCTAGGCATGTGATGGTTTTCTTAGACTTATTTAGCAATCTAGCAAGTCTATTGGATTCTTTATGAAGTTCTTCAAAAGCATTTTGCAATTCATCATATGAAGGTTGATAATTAGAACTTACTTCACTTTCTGAATCACTATGATTGTTGGCCATCAAACACAGGTTTGCCTCCTCAGATTCAGATTCTTCAATGGATTCTAGATCATTATCATCCCAAGCAATGTAGACCTTTCTTGGCTTTCTCCACTTCTTGTCCTTTGAGTCAAACTTTTTAGTTTTGTCCTTCTTTTGCAGCTTTAGACAGTCAAGCTTTATATGGCCAATCTTTCCACATTCATAGCATGTGATGTTGTTGGAAGAGTTGTCACTGTTGACGAATCTGGGCAAGTATACCTAGTCGTGCAAGTAATACGGTGGTGAGACCGTTTATCGTTCCCACGAGAACTGTGACAAGTACTAACACGTACCGAATCAATTAATATCTAAGCGGATATTTGGATTGAAGGGAGCTCGATAATAAATACCAAGCCCAAATAAGATCTAAACCTAAAATAACAAAAAAAAAGAGAAAAGTTCTTTGGGAATTTCTGTCGAACACTTGGAAGGCACTAAAAAGGATTCTTCAAATATAAGAACAACGCTGGGATTAGGTTCACTAAACTTCATCCCCATGTAATGACATGACTAATAAACAGTTTCTACTTCAAGTATGCCAATCAATCCACTAAATTACTCAAGCCCCGATTCCTCGGATGACAAGAGCCTAAATCCACTAATAGACCCTAATTCCTTAGGTGACCTAGATTAATGAAATTGCATTAAGATTAGGGATTACGCGATTGCTAATAAACCTAGTTCCATTCCTAGATACAAGGTTTACTAGGTGATTAATTTCAATTCCGGTTCTAATACGAATTTTCCAATTGCATATCAAAACACTAATCGAGTCATGGGGGTGCTAGCCACAACAAGCATTAAGAATAGACAATCAATCACTCATAAAGAAATAAAAATTGTATTACAAAATCAAGTCATATACATGAGAATTCAGAGATAGCTACACCTAACCCCAACAATGGAGGTTTAGCTACTCATGATCATAGCCATTACAAAAGAAATAGAGATGAAAAGGAAGAGAGACTCCATGGAATCCTTATGCCCCTGCCTTTGGTTCAGAGAGAGAATTTTAGGGTTCAAAATATGTTTTTCTTCTGTTTTGCTTGTGCTCCTTTATAGATCAGGATTCGCGTCATGGCCGTGATGGCCATCACGGCCTAGCCGTGACGCTTTCTGCCTTGGTGCGCTTTCAAATATTGGAGCATCACGGCCGTGATGCTTATCACGGGCAGGCCGTGATAGCTTCTGCCTTCACCAAATGATCTGTCACGACCGTGATGGCCGTCATGGCTTGGCCGTGACAGATTCTGCCAAGAGGGGGTCTGGCTCCATTAACATGTCACGGCCGTGATGGGTATCACGGCTAGGCCGTGACAGCTTCTGACTTTTGCCTTCTTTTCTCTCAATTATTGCTCGATCACGGCCGTGAGGGTCATCACTGTCAGGCCGTGATGGGCTCTGCCTGGGTCATTTACTTCACTTTTTAAGCTCTGTCTTCATCCAAGATCCATCATGGCTAATCTTGAGAATTTTTCCTTGAATTCCTGCAAAACAACACAAAGAAGCCGCCTCACCCGATCCAAGGTAAAAACTAATAAAATCAAATCAAATATGCCTAAACTATATGAGAAATGCATGCAAAAATGTACAGGAATTATGATGTGAAATCACACTATCAAATCACCCCAAGCTTATTCAATTGCTTGTCCTCAAGAAATCACTAAGGCCAGAAGATATAGACACTCAGATTACGGATAGTGAACCAAGAACCCGAGTAGCAAGTAATCCAAGTAACAGCCATCTCAAATAATTCAGCAAGAGACAATCAGTTCAAGTCCAATTAGAGGCTTAGGTTTCTTAGACTCGTATTCTCACCGATTAGGGCACTCTTTCTCACCTGAAGATCACCCCAAGCTTGTTCATTTGCTTGGTTCTCTTTCTCACCTCACTCAAGTGTTAGGGAAATAAGACAATTCGCTCCACTTTCCTCAAGGAATGAATTCTACCATAGGCTTGACTATCAACAAAATCTCTACTTTATTAATGAAAACAATTAAGAATCAAGAGGTCTTTTGCTTTGGTTGTAACAGTGCCATGGGATTTATCGTTAGGTGGGGAAGTCAAGAAAAGGAAATTTCAAAAGGGCTAAACACAATCAAGCATTGCAAAGCATGACCTTCTAAAATACCTTTTTAGGTTTTGATTCCTTTTTCCACTTTTCTTTCTTTCTTTTTATTTCATTTATCACTTTCTTTTGTCATCCCCTTCTCCATAGATTTTTCTTTTTCTTTTATTTTTCTTTTATTTGAAGAAGGGGAGATTTTCAGCTCAAGAGAAATATTTTTGATTTTCTCATCCCAACTTTTTCAACTACCTTTTTACCCTTTTTGTAATACTTTAGAAGGTATCCTATCAAGCATCATTCAACAAAGTGATTTAAGATACCAAGAAAAGTATTTTTATTCTTTCAGGCTCAAAATTGGGCAACTAAGGGGTAGCATTTCATCATTCAAAGCTCAGAAGGCCGGAAAAATACCTAGTGCCTCAATCATTTTCAAAAATGTTTTCAAAAATTTTTAAGCTTCAAAATGGTTTCAAGTCATGTTCTCGAGAAAACAATCCAAGAGGAATAACACTCTAACACAAAGAATGGGGTATATTTAGTGAGTACCCCCTTTTGGCTCAAAATCTCACATTTCAGTAGTTCAAAAATCAATGAGAAACACAAATTTACGGCACCACATGCTAATTATCAACTACCACAGATCATCTCAAGATTTTTATTTGTAGCCTTATCACAAGAATAAAAACTTGGGTTCAAAAATTCACTATCTCAATTTATTTGGCACTTAGTTCTCACAATTGGATGCAAAATCTAGGCAAGGGGCAATCTAATCATGTGAACATGCAAAGCTATCATGAAAAACTATATGAATGCAACATGAACAATGCAAAAATACCCTCACCCCAAGCTTAAGAACTTACATTGTCCCCAATGTAAATAATCAAGTTGGAGAGAGGAAAGAAAAACTGGAACGACTTACCGAGGCGGCAGCGGGTGCTGGTTCACATGCCTAGTCAGAAGGAATTGCATGAAAATTGGGTCACGGCCGTGATGCTTATCACGGGCAGGCCGTGATGCATTATGGTCCATAGGGGTAGCCTGTCACGGCCGTGACCTCCATCACGGCTAGACCGTGATGCTCTCTGATCTTCAGGGTCCTTCCATCACCCCCGTCTCTGATCTTCAACTCTGGCTCATCACGGCCGTGACCAGTGTCACGGCCTGGGAGTGATGGTTACTGACTTTGTTGTCTCTGTCCTTTTTGCTTCTCCTTCCTCCTTTCCCTGAAAACACTTAACAAACCTATTAATCTATGATATTATCCTCTTGATCTTCTCAAATTATTCAAGAGGGCAAAATCAAAAACAAAAGTAAAAATGAAAAGAGAACTTGGGTTGCCTCCCAATAATCGCTTCTTTAACGTCACTAGCTTGACGGGCTTCTTTCAATTAACCGGGGTCGGCTGGGCATAGAAGTGCAAGAACACTTCTCTTCAGTGGAACTCCTTCAAAGAGTTAGTTTTGCTTATAACGCCAATAATTGCACTTCCGCCTTGCCCTTTTCACTTTGAGCCTCGTGGCCTTTTTCTTACTCCCTCCCGGTGGAAGTTCTGTTTTCACATGATGAGCAGATCCAACTTCATCACCACTTGATGCATCATTTGTCTTGCAGAGCTTCAGAGTTGCTTTCATGTTGAGCTTTTCCTTCTTATCAGGATTAGAGGAATGGTGCTGATGTGCACCGACTTCTTTAGCCACTATATCCAAAATGTCCATGAGGAAACAATCATCTTCATCACTCGGGTGATGCATAGCCTCAAACACATTGAAAGTGACTTCTTCATCTTGCACTCTGAATCGCAATTGGCCTTTTTGTACATCTATCAAAGCGCGACCAGTCGCTAGAAAAGGTCTCCCCAATATGAGCGGAACTTCTGCATCCTCCTCCATGTCTAATATCACAAAGTCCGCTGGGAAGATAAACTTATCCATCTTTACCAGAACATCTTCCAAAATACCATAAGGACGCTTGATTGATCTATCAGCTAGTTGCAATGCCATCCTTGTTGGTTTCACTTCACCACCTCCAAGCTTGTTCAAAATTGAAAGCGGCATCAAATTGATACTCGCTCCCAAGTCACACAGGGCCTTCCCAATAGCAACACTCCCAATAGTGCAAGGGATTGTAAAACTACCAGGATCTTTAAGCTTTAGAGGTAGTTTCCTTTGAAGTATCGCACTACATTCTTCTGTCAAGGCAACAGTCTCACCTTCTTTGAACTTTCTTTTCTTCGTGAGAAATTCCTTCATGAACTTTGCATAGGTTGGCATCTGCTCTAGTGCTTGAAAAAGGGTATGTTGATCTCAGAATCGCTTGAAGATGTCAAGGAACTTGGCAAACTGTTCTTCCTTCTCCTTTTTCTTGCTCAAATGAGGATATGGCAACTTCACATAAGAGGGGATCTCTTGAGGCTTGTCTCCATCTTTCAAAATCTGACTTTTAGTCCTCCTCAAAAACGAACTCTCATCCACTAGCTTCTCCCTCTTGTCTTTTTCACTTTCTTTTTCTTCCTCCTCTACTACAACATCTTTGCCTTTTTCTTTATTCAAATCAGATTTTTTAGCAACCACCTCTATTTTTTCAGCAACTCTCTCATTCTTCAACAAAGACTCACCGCTTATATTCCCAAGACTTTTACCACTCCTCAAAACAACAGCATTGCAATGCTCTTTAGGATTGGTTTGAGTATTACCTGAAAAACTGCTACTAGATTGCTCCACTAGGTGTTTGCAATTTGTCCAACTTGAACCTCCAAGTTTTTTATAGAAGCATCTGTGTTTTTCTGGTTTGTCATGGACACTTGCATGAATTGATTGAGGGTGTTCTCCAAGATAGAAATCCGGTCTTGAGGCGGTGGTGTGGGTTGAGGCTTGCTTGCTTGTCCGGCATCTTGTTTCCAACCAAAACTCGGTTGATTCCTCCATCCTTGGTTGTAGTTGTTGGAGTATTGGTTGTTGCCTGGCCGCCCATAGTTCCCCATATAATTAGCTTCCTCATGGGAACTAGGTGGTGCCTCGCATCTTCCATTATCATGATCTCCTCCCCAAAAATCACATCGCATTACCTGTTGAGGTGGCATGGTTGTCCCTTGAACAGTTTGGAGTTGTTGTGGGAGTTGAGCGAGTTGCTTGGTAATGGACTCCAGTTGTTGTGTCATGAGTTTATTTTGAGCCAAAAGTGCAGATTGTGAATCTAACTCCAACACTCCCCTTCTTGATGTGGGACACCGATCATGATGCATCAAATAGTCATTCGATGCCATAGCCTCTATCAAAATCAGTGCTTCCTCTGCTGTCTTTGTGTTCATGGACCCTCCAGCTGAGGCATCCAACATATACCTAGTTGACGACCTCAGTCCATTGCATAATGTTTGCATCTGAGTAAGATCATCAAACCCATGATTTGGACATCTTTGGAGTAAGCCTTTGAACCTGTCCCATGTGTCATGAAGAGTCTCACCTTCTTGTTGGGCAAAGCTTGTTATTTCACCTCTTGTCTTCACAAATCTTGAGGTGGGGAAGAATCTTGCCAGAAATTTTGCCTCTAAGTCATCCCATGTAGTGAAGCTCCCCCTTGGGTGAGATTGGAGCCAAGACTTGGCTCTATCTCTCAGAGAGAAAGGGAACAACCTTAGGCGAATTGCATCATCGGAGGCACCATTTATCTTCACCATATCACACAACTCCAGTAAGTTGGACACATGACTGTTAGGATCTTCTTTCTCCAACCCGGCAAATTTATTCTGTGAAACCATATTGATGAGAGATGGCTTGATTTCAAAATTGTTGCAGTTCACTGGAGGCCTCACTATGCTAGTGACATGCCGATTGACATTTGTATTGGCATAGTCACCAAGTGTCCTCCGTGGTGGAGCACCTTCACCATTTCCTGCCATTCTGAGTTTGTCTTGATGAACTTGAGAGGTGGAAATCTCTTGTTCTTCTTCTTGCTGTTCTAACAGTTTCTGCTCTCTTGCTTGCCTCTGATTCTCCCTAGTTGTTCTTTCAATTTCAGGATCGTGGAGGAGTTGGTCAGCTGGGATAGTACCTTGCATACACAAACAGTCTAGCAAACAAGAGTGTTAGCAGTAGATGTCAGCACACAACAGCAAACACACCAGAAAAATGACAACAAAACAGAAGACAGAGATATGATAGCAAACAACTTATAACAGAATTTTTTTTTGCTTAAATTAGTAACCGAAATGGGTATGCTAATATTGAAACACAATCCCCGGCAACGGCACCAAAAACTTGTTGACGAATCTGGGATTAGGTTCACTAAACTTCATCCCCATGCAATGACATGACTAATAAACAGTTTCTACTTCAAGTATGACAATCAATCCACTAAATTACTCAAGCCCCGATTCCTCGGATGACAACAGCCTAAATCCACTAATAGACCCTAATTCCTTAGGTGGCCTAGATTAATGAAATTTCATTAAGATTAGGGATTACGCGATTGCTAATAAACCTAGTTCCATTCCTAGATACAAGGTTTACTAGGTGATTAATTTCAATTCCGGTTCTAATACGAATTTTCCGATTGCATATCAAAACACTAATCGAGTCATGGGGGTGCTAGCCACAACAAGCATTAAGCATAGACAATCAATCACTCATAAAGAAATAAAAATTGTATTACAAGATCAAATCATATACATGAGAATTCAGAGATAGCTACACCTAACCCCAACAATGGAGGTTTAGCTACTCATGATCATAGCCATTACAAAAGAAATAGAGATGAAAAGGAAGAGAAACTCCATGGAATCCTTGTGCCCCTGCCTTTGGTTCAGAGAGAGAATTTTAGGGTTCAAAAACTGTTTTTCTTCTGTTCTGCTTGTGCTCCTTTAAAGATCAGGATTCGCGTCACGGTCGTGATGGCCATCACGGCCTAGCCGTGATGCTTTCTGCCTTGGCGCGCTTTTAAATATTGGAGCATCACGGTCGTGATGCTTATCATGGGCAGGCCGTGATAGCTTATGCCTTCACCAAATGATCTGTCACGGTAGTGATGGCCGTCACGGCTTGGCCGTGACAGATTCTGTCAAGAGGGGGTCTGGCTCCATTAACATGTCACAGCCGTGATGGGTATCACGGCTAGGCAGTGACAGCTTCTGACTTTTGCCTTCTTTTCTCTCAATTATTGCTCGATCACGGTCGTGAAGGTCATCACGGCCAGGTCGTGAAGGTCATCACGGCCAGGCCGTGATGGGCTCTGCCTGGGTCTTTTTCTTCACTTTTAAAGCTCTGTCTTCATCCAAGCTCCATCATGGCTAATCTTGAGCATTTTTCCTTGAATTCCTGCAAAACAACACAAAGAAACCGCCTCACCTGATCCAAGGTAAAAACTAATAAAATCAAATCAAATATGCCTAAACTATATGAGAAATGCATGCAAAAATGTACAGGAATTATGATGTGAAATCACACTATCAGTCACCTTTGCTGAAATTTCTCTTTTGAAAAGTCGATGGCTTTCTTTTGAAGTTGCCTTTCTTCTTTAGGAAGTTCTTGAATTTTCTAACTAGCATTCCCAACTCTTCTTCAGATTCTGCCTCTTGTGCTGAATCATCATCATCACTGTCTTCTACTTCTCTTACTTGTGATTTCATAGCCAATCCCTTCTTTCTTTTATCAGTTTCTTCGCTCTCATTCTGTCTGTTCAACTCCAATTCATGTTCTTGTAGCTTTCCAAACAAAGTGGCAATCGTCAGTGATGAGAGGTCTCTAGATTGAGATTGCAGTGACTTTAGGTTGTCATTCTCTGCTCAAGCATCTTATTACTTTGATATAGCTTTTCCAAGACCAGCCAATTGATTTACAATGTGCGTGAATCTCTTTTGCATTTCAGTCATAGGTTCTTCTCGATTCATTCTGAATAGTTCATACTCATGTGTGAGGGTGTTCATTCTTGCTCTTTTGACGTCTGTGGTTCCTTCATGTGTTACTTGTAATGTATCCCACATCTCCTTTGCTGATTTGCAATTTGAAACCCTGAAAAACTCATCACGGCTTAAAGCAGATGTTATAATATTCTTAGGGCGTGCATTATATTGAACTCTTTTCTTATCATCCTCATTCCATTCAGTTTTAGGCTTATTTTTTGGAGCACCGTTAGCATATACAATAGAGGGGACAAATGGTCCATTTTCTACTGCATCCCAAATGTCTACACCTGTTGCATCAAGAAAGATTACCTTTCTTTCCTTCCAATAGATATACTCAGATCCATTGAAGGCAAGCGGGCGTGCAAAGGAAACCCCTTCATTCAAACAGTCATTGGAAGCCATACTCTTATAGCTGTTAAGCCAAACTTCAGAGTTTAGCTCTGATGCCAATTGTTGTTTTGGCTTCACGACTTAAGAGGGGGGTGAATTGAGTTTTCAAAAAATCTTTCCCTCTTAAAAACTTACTTTTCAAATCAGAGTTGCGGCCTTAGGATCTTTTACAAAATCAATCAAGGGTTTATATAAAATCTTGAATTGGAAGATGATGAAGATAAGAAAGATTAATTCAGAAAGATTAATTCAGAATAGGTTTGGGTTCAAAACTCAAATAACAAAATACAGAAACTGATTAAGCCTTTAAAGATTAAGAACAAGTTATGCAAGTTTCAAATATAAGCATTAACAATTAAGAACGAACTTGCAGGTTTCAGTTTCAATTTTAGTTTAGTTTCAGCAATCAAGAATGGTTTTGATCAACTCAGTTTTGAATGCAGATAACACAGACTTGATTACAATCAGACTCAAGTTTCAATACAGTTTATACAGATCAAAAACAGAAATTATATTGAACTTTAAACATCAAAATCACAGGTTCTTGATCATAAACAGTAAGTAAGGAGTTTGAGTTTAGAGATACCACACAACCAGATTTATCCTGGTTCAGTCACCACCACTGTGACCTACATTCAGTCCCCACTCCACCTATGGGTTTTCACACACTAACACAATAAGCTTTAGCCAGGTAGCTTGAAAAACCTTTACACCACAGAGTACTCCTTCACCTCGAGATACCACACTCTTGTGAAGAGCCTCAATGTTCTTCCTTAGGGATACCTCACCCTAATCACTCAGAGAGACTCCCTCTCTCTTTACAATCAAATAAAATGAAAAATTGATTCCTAACTCTCAATAGTCAGATAAACAAATTGAAGCACTTATGAGTATTGAAACACTCTTTTCACAATAAGCTCAAGAAATATGATAAATGATATGTGTATCGATATGATATTGTTATGATTGATATTGAAAGTGTTCCTTTGATCCCTCTTTATATAGAAAACAAGTTATAGTCATTGGGATCAATCAAAACAGATTTAGTTCTGATAACATAATCTGTTTTCTTGATTCTGGTTCTTGAAATAAGATTCTACATCAGCTCTTTATAAAATTTGCGTCCATCTTGAAAATAATCGCGTCCATATAGCCATTTTGAATTTAAGATTTTACATCGGACGAGCTAGTAGACGAGCTCCATATGCCAAGTCATTGGACGGATACGCCTTTAGGATTTAGCAGGTCCAAAGACTTATGTGGACGAGCGCTTCTATCACTTCAGTGGACAAGCGCTTCTGTACTTTAGTGGATGAGCGCTTGTATCACTTTAGTTGGACGAGCACTTCTGTCACTTTAGTGGAGGAGCACTTCTGTCGCTTTAGTGGACGAGCGCTTGTATCACTTTAGTGCTTGTATCACTTTAGTGGACGAGCACTTCTGTCACTTTAGTGGACGAGCACTTCTATCACTTCAGTGGTCGAGCACTTCTCCCACTTTAGTGGGCGAGCGCTTGTATCACTTTAATGGACAAGCACTTCTGTCACTTTAGTGGACGAGCGCTTGTATCACTTCAGTGAACGAGCACTTTTATTACTTTAGTGGACGAGCGCTTCTGTCTCTTGTGTTGGACGAGTGCTTCTTTCACTTGTGTTGGACGAGCGCTTCTTTTACTTGTGTTGGACGAGCGCTTCTATCACTTGTGTTGGACGAGCGCTTCTATCACTTCTGTTGGACGAGCCCTTCTATTACTTCTGTTGGACGAGTGCTTCTTATGAAATCTTATTTCCAAAAATCATTTTCATTAACGAAAACTTATTCCTTTTAATGTAGGTTATGAAAATTGATTTTCTTCATGCATCTTTTCAAATGAGTTATTTGTAAATAAGAGATTTCTTTCTCTTACAAATCATCTAAGACTCAAATCTAAAATCCTCCGTGAAGCTTGTTCTTGATGATCCTTTGATCTTTGTCTTTGCTCTTTGATTCCTCCATGTAGCTCTTTCGATTCCTTCAAGTTCTTCCTTGAATATTTTCCTTGTCTTTGCTCACTGAACTTGTTGATTACTGCTTGATACCTGTCTTTGCAATTTGACACTAAAAACACTTGCATACACATTAAGTTGTATTTGTCATATATCAAAATCTCTAAGTCATTGAGTCTAGCATTTCTCATACTTGAGATTCTAGAGAGAGTTAAGAGTTCTCCTCTTCTTGGTTCATGAGTTGAACCGATTGATTCTTATCAGGAATATCCTTATTCAAGTGGTGAATCCTTCTTTGGCTTATCAAATTGAATCTTCTTCTCCAAGAAGAATACATTTGTGGTGCCTTCCCCTTCATCTTCTTCCTATTCCATTTTCTACTTTGTTGTTTAATTATTGCACTTTAATTCTTGAAATTTACTTTCTAGTCTTGTATCAATTGTTCTTCTCTTCTACTTCTTTTGTTTTTTCTTTATTCTTCACTTGAAGATCAAGTTTCATATCAATTGTGCTTGAATTGTGTTTGATCTCAAATTTTGAAACAATTAGATCAAATAAGATCCTAAAATGCTTAGTGATCAATCCTTGATCACATCATGTGGTATCTAGAGCTAGATCTTTGATCTTCAATTGTTTTGAATATTTATTCAATTTTTTTTTTCAAATTCTATGATGATCTTTGAGTTGGAGCCATTTTCATGATGAAAATTCATATTAGTTGATGCCATTAATCACTTAAATTTGGATGATGAAATTTAATTTGAATCCAATTTTGATCATGGATCTTGAATTTTAAATTTGTTTGAATTGATCTTGCTTGAATTTTTGGTGAACATTTTTTTCCCTCCACATTTTCATCCTAGTTTAGGTGCCAAATTTTGCTTGTGATACTTCATCACATGTGATTTTGGTTGCTTCTTGAAAATTCAAGCATTGATCTATTTGCCTTACTTTGTGAATTTGAACAAATTCAAATTTCAATTCACAATAGTAAGATTGATTCAAATTTTTTATCAAAAGTGCTTCAATGATTTCAAATTTTTAGAACTTAATAGATCTTCATGAAATTAAATTTGTGGAAATGATGTGTTTATCATCCACTTTAATGAAAGATCTAGGTCTCTAATTAGTTGATTTGTGCTTCACTACTTGGAAATTATTTTGCACTACTTGAATTGTTCATATTTCCAAGTATTTCACCAATATTGTTCAAATTTGTTCATGATTGAAGGATCATTTTGTAATTTCGAATATTAAGTGTAATTTCTGTTAAATTGTAATTAGTAAAAGTCAAGTGGCTGCAACTTAAAAAAATAAAAAATAAAAAAAAATTCTGGTGTAAAAAGAAAAAGTGGGCCAAAACCGTAAATATATAAAGTTTTGGGGCAAAAGTGCAAATTATGTAACATTCCAGCAAAGGTAAAAGACTTTCCACCATTTCACATGCTTGTTTTGTGTTGATCCTTCACAATTTGGTGTAGCACAATTCACATGGATCACTACTTGTTCACATACACTTTGATTAAATTTGAATTGAACTTTGTTGAACTCTTTCAACTTGTCTTCACATCATTTTGAGTGTACAATTATTCTTGAACATTTTCTTTCTTGTCTTATAAACTTCATTAGTTTTGTATTAGTTTTTTTCCACATTCTTGACCTCTTTGAATTGATTGCCTATTGGTTGATTGTCACTTGTTTAATGGAGAATAATTGTTGAGATCTTGTTTCAACTTGTAGATCCCTTGAGGAGGAAACTCTTGAGTGGAAAGTGACAAGAGAGAAATCATCTTGTAAAAGTCTATATTGAGTGATATATACGAGTGGCAATCTTTGAGTGAATGGTGAGTGAGTGGTGAGGTCCTTGAACTATTCAATTTTCACTAGTAATTCTTTTCTTTCACTTGTTTTTAAAGTCTATTTGTTCCTTGTTGGATTGTACTTAATTCTTTTAATTTTTGGTGGTTTAATTGTTCTTATTGGTATAATCTTCATTTGATTTGTGTAACTTTCAATTTGCTGGAATTTTTATTGTAATTTCTCAAATTGTAAGTGCACCATGGCTTCACTACATGAAGAAGACATTGAAGATTCTCCTCCACCATCACCAAGAATAAGGAACTTGCATAGGAAGTTTGATAGAATGACAAGGAACATAGAAAGAGTGTTTTAAAGATTAGAAGTACTTGAGCACAAAAAAGGATCAAGGCATGACAACTCACATAGAGGCTCCTCAAATTTGGAAGACAATGAACATAGGCCTAGATTTGATAGATGGAGACATAGACATGAACATAGAGGAAGAAGGAATGAGAAGGATGACAAGTTGCATAATGTGAAGGTGAAGATCCCTTGCTTCCATGGGAAGAGTGACCTCGATGTTTACTTCGAATGGGAAACCAAATTGGAGCACATATTCTCTTGATACTACTATAGTGAAGAAAAGAAAGTAAAGGTAGCTAGTCTAGGATTTCATGATTATGCTTTAATTTGGTGTGATCAATTGTGTAAAGAGAGAAGAAGGTATGATGAGGAACCGATTAGTACTTGGAGAGAAATGAAGAGGGTTTTGAGAAAAAAGATATGTGCCTTCAAGCTACACTAGAGACCTACAACATGCACTCAAGGTTGAAGCACAAGTGAAGAGAAAGAAATCCTTCAAGAAGGAGGGTGTCTCATCAAAACAACATGAAGTTATTGGTAAAAGTGGATCAAAGGTCACATTTCCTAACTCTAAAACTTCCACTTCTACCGTTTCTTCTATTCCTTCTATGCACCACCACAAAAACATTACTCTTGTACCCTTGTTTACAAATGACATTAGTAAGGATCAAAAGAAAATAAGAGAGAAAAGGGAGCTTGAGAGAAAAGCCAAGAGTGAAAAATAAAAACAAAATAAAGAAGAAAAACACGTGCCACAAAATAATAAAGAAAATTAATGGCCACAAGTGTCGAAAAAAGTGGAATAATGCAACAAGTTGATCATGAAAAACAAGAATCAAAACAAGTGTTTGAAAAACAAAGCATGATTTTGAAAGAGATTATGAATATTGTTCCAAATCATAGCCAAAACTCTTATCTTCATCAAACAATTGTTTTGAAAAGTAATAACCCTCATAATCCAATAAAATCCTTGAAGCATAAGCCTAAGCTCTATTTCAAAGTTTTGATCTATGGCATGCATGACTTATTTGGATTTGTGTTGTTGCATATTTTGAAAACCACTTGATCTATGCCATTACTCTTGAAAACCATGTTCACTTTTTGAAATCCATAAAGAATAATTGGAGGAATGAAAGTATGTTTGATAATATAATTCCATATTCCTCTCGTGATAACTTTCTTGGATTTCCTCTAAGTTTTCAAAAATGGCATGAGATATTGTTTGAAGTAATCACCAATGCACCCATTCTTGTTTTTCCTACTTTTTCAAAATTTTCTAAACTTGAATGTGATGCATTTCTTGAAAAATGCACTTTTTGCACCACCAAAGTGGAATGTTTGAGCTATGTTTTAAGTGCTAAAAGTGTGCATATTGCTAAGGTTAAAAGTGAGATAAAAGAAGTTTTCTTAGTAGGGGTACCAATAAATAATTTTCAACATCATGATTTTTTCTTGCCTACCAATACTTCTTCCTTACCTATGATTTTCAACATCATGATTTCAAAAGCAACTAATGCACATCCATCAAGGTTCCCATTCATTGAGAGAACTAAGACACATATTAAATATCTTTCCAAATGTTTTTCTCGATAATGGACAAACATTTTCAACCAATCTTCAAGAGATTACACCTTGTGATAAATATTTGAAAGGGTTGTTAACAAAACTTGTTTTCAAAAGGGTGTTTTTAACCCCGGAGGATGGGTTGAGAATTACAACGATAATAAGGGAGTTGCCTTCCCAAATAATGAAGTTTCCTTCCCAATTTTTTTTTAGGATCTTTATAAAAGAATAAACCTAAACGTCTTCTCTTTAATGTAGGCTTAAAATTCGGGACGAATTTTCTTCAAGAAGGAGGGGATGATATGAACATGGATTCACAAAGCAAAGGACCAAGTATTGAAAACTCACATGGACCCATGACAAGGTCAAGGCTAAGAGTCCAAAATACTCTAAAGAAGAGTCCAAGATACCTAGTTAGGGATATGGATTAGGACCTTTGTATAGAGTAGAGTTCATGTAATAAAGATAGGAACTAGGACCTTTGTATAGAGTAAAGTTCATGTAATAGAAGTCCTTATTCAAAAAGCACTTAGGACTAGTTTAGGAATTGGGCCTATTGGGCCATAACATAGAAGTAGGAAGCATTGGGCCAAAATCAAAGCCCACACTTGAGATTGAGTGAGGGAGGCGTTGATTTGCTTCATTAGGAGGAGGATGAGCATTTTGCTCATCTTTAAATAGGCTCCATGTAAATCATTTAGCAAGTTTGAATTCATTTGATAAGTTTCTCACACTTGAGATTCTAGAGAGAGTTAAGGGTTCTCCTCTTCTTGGTTCATGAGTTGAACCAATTGATTCTTATCTTGAATATCCTTATTCAAATGGTGAATCCTCCTTTGGTTTATCAAATTCAATCTTCTTCTCCAAGAAGAATGCATTTGTGGCGCCTTCCCCTTCATATTCTTCCTATTCCATTTTCTACTTTGTTCTTTAATTCGTGCACTTTAGTTCTTGCAATTTACTTTCTAGTCATGTATCAATTCTTTGGGCCTGTCAGAGTATTTGCAATCTCCTTTTCTGGCTCCTCGATAGTACTCGATGGGAGGATCCTTCTTTCCTTGGCGACGGCCTTCTCTGAGTGTTTCCAGAGTAATAATGTCGAGCTCCTTTTTCTGGAACCTGCTCTGGTGTCCTACCGAGAACTGGTCTTGACATCCTACTCGTCTCATCTTTTCTTCCTCTACCCCTTTTTAATGTTTGGTCTTGGAGTTTAGGTCTTCTGGCATCACGAGCATTTTTCAACCACTTATCAACAACCATGTTCGCCGAAGGGACCCTAGTTTTACCGCTGATGCCCGATTCCTTTAGCGATTTGCCCTCTAGGGGCGTCCGACCAGTCATCCTCCAGATTTCGGTTTTTGCCATGGATATGCCGGCCTCGATTGTTGGAATGCCTACTCCCTGTCGAAGTACTATGTTCTCTTGGTTGTTCGACGAGCTTTTCTCGCTTTTCACGTCGTCCGGCAGTGGCACCTTGGACACATTCTCATCTTAAATCGATTGGCACCTTGGACACATTCTCATCTTGCCCTTATGTTTCTGTTTCTTTCTTTCAATGAAGTGTTCCGGTGGCTCTCTGTAACACCCTTCTCGGGCGCTATGTAACACCCTCCCTTGGGCATGACTTTCTAAACTCGTTTGAAAATAAAATTAAAAGATAATTTGCTGGTGCTTTCGGAAAATAACTTATATAAGTACATAAGGGTCTGAGATTGGGTATAATTTTTTTTTTCTTTTGTCATGACTCCACACCTAAGTCATAATCGACACACAAACTTACTATCATAGCTTGACAAGCCTATTTAATTTAAAGGATATACTTAAATACAAGATAGTAGTTTTACAAAAATTTCGACAGAGTCTCCTCTGTAATTCGGACATCCCAAAATAAAATAACACCTGTTAAAATGATTACAATTTCACTCCAGAATTCTAGCTACACTAAATTCAACCAGACCTCAATACATAAGAATAATAGTTATAGCCATAAGCTTTACAAAACCAAAAGAAATAGCTTAGTTTTTCCTTCAAAAGATAGGCTCTCCGAGCCACAAACGTTCCATTATAATTAAAGGCTCTTTGAGCCAAACTCATACATATTGTCAACATAATCTAAGTCTTAACCCTAAGCTGGTCGTGCTAAGAGTTATTCCGCAAATAATACCTCATCAAGCAACTACATCTAAGTCTCGGAGTGACTTAGACAAACTCCTCTGCAACCTCTGTGATAGAGTACCAAGGTACAATATCGAACTTAGAAGAATCATGAAATGTGTGTGTGTAAAGGTGAGACGCCAATATATGGTTTTAACCCAATAACTAAATGCTCAATACCACATAACACATATACATTTACCACACGAACATTTATGAGCTAACAGTTTCTCAGTGGGTTTAACACCCCAACATCATCCATAAAATTATGCATGACACTTCTATTCATCATCTAATTTTCGTCCTAATCTCATGAGATATCTCCAACCTCGTGGTGAGTTAATCAGACTCCAAAGCCACAATGGCTAACTTGGCCAACTTCCAACAGGTCCGCGACCTCTTCCCATCTTGAAAACAACAAAGGCATACACAGCCAGGCACTAACACGGCCAAACATTGCTAATGCCCACAATCAGTGGCTCCGCCATTAGCAAGTAAGATGGGGATCTCAAGGTCCTCCAAGGCACAATGAGATAATGCACGTCGTAATTACCTTTCGCCGATGGTAATTGATGCATTTGTGTCACAAACCACAAATCGCAAGCACGTCTGCCACATGCATGCAAAACACTTTTGTTTTTTTTCTTTTCTTTGTGCTCAATCTTTCTCTTGCCGAAGCTCAAAATGGCTTACGACTCACATAGTTTTAAAACACTTTTTAAAACTTTCATCACAACACAGGACCTCACTGTCCATAAATCATTTATCAAAACATAGGACCTTACTGTCCATAAATCATTTATCAAAACATAGGACCTTACTGTCCATAAAACATTTATCAAAACATATCAAAACATAGGACCTCACTGTCCATAAAACATTTATCAAAATATAGGATCTCACAGTCCAAGTGCTCAATCACGACACCTCTCGACCGGTGCACCAATCGTAGGTTCGTGGCACTAGAAACATCTTCAATGTTTCAACACAGTATACCTCATGTATACAACATAGGCACTCCAAGTCCAAATGACTGAGTCCATCACAACACAGAACCTTAGTACCCCGACGTCTCGGTTACTAAGTTCCACACCACTATTAACATGAAATCAGTTTTGCTTTTATAAATTCTTTTTCCAAAAATTGGAAATTCATCAATAAACTCCTTAAATAATAAAACTTGGTTTTCACAAATATGAGTCACGTGAGGTTTTCACTTCCTTAAAATATGTACTGCCGTTTCAAAATACTTTCCTTCTACACTTTTCCAAATCAATCATCAATTATCACTTTTAAAGCTTCTCAAACCAATACTTAACTTCTTCCAGTGAAAACACTTTCTAAAATCATCTTAACTTCTTTTTAACAATTAATTTCATAAAATAACTTTGTATCGTATTACAAACTTTATTACATAAAAATTAGCAGTACTTAAACATTTTCACAATTTCGCTCTCATTGTGACTCGAGTTACTATTACACTAATAAATTATCATCATCAAAACTCCTTACTTTTCCAAAATAATACTTTCCACTACTATTATATTCCAACGTTTCCCATAAAACATTGAATATAATTTACACAGCTTATTAAAGCTTTTTATCTGATTAGTCGGTTGTGCACTGACCACAGTCAGGCTTCTCAAACAACACTCACAAGCAACGTTCAACAACAAACCACTTGACAGATAATGTACCATAACAATATCATATTCAAATAAATAATTTAAAACAGATCAAACATTGATACTCAGGTATACAACATAACATAAACCACATAATCAGATAACCACAACCACATCAATTATACAGAATACACAACAAACAAATGGTCACAAGCAAATGGTTATTGATAAAAATCCATAAGGCAAGCTCCCCTTACCTCTTGAAGACTCGAACTAAATAATCTCCCGAACTCGATTCGATTCCTCTTCGTCAGTGTAAATCAGCTAACTCCGTAGTTTCCTTCAAACGAATTGCAACCAAAATAAATAAATCAAACAACAACACACTTAAATCAATGGGGTTAGGGTTCGGCTTTACCCAATTTTCTAGGTTAGGAAACTTAAAATTTGATTAACTTAGGGATTAATGATCCATAAGTTACTTAAGCATGATTAATCACTTTAACCATGATTATGAACCAAGAACATGAACTAAAATTCATCTAGTTCCAAGAACTAGGGTTTCGGCCAAGAACTGAGTTTGGAGTTAGAAATCTCTAAAATTTCTAAACTCTTGGATTTATTCAACATACACAACCTAGAGTTAGATTCAAGTGTTTCAAACAACTTTTGAATCATAAAACCAACAAGTGCTCATACCTAGGGTTTCGGTTTTTGAAGAATCAAATAGGCTCAAGTTAGATTTTTGATCTTCTATATACTTGAATACAAGAGCTTTCAAGATATAATCATGAATCAAGACATGAAATGGAAACAAAACCTAAGAACACAACTTAACCTAGATTCGGCCCAGTACAGAAATTAGAGAAAGAAATTTATCATGATCTTGAGCTTCTAGATAATGAAAGTAGAGATGATTATAAGATCATAGAAATTGGTTTCATGTCAAAAGGATTTTTCTAGAATTAGTTATGAATTTTTCAATCTAGCTTCAATAACTTTGAACAAATGAAGAACATGTTGATCAAAGGCATAAACTCAAAAATCTTATGAAGAGAAAAGCTTAGAATAGCAAGATTAAGAGAGACTACCTCTTGATGATCAAAGAAAATGATGATTTGGATGATGTTCTTCAAGAATGTCTCATGGTGTTCTTGAGAACTTAAGGAAGAAGATGAACCAAGTTAGGGTTTCAGAACAGTTTCGGTATTTTGGGTATATCTCTCAACATACTTATCCGTTTTGGATGATCTTTATGTTGTTGGAAAGAAGAGAGAAATATGAACAACTTTCATGTTGAAAGTTTTTCGAGATTCAAAATGGAAACTGATCAGAATGGCTCTACAAAATCGGACGAGTTATGAACTCTTTAGAGCAAGAATCAAGACTTTGGAAAAAAAATGACTTAAGGAAGAAAATATCCTATTTAAATGAGGAAGCAACCAGCTTATTGAAGAAGGAACTAATGCTTAATGAAGAAGGAGTCAAAACTTGGAGAAGAAGGAAGCAAAACTTGTTTAAGAAGGATCCAAAACTTCTTAAAGAAGTAGTCAAAACTTAATGAAGAAGGATGCAAAACTTGATGAAGAAGATGTCAAATGCTTAATGGAGAAGTATTCAAATATTTGGAGAAAAAGAAATGTTGGAGCCGTGTGGATTGGCAAGAGTTTTGGGTCAATTTCTCAAATGGCATCTTGTAGGAATTGTCATAAAAAGACAAGGGTATTTTGGTCATTTCATAACAAAACTCAATGTTGCCATAAATGTGCTATTATTGCCATTTATGATAGGATAACCTAGTCATGAATATTAGTCAAGTTAGTCAATCCAATGTCTCTACTACTTTGCCGACTTCCCGATCCATCCGACTCGGACTCGCTTTGAGAACATCTCGTCGTATAAGCCCGCAACAACCATAATATGTTAATTTTTTTCCAAAATTTTCAAAACTCCCAGTATCATAGTAAATATGATAAAAATATTTTTCATCTCGTTAACGTTTCAAAATTTGATCTTCTGAGCAAGAAACTTTTCTTGTCAAGACAACACGAAAAACAATGAGACTCAAGCCTTCCGTCTGAATTTTCAACTAAAAACTTCCTTGTAACCTTATAAAAATAAGTATAACAAGGAAATGACCTTGGTTTATCCAAAATCATTTTATAAGTCTCAGATAAAAATATATATTTATATATTTATCACCGATATTACTAAACAGCGAAAATCGGGGTGTTACACGCTACATTGTCTGTGACACTTTTATTCTATAAGACCGAGTAAAGCGGAAAATAAATATTTTTCGACCAAAAATACGGGTTTACTTTTTTTATTTTCGCAAATAGTACGATACATAGTCTTTAACATACATCATCAAACCTGTGCATAAATATTTACAATCATTCTCCAGGTACTAACAGTCATAAACATAAAAATCCAGAAAATGGCGGAAATACCAACGCCGGTAAATTAACAACATACTGTAAATATGTTTATAATAATAATAACAGCATTGGAGACACAGCTCCACAAAATATAAACATAGACACAAGACTTATCATGATGGCAAATACAAAACAATTACGATATGTCATCCCCTCACAACCGTAACATTCAAGGATGATACACTGTCACGACGTGGGTATACTCCTCACGTTCACTATACAAAAGCCATAGAGACTGTGTCCATGTATCCATGTCATCTCAAACTCCAGCTAAGTATGGTGGTGAAACAGCACTGTCATCATCTTCGTAAAACGTAAAACAAAGAAAAAAACCAAACAAATATAGAAAATGAGTTGAGATACCCATTCACCATACACATAACGTAGATATGCAGTGATACGACACACAGGAACGTACAACTATCAATATACAGTTATATCATCACTCATATCATAATAATAATGTTTCATAGAAACATAATCATGGGTCAACGTTCACCTAGATAGGAGACATCTAAGACTCGAGGAAAGACCTCTGATTCCTATACCATTGTTTTACGAACAGTCAGAGAGAGTGGTTCGGAGGATTGTTCCGGATTATACCAGCCTTGGATAAAAAAATGTGTCAACAAGTAGCAACGTGCTCATAGACTTTTTCGGGAACATCCTATCCTACCAGGACACACGTAGCATCTAGTCGAGTATGTCGGTGTATTGCAAGATCACCACGCCACATAGGAGCTACCAACTAGGCCTATATGAGTATTTCATACCCCCGACATCCCCAAGCATCAACCAGATCGCCACTACGGAATTCACAACGGCCTCACAGAACATTGTTTCACTATGTGTTTGGGTAAAATTGCTGGAAATACGTTTTTCTTGTCTATCCACTGGATGACCTCTTGATTCCACCAGAATCCTTTCGACTTGCTTTCTTAGAGGCTAGATATTTTCAGGTCTGAATCACCAGCCCTTAACATCGAGCTAAAGTTCTCAAGTAACCTTTCATCTTTGTGCAAAAGTATCTTAAAGCACTTGATTACAAATCCTAGCTCATTATGAAATTGGATCGCAAGTCCGATTATTTATTTCTCTGCACTTTTCTAGTTGAGCCTTTTACTTCGCTTCCAAGGAAAAACAAATAACTCTTAGTCCATTAAATCTTATGGCGGTTTGGACATTGAATTATCCATACTTTATGACATAAGGTCTTGTTCCACCCTACGTCATAAATCATTTAGTTCGTATTTTCACTACATCATAAATCATTAAGTTCGTCTTTTATTTAAAACCAAAATATTTGTATAAAATCAATCATTTTGAAATAAAATTCCACCAAAAGTACATAAGTACCAAATTTCTCAAAAACAGTTTCTCGAAAACATTGAAATACTTAAAACACAGTTTTGCCGCTTTTTACTGTATTTCAACTTAAATTTCGTATTTTCGAAAATTTAATCGTTTTTATCAAATCCTTTACTTTCTTAACTTCAAATACCTATTTTAAAATATTTACATGCCAATTTTGAGTCTCATTCTACGGTTTGTACAAAAATCCTAATCCTAAAACTTGACCGAACATCGCTAAATTTGAAAATCGCGTACGTCCTTTTTCAACGATTTTTAAACCTAATGATCCAAAACTCATTTTGGAGTCTTAGGACACTTAAATAGACATCAAAAATATTTTTAAACTGTCAAAAACAGTTTTGGTCGAAATTAGAATCTTTGTTCATTTTATGTATCCGATTTCGTGAAAATTCTGTTTTTAAGTTTACTAAAACATGATTTTTGTTCTCTCAAGTCTTAAACTCAAATTAAACCCCATTTAAAACCTTTAAAACATGGCAAGGCAGTTTATACTACCTTGAAAACAGTTATGCACAGAAATGTATTCTCTTCTTGGTTTTGTTACATTTTAACCCCTTAACATTCATAGAATTATATAACTTTGAGAAACAATGTTGTCATGCTCTTTTTCAAGTATTGGCCGAAACCAATTTACAAGTAAATGTGAAGATTTTCACTTCACTAAACCAATCATAACCACATATACACTTTAATGTATCAAAACACTAAATCATGGCATGAATTTTAAAACATTAGGCATACTTTGTGATATATGATTAAGAGTGAAATTTATAATTTTTCTCTAGTAAGCATTCATCAAATAAGCATATTAATCATAACCATATCACAACCAAGTACCAAATCAATTCCTCCAAGAGGATCACACACATATACACATAAATACATAACTCTCAAACTTAGGGTTTTAGAACCAACACACAAATATATTAAACCACCAACATATCTACCCTAAGGTAGGATTATGGTAATCTCCCCCATACCTTTGTTGATCACTTGGAAAATCAAGCAAAAAGATGGTTTTTCTTCTAGGTGTGCTCACGGTTTTGGGCTTGAAAAACCTAGCAAGATCAAACCAAAATACAAATGGATTAAACACATGGACTTAGCTATGATCATAGAAGATAATCCACAGTAGAAATCCTTACTTGTTGGAGAAAGGATGATGGATCAAGAATGAATGTTCCAAGGCTTGAAAATACCCATTTTCAAGGAAGGCACTAAAGGAAAATTTGTGTGAGATGAGATAGGCTTAGAATGATTAGAGGAGCAAGGATCTAGTCTTACTTTTTCAAACAAGCTCTTGGTTGATAATTTGTGGGTGATGACCGAATTTCATGCATAAGAACAAAGGAAAGGATTTGTTTCATAACTTGGATGATAACTAAGAAGTGAAATGAAGATGAGTGGACGAAATAAAGTGGGCGAAATTTTAGGGGCATAAGGGTCACAAAATTATTGGGACAAGCTTGAAATTTTAATGGAAGACAAAGGACCACTTGGACATTTCTTATGAAATCTAGATATTTTTCAAAATTTTAATCATGATGTTGGTGAGTCATTACCATGACTCACCATGGTGACTCATTGTTAATGAGTTATCATGGATGACTCATCGTTCTGTCTCCCGGCGTATCTCTCCAATTCCATATCTGATTCTGTCGTTTACCCGATTTATTTTTGTATGAAAACTTTAGAAATAGACTTTATCAAAGAAATTATGATAAAATCTTGAATTTCTCAGTTTTGGGTCAAATTAGGGTTTCTGCCGTTATAAAACTATATCATCAATAAAAACGCAGACCGGTTTTTCGTCAATTTTAAAGACAAAATTGAACCCTAACTTCCTACAATATAGTAGGTTCTAGATATAATTTTGTTTTTCCAACAAATCATTTTTTTGATTACCGGTAAAAATATAAACAAATACTTAATTACCGATACAGCAAAACAGATAAAACGTAGGAAAAAGACAAGGTGTTACAACACTACCTCTCTAAAAAGAATTTTGTCCGCGAAATTAAAGTTACCTTAAAACGTATATGGATATTGTTCCTTCATCTTTTCCTCCAACTACCATGTAGCATATCCAGATATTGCATTACAGATCACCTTAACCAACGAGATATCATTTCCTCTTAGCTGTTTCACTCTCCGGTCCTTGATCCTTATAGGTAGTGCCTCATAGGTTAAGTTATCTTTCAATTGTACTGTATCAGGTGTTATGACATGACTTGGATCAGGAATATACATCCGTAATTGCGACCGGGTAATAGGCTCGACCGATGACTCCCCATCTTCTCCGGAGAATTTTGACAGTTTGGGGACCTTAACTCCCCTGGGTAATTCCACTTGTTGGATCCACTCCGAAAATGCCAAAACGAAGCAATACCTGTTCGACAGACTGATTAATGTCATTGGGATTAGCCCTTCCCCCGACATTATCTCATCGAAGCAAATGCATGGCCAAATTATTCCCAGCCATTTGCTCCTCGCCGCCACGTCTCAACATCTCATAATCTCTATATTGAATGTGAGGTGGCGAATTTGGTGGCTCAACTTTGTCATTTCCTACTTTAGGATGGGGTATACTGATAACTCTTTGAATGAAGAGTTATTTAGATCCTTTTTACTATGATTATTTTCCATCCTTAAGGTTTTAAGTCTTGCTTTTGTTATAAAATGTTAGTTTGTAAATATTTATGTTAAGTTTAGTGAATAGTAGCCATTTGCTCTTGATTTGCTCTATCATTGTCTAAAAATGTTGTGTTTGTATACGCAGAAAGCTTGCTGGAGCATGGCTGAAGAATTGGGATACAAGAACTTGGTTGTTGCAGCAAGGGCTGCCTTCCAATAGGATTGCACTAAAGGACAAAATCTGACAAGGACACATTTCCTCTCTCCTCCAGGGCGCTAGCACAGTCACTTTTAAGGAAGCACACGTGCCTAGGATCAGCTTCCCCACATCTTTAGGAAATTGGGCTAGGGTTATTCTATTAATATTTTTGGATGTCGGCCCAAAATGGAATGAAAGATAATAGGGTTTTGTGTACTATAAAAGCATTTTAGAAAAACCCTAGTGAGGACACACTTGAAATTTTAATTACACATTGTCTGGTCTTTTCTTGAGAGTTGTGTTGGTGTTCTTCCTCCCTTAGCCGCTACTACGTTTTGTATTTCTTCACCGATTGTAATGGTTTCTTGCTCATTTCTTATGTTTGTTCTTTGTAAGATCATTATGAGCTAAACACTTTTAAGCTTTGGGTATGCTAATATAATGAATGTTTAGCTGAGTTATGTGATGATTATGTTTTGAATCTTCTTTTATCACGCATTTAATGTTGTTTGATTAAGAGTGATCAACTTGATTGAATATCTAGCTTGCTTAGTTTGGAAAAACTAAGTAAGTGGGAACTTGGTAAAAGATAGGGGATAAGTCATTAATTGGAAAATTAATTGATGTTGCATAGGCTAGGAATAGTTATCCATGTCCCTAAGCTAGCTAGAACGTGCTTGATTTAGAGGGTGGTGTAATTAATCTGAATCTAGGAATAGAACAAAGTTAATGAACCTGACCCTATTTTTTTGGAAAAGAAACTTTAATTCCCTGGAGCTAGATGTTAGATCATAGTCAGAGCATAATGAGGGCTAAACAGGATTTACACTGCAGCATACCTGAAGCTATTTTAATCACCTAAATCAGCAAATCATTTCTTTGTTAACCTATTTCATTTCCACTTTCAATTCACAACTCATTTATTTTTCTGGCACTCATACCCTTTATTTTAATTTGTCCACACACAATAATTTTTGGTTAATCAATCCTAACTCCTAGAACATATAATCTGAACTGGAATTTTATTGCATCAATTTAATCCCTGTGGGAACGATATCTGAACGAAAGTTCTATATTACTTGAGACATTTGTGTATACTTGCACACGCTTAAGAACAACTGTTTTTTAGGCAACAAGTTTTTGGTGCCATTGCCGGGGATTGTAATTGGTGTTAAAATTATATTTCTAGATTATTAGTTCTGTAGTTAGAGTTACTGACACTCTTAGTGCTTTGTTATAGCACAGGGTACTGAAACTGTATGTACAGGTTCTTGTCACCTGAATACAGATTTGATCCAGAGATAGAAAGAACATTCAGAAGGCTCGGAAGAGGTCAATCATCTCAACCTTTACATGAGTTGGTTCTGAACACTCCAACCAACTCCACACCAGATTCTCGTAAGCATTATCCCCTACTATTTCAAAAATGGCTGACGAAGTTCCACAAGACAGCATGGCTATGGCCAATGACAAAAACTGTGCTATCAGTGGGTATATTGTGTTTGACCCTGAAGCTATGAACACTAAGATATTGAGGACTCCCATTACTGCAACTCAGTTTGAGTTCAAGCCAGTATTGTTCCAAATGTTGCAAACAATTGGACAATTTAATGGTGCTACAACAGAGGATCATCACCTGCATCTCAAACAATTTTTGGATGTAGCAAGCAATTTCAAGATTCCATGAGTCACTGATGACACATTCAGATTGAGACTATTTCCATTCTCTTTGGGAGGCAAGGCTAAGAACTGGTTGAATTCCTTGGATGCAAACTCAATTGATACTTCGAACAAGCTTACTGAGAAATTCTTAACCAAGTTCTTTCCACCAACTATGAATGCAAACATGAGAACTGATATCACTTCGTTCAGGCAGCATGATGATAAACCACTATTTGAAGCATGGGAGAGATTTAAACAACTCATTAAGAAGTGGCCCCACCATGTCATTCCATTATGTGTTCAGATGGAGCACTTCTACAATGGTGTTTTACCTAGCTCAAGAATGATGTTGGATGCCTCAGCTGGACGCAGTCTTCTCACCAAATCATACAATGAAGCTCATGCTCTGATAGAGGGGATAGCAGCAAACAGCTATCAGTGGCCAACAGCAAGACAAGTTTCTGGGAAAGCCAATGCTGCAGCAGGAGCTTATGAAGTGAGTGAAGTATCTGCACTATCAACTCAAATGACTTCCTTAACTAATATGGCTAGGGGGTTGACCATGGCAAATAAAGGAAATTCATCTGCACCACCAATAATGACTGAAGAAATGGTGAATGAACAAATCTACAAGGCAGATGCAATTTCATGTGTATATTGTGGAGGAGATGATTTGTTTGAGAATTGTTCAGTAAACCCTGCTGCGGTCAACTATGTATGAAATAACAATTATCAGGGCAATAAATCATTTGGCAACATAGGTTGTCAGCAATCTCAACATCCAAACTTGAGGTATTCCAATTACAGTAACACATTGAATCCACCTCTTGGTTACAATCAGCAACAGCAACCTAGGCAGCAGCAACCACAAGTTCAACGGAAAGTTCCAGAACCATCCTTAGAATTTATGCTGAAGGCATTCATGACAGAAACCAAGGCTGGAATGAGAAAATTAGAGACTCACGTGGGACAGCTGGTCAATGCAATCAATTCAAGGTAAATTGGTACATTACCTGCTTCTACTGAGGACCCTAAGGCCTCAAGTTCTGGAGTGGGAAAGGAGCAGTGCAAGGTAATCCATTTGAGAAGTGGCAAAGATGTAGAAGTTGCAGAACCAAAGAAGAAACAGAAGGTGGATAATTCAGAGTTTGAGAAGGAACAATCTTAAGAAGATGCAGCAAGAGAACAACCTGCAGTAGTCGAGAAGGTACTTGATGTTGCAGGGAACCCTGTTGTGCCCAAACTGAGTCCAGAAAGACCTCCACCACCTTTTCCTCAGAGGTTGAAGAAAGTTCACCAAGAGAAATAGTTCAACAAATTCCTAGATGTACTAAAACAGCTTCATATCAACTTACCCTTGGTAGAAGCCTTGCAATAGATGCCCAACTACACAAAGTTCATGAAAGATGTGCTCACTAAGAAGAGAAGATTGGGAGAATTTGAGATTGTGGCTATGACGGAAAAATGCAACATGATGATGAAGAATAAAGTGTCTAGGATGATGAAAGATCCTGGAAGTTTCACCATACCATGTTCCATTGGAGATACTTATTTTGGTAAAGCTCTATGTGACTCGGGATCAAGCATTAACCTTATGCCCATGTCTATTTTCAAGAAGCTGGGAATTGGGGAAGCAAGGCCTACATATGTCACACTTCAACTGGCTGACAGATCCATTGCATATCCAGAGGGAAAATTTGAAGATGTGTTGATCAAGGTTGATAAATTTGTATTTCCTGCGGACTTCATCATTCTGGATTTTGAAGCAGACAGAGAGGTTCCCATCATCCTAGGGAGACCATTCATAGCAACAGGAAAGACATTGATTGATGTCCAGAAGGGAGAACTTACAATGAGGGTTAATGATCAGCAGTTCACATTTAATATGTTCAATGCCCTGAAGTATCCTGATGAAGGAATGGAAGAATGCTCTATCATTCAAACATTTGATGAACTGGTGCAACAGCAATTTCTCAAGAACCATACAGACTATGATGCAGCATCATCCGAAGATGATACTTGTTTTGATGAAGAGACTGAAAAGTCCCTAGAAATCAAGGTGGTTCAACATCTATGGAGCATAAAATATGAGTCATTGGGGTAACTGATGATACTTTCAAAGATAATATTCTTTCCATTGTTAAAGCTCCATCTCTTGATCTAAAAAAATTGCCAGTCATTTGAAGTATGCCTATCTTGGTGATAATGAAACCTTGCCTGTAATTATATCTCACAGACCGAATTCTTTGCAAGAAGAACAACTACTGACAGCTTTGAAAAGACACAAAAAGGTAATAGGGTGGCTGATAGCAGATATCAAGGGGATTAGTCCATCAATATGCATGCACATAATTCTCTTAGAAGAAAGTTCAAAGTATAGCATTGAAATTCGGAGATGACTGAATCTAATCATGAAGGAGGTGGTCAAAAAGGAAATCATCCAGTGGCTGGATGCAGGGATTATTTATCCTATTTCCGACAGTGTTTGGGTGAGTCCAATCCAATGTGTGCCTAAGAAGGGAGGTGCGACTATCATCACTAATGAGAAGAATGAGATCATCCCCACAAGGACTGTGACTGGTTGGAGAATCTGCATGGATTATAGGAAACTGAACAAAGCTACTAGAAAGGATCATTTCCCCTTGCCTTTCATTGATCAGATGCTAGACAGACTTGCTAGGAAGGACTATTACTATTTTGTGGATGGATACTCAGGATACAACCAGATTGCTATAGCACCAGAGGATCAAGAGAAGACTACTTTCACATGTCCTTATGGCACCTTTGCTTTCAGAAGAATGCCATTCGGTTTGTGCAATGCTCCAGCAACCTTCCAGAGATGTATGATGGCTATTTTCTCTGATATGATTGAAAAATAAATGGAAGTGTTTATGGATAATTTCTTAGTGTTTGGAGAGACTTTCCAAACCTGTTTGATGAATCTGGAGCAGATCCTGGACAGATGTGAAGAAACAAATCTGGTTTTGAATTGGGAGAAGTGTCACTTTATGAAAACTGAAGGAATTGTAATGGGACATAGAATCTCCAGAACTGGCATTGAAGTGGACAAGGCAAAGATTGAAATTATTGAAAAGTTGCCCCCTCCCACATCTGTGAAAGGAATCAGAAGCTTCCTAGGTCATGCTGGTTTTTACAGAAGATTCGTCAAAGACTTCTCCAAGATTTCTAAGCCATTGTGTCAGTTGCTGGAGCATGATAGGGCATTTGAGGTTACTGATGAATGTCTGAAGATATTTGAGCTGTTGAAGACTGCTCTAATCACTGCACCTATTATTGTTCCATCTGACTAGGAGAAGCCTTTTGAGCTCATGTGTGATGCTAGTGACTTTGCTGTAGGAGCAGTTTTGGGATAGAGATACAACATGGTGCTACATCCTGTCTATTATGTAAGCAAGTCCCTAATTGATGCTCATATCAACTATACCACCACTGAGAAGGAGTTGTTGGCTGTGGTGTTTGCCTTTGAGAAGTTTAGATCCTATCTTGTTGGTACAAAAGTGGTATTCTACACAGACCACTCAGCAATCAAATATTTAATTGACAAGAAGGATGCTAAACCAAGACTGATAAGGTGGGTATTGCTGCTACAAGAATTTGATCTAGAAATCAGAGATAAGAAGGGAGTGGAGAACCAAGTAGATGGTCACCTCTCAAGACTGCCAGAGGATGTTGTAGCATCCAGGGGAATAGCCATTGATGAATCTTTCCCTGATGAACAATTGTTAGCAATGCAAGATGCTGCAGTACCTTGGTATGCTGATCTGGTCAATTTCCTGGCCAGTGGTGTGGTTCCCTAAGACATGAATTCTCAACAAAAGAGAAGATTTTTCCATCAAGTCAAGCAATTTGTCTGGGATGAACCATACCTTTACAAGATGCGCCCAGACAACTTGAACAGAAGATGTGCTACAGATGAAGAATTCCAAAATATTCTGACTCAGTGCCATGCTGCAGCATATGGTGGACACTTTGGTGGCATGAGAACTGCTGCCAAGGTGCTTCAATCAGGTTATTTCTGGCCTACTCTTTTTAAAGATGCACATGAATTTGTTAAGCATTGTGACAAATGCCAAAGGGTAGGAAATGTGTCTGATAAAAATGAGATGCCCTTAAATACCATTTTGGAAATTGAACTTTTTGATGTATAGGAGATTGACTTCATGGGACCATTTCCTCCATCCTTTGGCAACCTTTACATTATGGTAGCTGTTGATTATATGTCTAAATGGGTGGAGGTTGTGCCAAAAATCAAAAATGATGCTAGGGTGGTGACAAAGTTTTTACAGAAAAACACTTTTTCTAGATTTGGAACCCCAAAAGCTATCACTAGTGATGAAGGAACGAGTTTTTACAACCAATTTTTCTCCAAACTGCTTGCAAAATATGGAGTTAAGCATAAAGTAGCCACATCCTACCATCCCCTAATTAATGGTCAAGCTGAGTTGTCCAACAGGGAAATCAAAAGGATATTGGAAAAAATGGTCAACACAAGTAGGAAGGATTGGTCCTCACATTTGGATGAAGCACAGTGGGCTTATAGAAATGCATTCAATACTCCTTTGGGGATGTCCCCATATAGAATGGTGTATGAGAAAGCTTGCCATCTGCCCTTAGAGTTGCAGCACACAAGGCTTTCTCGGGCAGTCAAGAAACTGAACTTTGATCTTCGAATCTTTGAGCAAAGACGCATGTTGCAGCTTAATGAACCGGAGGAATACAGATCGTTCTCCTATGAAAATGCCAAGCGCATAAGGCAAAAACTAAGGCCTGGCATGATAAGAAGATTCATCACAGATCCTTTCATGAAGGGGATTAAGTGCTTCTATTTAACTCTAGATTGAAGCTTTTCCCTGGCATGTTGAAGTCAAGGTGGTTGGGCCCATTCAAAATTGTAAAGGTCTACCCACATGGAGCTGTTGATCCGTTGGATGCTGATGATGGTGGCAGAGAATTCAAAGTCAATGGCCGATAATCAACCATATTTTTGGTGAACCTTTGAACAGAATGAAGGTCACCACCACCCTTGATGACACGGAATGATGCCGCATTATGGTCCGGCCGAGGACCTTATAAACCAAGCGCCCATGGGAGGCAGCCCATCAATAAAAAGTATTTTCCTTTTTGAATAAAGAAGAAGCGAGAAAAGGCGTAAGTAAGTCAGTCGCTGCAGATAAGACAGAACGCTAGGTTGTTCTGGAACAGTTGCTATAGCATGCGCTTTGATTACTGAAACAGAAAAATACAATCTTGGGGATAGGGACTATCTGCTGACAAAAGGTAATAAGTGGGGACCGGCTGGAATTTTTGTCCGTTGTGGAAAAAGGAGAAAGGTGGACAGATTTAAGAAATTTTGAATTTCAATAAATGCCAAAAAGATGTGGAGAGAGAAAACCCTCTTCCCCAAGCCTAACCCCCAACCACACGATCTCCACCTCTCTCTCTCTCTCTTCCTTATTCCTTTCTTTCCCCACGACAACCAATACACTTCTTTCACTTGACACATTAAATAGATCACTCGCCCCTCTCTTCCACTCACACTCTGCACACCCAATGTTTATCTTGTTTTTCTTCAACCCGTAACCCTAACACTCAACCCTTCTTATTCTTCACTAAACAACCCCTCAAACCACCATGACTGCCAAGAAATCAAGCCGTGTGAAACACAAAGCTATGAATAATGCTACTCCACCCTCTTCTGATCCAATTGAAACCCTAACCAGCTGGGTTAGTGAAGAAGCACAAGAGAAGTATGAAAAAGAGACCCTCAACTGCAGTCTCCATCAAGAAAAAGGTTTCAAATATGGGAAAGGAGTGAACTTGGGTTTACTACCAGAACTAATGGACGTGATTGAAGCGCATAAATGGAGGACCTTTGCTGAGCACAGAGATGGGTATTGTACCCAAATGGTTAGGGAGTTTTATGCAAACATTGCATCTGTCGCCCAAACATTTATGGTTATCAAAGGAGGTAAGGTGTCTTTTCTGCAAGGACGATTAATCAACATCTCGGTTTGGAGGAAGTGGAAAATGAGTATCAGCAGATTTTGGAAGCTGCAACAACAATCAAGCTGCAGCAAATGAATAAAGACCTAGTTCTCCCTGGTGCAGACTTCATACAACAGGCAGAGGGCCAACTCAAACTGCCTCGGTCCATGCTGCAGTCTCTTACAAAAATATGGTACCACTTCCTCCGATACTCTCTCTCCCCTACTTCTCATCTGGAAACAGTGGACAAAGAGCGCCTGGCTCTGCTCCACTGTATCATGAACAAGAAAAAGATAAATGTGGGAGAGGTGCTAAAGAACCAAATCTTGGCCTGTGCAATGAAGCAGCAAGGTAACCTGATTTTACCCTACCTTATTACTGAACTATGTTTGGAGCAAGGAATCGAGTATAATCCTGGGGAAGGGCTAGAACTGAACAAAGGCCCCATTGATATGAATTGTGTGTTGAGAATGTACTCAAATTCTGAAAAAGCAAGTGCAAGTGGAAGCAAACCTCCCAGATCTGGCACCCTATAATAGCAGGATCGTTCTGGGATGCTGGAGCGGAAAGTAGAAGAACTGACTACCATGCTACAACAACATGTGCAGCATGAGAAGACTTTCTGGCAATACTGCTTCTGCAAGTATCAGTGGGAAAAGCAAACAATGAAGCTCAATGGTTGGAAGCTTGAAACTCCAATCCCCCAGTTCCCCCAAGAAATTCCGCCACCTTTTGTTGAAGATGTCCCTGTAACACCCTATCAACCCAAATCTGTTTCTGACTCAGTACCTGAAAACCCTGAAAAGACTAACAACATTGACCCCGCTCACAGCTCCCGCCAATGAAGAATGGATGGGTATTGCCCCATCCAAGCAACAGAAAAAAGTTGGGGTCCCTGCCCCTAAAAAGAAGAAATATGCCTCTAAAGTCTCCCATCAATATCAGGGGAGCACTAAAAGGCCTTGTGCTGCAGTCTCTAAAAAGTTACCCTCCACCATCCCTGTTGCAGCAGTAGCTCCTCCCTCAACATCAAAATCAGCAAAAGGCACAAAATCAGGTGCTGAGAAGGAGAGCCCAGTGACAAAGATAGCCGCTATCTATACTGCAGCAGAAAATGAAGAGGAGGATGACATAATGCCTCTATCAAAGAAGCTAAAAATGACTTCACCCAATGTTGCAGTGAAGATCAAGAAGGAAAAGGTTGCTGCAGCACTGAGGGAAGAAGAGGCTAAAGCTGCTACATAATCTGACAAAGAAGAAGCTGTTGAGGCTGAGGAGGAAAAAGAAGAAGAGAGTGTTGAGGCTAAAGAAGAGGATGAAGAGAGTACGGATGTAGAGGCATAAGAAGAAAAAGATGAAGAGAAGGAAGAGGAAGAAGTCCAGGTCACCGAAGCAACACAAGGCAAGGTGCCCTCCAAAAGTGGAGGCACCAGGAAGAGTTTGGACACCAGAGCAGCATAGGCTTGAAACAGAGCCATAGTGGATGATGCAACTTGCTGCAGTATCCCACATCAGGATGCCCAACCTTCCACCCCATTCCCAGATTTTTGTTTTTTAAGTTTTCTGTAAGTAGTGGTCACTAGGACCTGTTACGTGTGTTTGTTTTTAGGGCACTAGGGCCATAGTCATTTCACTTCTGATTAATGAATGACTATGCATGAATCACCCCCTGTTTCTGATTCCATATGATTAATGTTTAATTGACAAAGGCCTCTGGCCTCTTTTGCTGTGTTCAACTGGTTCGAATGAAGATCTTGCTGTCTAATCTAATGCAATAACTAGACTGTGATCACCAGCACTGATGCACCCGTGTTAGGATAGAGGATATATATGTTGTAGAAGGAACAGACAAATGTGAGCCTGAGTGACAGATTGCATTGAACATCTATGTTTCACACTCATGCATTTTCTGTAAGGTTTGCTTTGATTCTGTCTGATCTGGACATACATAATTGCACACACTGTATGCTTGAGGCATTTTCTTGTTTGTTTTATGTTTGACAGAGCCTGAATAAGCCCACCCAACTAATATAAATGCCCTAGTTAGCCCATTTGAGCCTAACCAATTTATTGACATGCTAGCATAATACAAGCTTAGAACTGGAAAAACAAAATTCACCTGCTAGGTAGATCTTGAGGATGCTAGTTGCTATATGCTTTGAGTTAAAAAAAGAAAAAAAACTAAAAAATTTTAAAAAATGAGCAGAGAACAGGGCAAAGCCTGAAAAATCACAGAGTGTTCTCTGTTCATAGCAAATGTTAAATGCTTAATAAAAGGTGGACTTGGTGATGGAAAGAAAGGATCAAAGAAAACAGAAAATTGTGGATTGTGGGGTCAATTAGGAAGTTGAGTTAGATAGAAAAGCATCCTTATGCTCTAGCTTGAGTAAGCTACTTATCCAAATGATTTAACCCCACATGTCCTAAGCCCAGTTACAGCCCTAAAGACCTCTTGCTGTGAGTAATTCTATGATTTTTTTAATTGTGATAGATTCTCGTCAAATCTATATCAGAGATGCATGTTTGTGGTAAAGAGTGAGATGTAGAACCAACTGTTCTGAGAGGTGAATGCTACAGCATGTGTTAAACTATTTGAACCAATGTGTAGCAGTTATTGTTGAGAGTAGGATAGAAAGAGTAGTTTGGTTAGGAAAGCAAGTGTGGATTTCTAGAAGTGAGTTGAAAGATGGAAAAATCTGGGTGGTGCTTGCATTCATTCCTTGTGTGTTTCTCTTGTATTACTTGAGGACAAGCAATGGTTTAAGTTTGGGGGCGTGATAACTCTTTGAATGAAGAGTTATTTAGATCTTTTTTACTATGATTCTTTGCCATCCTTAAGGTTTTAAGTCTTGCTTTTGTTAGAAAATGTTAGTTTGTAAATATTTATGTTAAGTTTAGTGAATAGTAGCCATTTGCTCTTGATTTGCTCTATCATTGTCTAAAAATGTTGTGTCTGTATACACTGATAGCTTGCTGGAGCATGGCTGAAGCATTGAGATACAAGAACTTGGTTGTTGCAGCAAGGGCTACCTTCCAAAGAGGATTGCACTAAAGGACAAAATCTGACAAGGACACATTTCCTCTCTCCTCCAGGGCGCTGGCTCAGTCACTTTTAAGGAAGCACACGCGCCTAGGATCAACTGCCCCACATCTTTAGGAAATTGGGCTAGGGTTATTCTATTAATATTATTAGATGTTGGCCCAAAATGGAATGAAAGAGAATAGGGTTTTGTGTACTATAAAAGCATTTTAGCAAACCCTAGTGAGGACACACTTGAAATTTTAATTACACATTGTCTGGTCCTTTCTTGAGAGCTGTGCTCGTGTTATTCTTCCCTTAGCCGCAGCTGCGTTTTGTATTTCTTCACCCATTGTAATGGTTTCTTGCTCATTTCTTATGTTTGTTCTTTGTAAGATCATTATGAGCTAAACACTTTTAAGCTTTGGGTATGCTAATATAATGAATGTTTAACTGAGTTTTGTGATGATTATGTTTTGCATCTTCTTTTATCACGCATTTAATGTTGTTTGATTAAGAGTGATCAACTTGATTGAATATCTAGCTTGCTTAGTTTGGAAAAACTAAGTAAGTGGGAACTTGGTAAAAGATAGGGGATAAGTCATTAATTGGAAAATTAATTGATGTTGCATAGGCTAGGAATAGCTATCCATGTCCCTAAGCTAGCTGGAACGTGCTTGATTTAGAGGGTGGTGTAATTAATCTGAATCTAGGAATAGAAGAAAGTTAATGAACCTGACCCTATTTTTTTTGGAAAAGAAACTTTAATTTCCTGGAGCTAGATGCTAGATCATAGTTAGAGCATAATGAGGGCTAAACAGGATTTATGCTGCAGCATACCTGAAGCTATTTTAATCACCTAAATCAGCAAATCATTTCTTTGTTAACCTGTTTCATTTCCACTTTCAATTCACAACTCATTTATTTTTCTGGCACTCATACCCTTTATTTTAATTTGTCCACACAACAATTTTTGGTTACTCAATCCTAACTCCTAGAACATATAATCTGAACTGGAATTTTATTGCATCAATTAAATCCCTGTGGGAATGATATTTGAACGAAAGTTCTTTATTACTTGAGGCATTTGTGTATGCTTGCACACGCTTAAGAACAACTGTATTTTAGGCAACATATGCCCCTATGCATAACCTCATTTCGACCAGTATTGTTGGCATGCTCTTCATCATCGCCTAACATCCGGTTGAGCCGTCCAATTTGTTCTACTAGTACGATGCATGTGGTATTAGTTGTTTCCTTCCTTCGAAGGGGTTATAATTTCCCCCATCTTCTGGGTAAACATGTGGACCATCTCGTGGTTACTCTCATCAACTTTCTGTCGAATACTGGCCAAGAAATTCAATGTCGGCCCAACCATATTTGTGGGTATCTCTCTTGACATATTCGGGAACACTGGGTGCCCCGGGTTTTGCCTCTCCTGACAAGGAGGCACCACATTAGCATTCACATTCGTTGTTTTTTGTTAGTTCCCCTGGTTTTGGCCTTCTTGCCTCTCTTGTCGAACAAGGGAGGCACCAACGCTCAACGCACCTTGGTCAACTCCTTGGTTCTGGTCATTTTGGCTTGACTCGTGAAACCCGTGTTTCGACGAGTTGTCCCTGGGGTTGATGGGCTCTGCATTTAGCCTCCAGTGACCATTGACTTCCCTGCCTCATTCAATAAGTCACTTCCAATCCTAGTCTACACCATTATTGGCGGGTTGTAAATTGGTGGCAATCCGTATGTAGGTGCCAACCTTCTATCAAATCCTCGAGCGCTCTGGCCGTTCTCATTCGACCTCTGATCCGTGCCACCAATCTCTTCCAACACTGGGTTACTTCGAAGAGTTCTGATGAGTGTGATTCCACCTCATCTTTGTCCATCATTTTGCATGCATTTTCATGTAGTTTAGGCATATTTTTATTAGATTTTAGGTTAATTTTCCTTTGGAACGGGTAAGGCGGTTTTCGTGTGTTGTTTTGCAGATATCAAGGGTAAATTGCTCAAGATCAACCATGATGAAGTTTGTATGAAGATGGAGCTTTAAAACTGAAGAAAATGAGCCAAACAGAGCCCATCACGACCTAGCCGTGATGCCCATCACGGCCATGATCGAGCAAAAACTGAAAAAGAAGAAAGGTTGAAGTCGAGTTCAGTCACGGCTGGCCGTGATAGCCATCACGGCCGTGACCCAAAACCACCACAAGTCGAGCACATCACGGCCCAGCCGTGAAATTCATCACGGGCCATGAAGCTGAGGGCTCGCGTCGCGAGACATATCTCGCGTCGCGAGAAATTGAATTTTCCAGAATTGGCAGAGGCAGAGACCGTCACGGCCAGGCCGTGATGGCCATCACGGCCGTGACGCGCTTTACTTGGATCTGAAGGAACCGAAATAGATCAGATTTTGAGTTGGTTTGGGACTCTAACTTCCCCATTTCTATAAATATGGACCAAGGCATCAGATCTGAGGGGAGAACACATTAGGGGCTACTACTCTAGGCTTAGATCTCTCTTCTCCTCTTCTCTTCTCTTCTCTGATTTTTGTATTTTCATGCTATTTGTAATCATGCTTGTCATCTCCATGGCAAGGCGTGAGTAGTAGCATGGTTTCTAGGGATTAGGGCTCTGCCCAAGTTTGTTTATGATGTAAATTTGATGTAAACTCTTTGTTAATTACGATTTGCTTTAGATCTGATTTCTAGTGTGTTATTCACTCATAAATTTCTAAGAACCGTTATTTGCGTCACATATACGTTCTAAGGAGGAACCTAGCGGTGAAATTAGGATTTCAAGGGTGTTACACTAGTAAAGCCCTAAGCAGCCACTAGTTTGTGAGATGTGGATGATCTAAGGAGGAACCTAGCGGTGAACTTAGGTTATTTGCATGACTTAGACATTATAAGGAGGAACCTAGCGGTGAACTTAGGTGTCGGACCTATAGAAGTCAGACTTGGGACTGAAATCACGAGAGTTAGAAGCCGTCCCTCGAGGAGCAACGAGTTGTCACGGAACGCAAAGGGTCCAATCTGGGATCGACTACCACGAGAGTAGGGGTCGGGTCAATTGGGCACGGCTTTTGTAACCCGAGAGGGAGCTTAAGCTATCAGAGGATAAACTCGCCTTCAAGGCAATTTCGGTAATCAACAAAGGTAAATCAGATTTGCAACATAAACAACCTCAAAGGTAACCCAAATCCCTAGGAATCCATTTAAATCGAAAACCCCAAAAACATTTGTTTTCTGTTTGTTTATCATTCAATTTCAAATTCAAAATTCTTTTTCCAAAACCATCTAAAAAGTCCAGAACTAATCGATTCGAAAACCGATTGCGATTCGAGAACAGTCTCTGTGGGTTCGATATCTTTTATTACTTGACGGCAGTCCGGTACACTTGCCGGAATCGCACGAGCGTCGTCGCGCGTCGACTTACGCCACATCAAGTTTTTGGCGCCGTTGTCGGGGACTGTGCCTTTTCGAATCTCAATTCAAATTTTGAATTGATTTTTCTGGACCCTTTTCTTTTATTTGATTTTTATTTCTGAAATAAAAAAAAAAATCAAAAACATTCTTTTCCTTCTATTGTATCCATCTCTCTGTGTGTTATATGCAAAGATCTCTAAGTCTTGGGAGCCTTAGTGAGATTGATCCGGAGATCGAGAGGACCTTCCACAGACGTAGAAGACTACAAAGAGAGGGAGAAAGGTTGAGTCCCGTTCCACTCATGGCGAATCAACCGGATACAAAGCCTTTGAAGGATTACGCAGCCCCAAATGCGAGAGGCTTGCGAACTGGGATTGCAAGGCCAGAGATTGAGGCGGAAAACTATACCATACCGCCCATGCTAATCAACATGATTAGGCAACATCAATTCGGAGGATTGCCTTCGGAGGACCCGACCGATCATATAGAAACATTCTTAGAGTTCACCGATGCAATCAGGATTAATGGAGCCTCAGTCGATGTTGTGCGTTTGAGACTGTTCCCCTCATCTCTCACTGGAAAGGCGAAGGCCTGGCTAAAGCAAATCCCCGCTAACACTTTGACTACTTGGGACCAATTGGAGCAGGCGTTCTTGGAGAAATTCTTCCCTCCATCCAAGACGGCCTACATAAGAACCCAGATCACCGGCTTCTTCCAGAAAGACGGAGAATCATTATCGGAAGCCTGGGATCGATACAAGGGACTGCTGGAGTCGTGCCCACATCACGGACTCGAGAGGTGGTTAATAGTGCACACCTTCTATAACGGATTGGATTACTCTTCGAAGGTGTCACTAGATTCTGCAGCCGGTGGAGCGTTTATGAATAGGCCTCTCACTGAGGCATTCAACATCATCGAGAATGTCGCCACCAACTACCACCAATGGGGATCCGAAAGAGGTAATAACCCGAACAAGATTTCGGGGGGTAAGTTTGAGGTAAATAGCACAGATCTTATTATGTCAAAGATAGACTCACTTAATAAACGTTTTGATCGGCTTGAAAGAGCTAATGTGAGTGCATTAGGTGCTACTAACCTTGTTTGAGAGATTTGTGGAATGCAGGGACATGACATGATGGGATGCCCACATGGATCCGGCGCTTCGGGCGAGCAAGTGAACTCTTGTAACAATTACTATGATACGAACCCGAAGCTGCCCAACTATGCTCCCCCAAATCCCTACAACCAAAGGGAGAACAACCCTTACCTCTCCTACGGCAACTACAGCAACACGCTTAATCATGAGTTCCAAGAGGGTCAAGGTAATAAGAGAACAGCACCGGGGTATCCTCAGGTACAAAGATCTAAACTCGAGGCTTTATTTGAAAGTTTTGTCGAAACTCAGACAAAACAGAATGAGGAGTTTAGACAACAAGGAAGGGCAGTGAGTGAGGCAATAAAAGATCTAGCATCTAAGGTAGACAACTTAGCAACTCATAACAAGATGCTAGAAACACAAATTGCCCAACAAACCAGCACGTACTCGAGACCTAAGGGTACATTCCTGGGCAACCCAAGCAAATCCCAATGAGCATTGCAATGTCATACACTTGAGGGATGATAAGCTTGGGGTGGGGGTAGCTGAAATGGACGTGGAACCGGAGGAGGACACAAGCGAAAAAGAGGAGCCAGAACCGAAATATGTCCCTCCACCACCGTACCAACCCCCGATACCTTTCCCACGAGGTTGGTCAGAAAAAGCAAGTAGATGTAGAGACTAAAATGCCTACTAAACTGAAAGACCCGGTAGTTTCTCCATCGCTTGCTCAATTGAACAAGTGCACATTGACCAAGCCTTATGTGACTTAGGGGCTAGTGCGAGCTTGATGCCCCTCACTATCATGGAAAGGTTGGAAAGTAAAGAGTTGAGACCGTTCAAATTCTCCTTACAATTTGCGGACGGCTCAACTAGGACTCCTCTAGGCATACTAGAGAATGTCCCTGTGAAGGTAGGGAAATTCTTCATCCCTACCAACTTCCTGGTATTGGATATGAAAGGGAATTCTAAATTCCCCATCATTTTAGGAAGGCCATTCTTGGCAACCGCTGGAGCATTAATAGACGTAAGGAATGGCAAACTCTCTCTAAATGTAGAGGAAGGTAGGGTAAATTTTCAGTTGACTAACTCTTGTAACAACCCTCCTTTTGAGAGCCATGTGTGCAGAATTGATGTAACGTCTCCAGCGGTAGAGAAAGAACTTAGCATGGAAGCAACCCCAAAGTTATGCATGGTTGAAGATACACCCAGTGGTGAAGTTGGAGTTGCTGTCCATGCGGAAACAAAACTTCCGCCGGGAGGAAGGAAGGCTAGGAAGCTCCGAGAGAAAAGAGCGAAGCGGAAGCATTATTGGCCGTATGAGCAGAAACGGCTATTTGAAGGAGCTCCATGGAAGAGAAGTGTGCCTGCACTTCTACGCCCAGCCGACCCCGGTTGACTGAAGGAAGTTTGGTCAAGCTTAAGACCTTAAATAAGCGCTTCTTGGGAGGCAACCCAAGTTTTTCTCTCCCTTTTTCCTTTTGTTTTTGCATTCACCTCTTGAATAATTTGAGAAGATCAAGAGGCAAAAATATCATTAGTAGGTTTGTCTAGTGTTTTCAGGTTGAGAAAGAGAAGAAGAGCATAAAAAAGATAAAGTCAGAGGCCATCACGCCCTGGCCGTGACAGTGGTCACAGCCGTGATGAAATAAACAAGAACACAGAAAGGAACACGGCCTAGCCGTGACAACCATCACGGGCGTGATGAGTAGGATGCAAAGGTCAGAGAGCATCACGGCCTAGCCGTGATGAAGATCACGGCCGTGACAGGGCAACTCCTGAGGACCAGAAACGATCACGGCCTAGCCGTGATGAGCCTCACGGCCGTGATAAAATTTCTACCCAAGTTTTGTCTGGAATGTGAAGCCAACACCCACTACCGACTCGGTAAGTTGTTCCATTTTTCTCCTCTCTCCGACTTGATTATTTACATTGGAAACAATGTAAGTAATCAAGCTTGGGGTAGGGGTATTTATTTTTGCATTTGCATTGTTGCATTCATATTGCATTCTCATAGGCATAGATTGGTATGATCACATTCTTTAGATTGCCTCTCACTTAGAACATGCATCCGATTGTAAGAACTTGGAGCCAAATGAATTGAGATAGTAAATTTTGAACCCAATTTTTTATTATTCTTGTGATATGGCTAAAAAAATAAAAATTCTTGAGATAGTCATTTGATAGTTGATAATTAGCATTTGGTTCCTTAAACTTGTGTACCTCACTGATTTTTGAACTACTAAATGTAAGATTTTGAGCCAAAAGGGGTATTCACTAAATCTACCCCATTTCTTGTGATAGAGTGATTTAATTCCTCATGGACTGTATTTTCTAGAACTTGACTTGAAACCATTTCAAAACTTAAAAATTTCTAAAAACATTTTTGGAAATGATTGAGGCACTAGGTATTTTTCTGGCCTCCCGAGCTTTGAATGATAAATGCTACCCCTTAGTTGCCCAATTTTGAGCCTAAAGAAAAAAAATACTTTTCTTGGTACCATGAATTAATTTGATGAATAATGCTTGGTATGGCACCTTTTAAAGTATTACAAAAAGGGGCAAAATGGTAGTTGGAAAAAGAATGGGATGAAAATATTTCTCTTGAGCTAAATCTCCCCTTCTCCAAACAAATAAAAATGAAATAAATAGAAAAAAATGGAGAAGGGGATGACAAAGAAAGTGAGAAATGAAAAAAAAAAAAGAAGAAGAAGAAAGGTGGAAAAAGTAAATCAAAGCCCTCAAAAGGTATTTTAGAAGGTGTCATACTTTGTAATGTTTGATAATCTATCTAGCCTTCTTGAAAATTCCCTTTCTTTGATTTTCCCACCTAACAATAAATCCCATGGCCACATTACAACCAAAGGAAAAGACCTCTTGATTCTTAAGTGTTTTCTTAAATAAAGTAGAGATTTGGTTAATAGTCAAGCCTATGGTAAAATACTTTACTTGAGGAAATGGAGTGAATTGTCAATAAACCCTAAAACACTTGAGTGAGGTGAGATGAGTGCCCAAATCAGTGAGGACATGAACTTGAAGAACCTAAGCTTCTAATTGGACTTGAACTTGATTATCTCTTGAGTGCTTATTAAAAATGCCTATCACTTGGATTAGCTTCTAGGGTTCTTGGTTCACTATCCATGTTTTGATTGATATATCTTATGGCCTGAGTAATTGCTTGAGGACAAGCAAAGTTTTAAGCTTGGGGTGATTTGATGAGTGTGATTCCACCTCATCTTTGTCCATCATTTTGCATGCATTTTCATGTAGTTTAGGCATATTTTTATTAGATTTTAGGTTAATTTTCCTTTGGAACGGGTAAGGCGGTTTTCGTGTGTTGTTTTGCAGATATCAAGGGTAAATTGCTCAAGATCAACCATGATGAAGTTTGTATGAAGATGGAGCTTTAAAACTGAAGAAAATGAGCCAAACAGAGCCCATCACGGCCTAGCCGTGATGCCCATCACGGCCATGATCGAGCAAAAACTGAAAAAGAAGAAAGGCTGAAGTCGAGTCGCATCACGGCCTGGCCGTGATAGCCATCACGGCCGTGACCCAAAACCACCACAAGTCAGAGCACATCACGGCCCAGCCATGAAATTCATCACGGGCCATGAAGCTGAGGGCTCGCGTCGCGAGACATATCTCGCGTCGCGAGAAATTGAATTTTCCAGAATTGGCAGAGGCAGAGACCGTCACGGCCGTGACGCGCTTTACTTGGATCTGAAGGAACCGAAATAGATCAGATTTTGAGTTGGTTTGGGACTCTAACTTCCCCATTTCTATAAATATGGACCAAGGCATCAGATCTGAGGGGAGAACACATTAGGGGCTACTACTCTAGGCTTAGATCTCTCTTCTCCTCTTCTCTTCTCTTCTCTGATTTTTGTATTTTCATGCTATTTGTAATCATGCTTGTCATCTCCATGGCAAGGCGTGAGTAGTAGCATGGTTTCTAGGGATTAGGGCTCTGCCCAAGTTTGTTTATGATGTAAATTTGATGTAAACTCTTTGTTAATTACGATTTGCTTTAGATCTGATTTCTAGTGTGTTATTCACTCATAAATTTCGGCAACCGTTATTTGCGTGACATAGACGTTCTAAGGAGGAACCTAGCGGTGAACTTATGATTTCTAGGGTGTTTCACTCGTGTAGCCCGGCAGCCACTAGTTTGTGAGATGTGGATGATCTAAGGAGGAACCTAGCGGTGAACTTAGGTTATTTGCATGACTTAGACATTATAAGGAGGAACCTAGCGGTGAACTTAGGTGTCGGACCTATAGAAGTCAGACTTGGGACTGAAATCACGAGAGTTAGAAGCCGTCCCTCGAGGAGCAACGAGTTGTCACGGAACGCAAAGGGTCCAATCTGGGATCGACTACCACGAGAGTAGGGGTCGGGTCAATTGGGCACGACTTTTGTAACCCGAGAGGGAGCTTAAGCTATCAGAGGATAAACTCGCCTTCAAGGCAATTTCGGTAATCGACAAAGGTAAATCAGATTTGCAACATAAACAACCTCAAAGGTAACCCAAATCCCTAGGAATCCATTTAAATCGAAAACCCCAAAAACATTTGTTTTCTGTTTGTTTATCATTCAATTTCAAATTCAAAATCCTTTTTCCAAAACCATCTAAAAAGTCCATAACTAATCGATTCGAAAACCGATTGCGATTCGAGAACACGGTCTCTGTGGGTTCGATATCTTTTATTACTTGACGGCAGTCCGGTACACTTGCCGGAATCGCACGAGCGTCGTCGCGCGTCGACTTACGCCACATCAAGTTCCGACTGGCACGACGTCTCTCCAATTGTCACTGTTGACCGGAGATCTCCCGGTCGCATTGTTCCAGTTATTATTAGCATCCGACATGCTTTCAGAACTACTACAATCAGATTCGTCTCCAATGTAGCTGGCAAATGCGTTCCACTTCTTAATTGCATGGACTGTCCCTCACTAAAAATGGGTCAATGAGTACTCTAGCAATACCCGTACTGGTCACTCCGAAGGAGATCCACCAGGAGTGCCAATTTGTAGATGTGGAAATTTGATTTCTCTGTTTTCCGATAAGGCACTCAACAAATATGTTTAATCAGGTGGTTGTGGACTCTCTCCTTTCTGCCTTAAGTTCGACAAACAAGTAGACTAATAGCAAAAAGTTAATTTCAACAGAAACACTATTAAAACTAGAAAAGCAAGATGAAATGGATCAAACACTGCTAAAGTTTAAAAGAACATCAAATAAAAATGTAGGAAATATAAAAGTGCAAGAAACTTAAAAGCTCGTATAAGTAAAAGAATTCACAAATCACAAATGAGTTTAAAATCGCTAAGAATTCACTGATTCGCAAATGATTTTGAGTTTGAAACGGTCAATTTCTCAAAGAACTTTGAATAACGAGAAGCAGAGAAAGAGTTAAGAGAAGATGAAGAAGAAGAAATTTGCATTAAAAGTAAAGTTGTTGGAAATTAAATGTGTGAAGGCATACTTGATGTAACTCTGTTTTAATCCGTTATGAGTGTGAGGATGTTCTGGGAGTGCTATCAAAGTATCCGACCATTTGTACATCAGAATAAGCACCATTTGTAGAAAAAGGAAATAACTACCTAGCTTCTAATCTACTGCCATCTGTCCTATTGACACGTGTTTATTAAATCTACGACTAAGATCTAATGTCCATTACTCCACTAGCTGGATCGTGGTGCTTGAGCCGCTTCAGAGTGTAACTCCCCACTCCTCCATATTCCCACGTTTTGGTATGGGTTGGCCCACTTTGACATTAGTGGCCGGAGTGGGATATCCGTCTGACACGCCGTGCCTCCGATATTCATGGCCTCTTGTCGAATCATTACCCCATTTTGATGACATTAGGGTACTTCGCGTTACTTCATTATTCCCATGAAAACCTTCTGGATTCCACTTACTTGTATCCTTATAACCTTGTTTTCAATAATATGCTCAAGTAAGTCTCCGCCGGAATACCCCTTTCAATACTTAGGCAAATTTTGTTGTATTCCTTTTGACAACTCACCCACCGGATATCAAGATTTCTTTATTTCGACCAAAAACTTATTTTTGGTCCCAATAACAAGTCATTTGACCTTCTTGATTAACCGTTGTTTCAGAATCTGCCAAAGCTTGGTCAATCCTCCTATTAAGCTCAGATGTACAAATCTCTTCTCGATTAGATGGATGCTTGTTCATCCATTCTTCAATTTCCCTGTCCAATTGACGACTTCTCTCTCTGGCTTCTTCTCCCAGTTCATTCAAACCTTTTGGCCATTTGCCATTAGACCTAGATGGTGGTGACAAGTTCTCTATCACCTTCTTTTTCTTAGCATTTAACTTCTGCTCAGTACCTCCTTTCACGTTTTCTTTCGTAGCAATAAGTCCTCTTGGTTCCTCGACAACTTTCCTTAACCACACATTGTTTCTAGGCTCGACACCCATATCCTGTGCATGCTGCTTGACAACCCATTGCTTTCTTATTTTTTTCCTATTTTATTTCAACTTAGGTGCTCCAGCAAAAACTCTTTTCCCAACCGTCTGATCGGTTTGCACAATGCTTTTCATTTTCCTGTTATTCTGATCTTCACCTGGCAATTTCTTCTCTACCACCAAGAAACTGTTGTTTGAAGGCAATTCCTTAATGGTCAACCCTTTATCCATTTGATGCTTCCTCTACATCGGTCGAATTCTCTGTGGTTTTCTCCTTTGTGACCAATTTGATGGTCCTGCAGCTTGAAACTTAGAATTGGGCACACCTGACCTCCCTTGGAAATAATCCTCATTCGAGAAAGGATGGTTACCCTGCCTTCCATATGGGTGATTCTGTTGACCCCTGTTCCATTTGCCTCTTCCTCTCATTTGAAGGTTACGTGCCACAACAGAATTTCGCACCCATTGATCTATAGCTACATTAGCGGGTTGTACTCTTGTCTTGCCCTGCCTAACCGGCCTTCCAAGGATAATCAGATGAGTCCCTACTTGGCCCTCATGACCAAGTACCTCTGTTCACTAGTGGTGGAGGTTGGGGTATCAACATAGGATGTCGACAGGTTCCAACGGGAACATTAGCCAGGTCCCTCTGAGTATCCTTCTTTGGTGACTCCCACCTTAGTACCTCCTCATCAAACCTCTGTGCTTCCCCATCAAAGAACTCACAGCACATCGGGCAAAACTTCATCCTCCTACTCAAAATCCTCCAGCTTCTCCCCTGGCCATATGAGCGCATCAATAGGATCCTTCAGGTTGATATTGCAGTGTTGTTAATTTGACACTGATCATTTTGACATTCAATGGTACTTGTCCCTCGACATTAGATTTTCCAACCTGAAAAGGATCTATGTCCACCTTCATGTCAGTATTTGGTTTTTCAACGAACTTCAATCTTTTGTCCATAAGTGATTTTTTAATTAGGTCCCTGAAACGCACACATTCGTTGGTGAGATGACCAAAGGTATTATGATACTTACAATACTTACGATCTTTTATCTCTTCAGACTTCAATAGCTTATGACCAAAGGTATTATGATACTTACAATACTTACAGTCTTTTATCTTTTAGCAAGACGTCGAATATTTGATCAGTCTTGGTTACATCAAACGTGTAGGTTTTCTTTTTAACATAATTCATCTTTTCTTTTTCTCTTGCAAGTTTTAGGGACTAACACACATATGGAGGTCCACTCTAAAATTATGCTAAATTCTTCATATCCTTCGTGTATCATCTTCATCACTAGATTGTTCAAACCCGGCGAAGTTTATCTTTTCTCTCTTCAGAAATGTCTTTTGTTTCTGAATCTTTTCAGATTTTAACTTTTAAATATGCCGAACCTTTTCACCTAGCCGTGCTAAGTTGACCAGATGTTGATTTACTTATTTCTTTCTTATGTAGTAATCTAATCCCTCAGCAGCAATCTTAACGACTTATGCCTCAGGAATTGGAGTGAAGCATCTACTCCTCATCGGTCGGAACCTACTCAAATAATCATCAACAGATTCATTGAACATTATTTTAATTGAAAATAGATTAGTTAGACCCACTTTAAGGTCACCCCTGAAGAATTGTTCATGGAAACTCCTTTCCAATTGAGCCCATGAATGAACAAAATTTGTCCTTAACATTGAAAACCATGAGAATGCATTTTTTGTCAAGGAACTAGGAAAGAACATCATCTTTAACCCTTCATCTAAGGCCAATTATCCCATTTTTATAGTGTACCTAGAAATGTGCTCGACGGTCGACTCACCGCTATCACCAGAAAATTCGGACAATTTGGCAACCTTGATCACCTAGGCAATTCAATCGGTTGTACCTAATCAGGGAAGGCCAACATAAAGTATTGTTGATTTGCGTACCCCACATTGAAACATAAACTGTTAAGGGCCTGTTCAACCACTTGATTCACATATTGATCTACCCTTGGCCCTCCAAGCTGTTGTCGAAGGAATCTCGGGGCTTGATTCGAGAGAATTCTATGATCTGCATTCCTTTGGAGAACTTGAACAGGTTTTTCCTCCTGTCGAGTTTGTTCAACTTGAACTTGTTGTTGTTGTGGTCCTTGATTCACACCTTGGTTCACATTTGGCTCTTGCCCCCCCAGCTTGGTTACCCACCACCACTTGTTGTGGTTGCACTACTGGCTGATTAACAGGAGGCATTTGTACCCCAAGGGCAAGGGCTTGATTTAATAAAGCCAATTGTTGTGCTAAAATGGTACAAACGTCATTTGTGTTCTGCATCATAGGTGCAATCACAACACCCATATTCTGTGTGAACAAATGAACCATATCATAATAACTATCATCCATTTGTTTCTGTAAGACAGCCAAAAAATTGTGTAAGGCCTCCATTTCTGAAGCCTGGAGGTTCTAAGCTCACACGCTCTTGTCACAATGTGACTGGTGTACTTGTCGAACCAAATAAAGTTTGATTATGTAAACCAGCGGATGAAGTCCCAAAATCACCGGGATGCCAATTAGGCATCCCATACGAATATCTTGGATCATTACTCACTTGGGCTGGGGATAATTGTAAACCCTGCCCGGTTTGGCCAAGTGTTGCGTGAAAAGTAGGAGACATGTGTTCTGACATAACTGGTTGCGAAAATGCAAGCATTGTAGACCCTGTTACCCCTGCTGTAGTGACAGCGACACTACGTGTCGGGATAGTGGTACTCACATTCATTAATTGTGTTTCAGCATTACTCACGTTACTCATGTCACTTATGTCTTACGATGAGTTGGATAAAGATATCATTTTTCCACTTCTCAAACGCATAAAACTATTATCATACATGACACTTTTAATGAGTTACTCCGAACTCATGTGACACCCTTTTATCCCGCATGTTAATTTAAAACATTCACTTAGAAGAGGTAATTATAAAACATGCATCTATTTGATTAAATTAAAACTTATATAAAAAGGTTTCACATCTCAACAAAAACAATGAGGAAATAACATAGTATTTTTTTTTAAAAAAGGATAAACAATACAGATAAAGAAAAACTCAACCCCGATGTCACATACAGAGCTGGTATAACCAAAATCCGGATACATCATGGAGACGAACTGAACAACTAAACAAAACTAACAATTATAACTAAGCATCCTAACTAGAGTCGCGGCTCCTCGGAGTCACTCATCTGCTGGCTGCTCACCGTCCTCTGCACAAGAGATACATGCAACAACAGAAATAGGAACACAGGGAGTAAAAAATCATGTAAACTCAAAAGCATGAGAATAGGGAATAAGATGAACATACAACATATCAAGCATAGCAACAAACATCATATATCATCATTTACATATTACACGTCAACAATCAAAAGATGTTATACGATGCAACACCTACTCTGCTACTCCGTTATGCATATGGATCCAACTATCTCAAGAAGTCAACTTTGGAGTTACATATCGGTATTGGCTAAAAAGCACCAACACCGGTAGTCCCCTAAACCATGGAGGAACCCCTTCGATAGCCGACGTATCATAACTGGATACGCCACCTTGGTGGCGCACGATCCACTAAACCTTGGGTGAACCACCCGAGAGCCGGATCATCATAACTGGGACAACCTCCCCTACGTTGAACATCCCCCACTAATCAACTTCAACGTATGAATGCGTGAGCACAACAACACACAAGGCAACCATCTCCTTTGCTTGGGCCAATAAGCACCCAAGACTTATCACCAACATCAACACCTTAGACCCAAACCGTGGGGTCAAGGCCCCCTTGGCCAAAAAGCACCAAGGTCCAACATAACAACACCTCGACCAAAAAGCATCGAGACCACTTAGGCCAAAAAGTATCAAAGCGTAACGTGCGGTAATCCATCGGGTACCGGCTTAACCAGCTTATTACTCTTTGTTATCTTAATTATTCTTTAATTAATATTATATAGATATATTATTTTTATTTAATTATTATTTTAAGAATTTATATATTTTTACATGTTTTCCATAATCATGGAAAAAAAGTTAGAAATTTTATTCAATTTTTTATTAATAGAAAAATTTTTGATGACAAGATATAAAAAAAATCTAATGTTAAAAAAAAAAATATTATAAACAAATATATTTATACACTTTTTCGTAATTTACTATACAAAAGTGATTATTTTTGTACCACTCAAACGAAATAGATTATCTTAAAATCGCTTTTCAGTAAACATACCCGAACAAAAACAGATTCTGATTATAATCGATTACCACAATAATCGATTATACAAAAACAGATTATCAGCATAATCTTTTTTTTTTCCGGCTTTCTCAAACACACTCTAAGGGTGCCTATGATACGCATTAGTGCACAGGACAACAAATGACAAGCAGGACAACACAGCACAAGCCTCGAGTCACATGACAACAACTTTTTATCTTGTACATTGTTTGATAAATAATAAACAATACAAGTAAAATAATATTAATTTTACTATGATATTCTTTGTCATATATATTATTATATATTAATATAATATTATTAATATATGTAAATATTATTCAATATATAATATATTTTATAATATATAATATATATGATAATATATTATTATTATCATAATAATACTATAAATATTAGAGAGATGAGAGAGAGTAGAGAAAAGAGAGAGAAAGAAAAAAGAGAGAGGAGAGAAAGATGAGAGAGTGAGGATGGAGATGTAAGGATAATTTTATCTTTTTTGTTAGTCTGTTTATGAACAAAAAATTGAGGATAAAATAATTTTTGATTTTTGTCCTATTCATTATCCTTTTTTTTATCATGTTCTCTAATCGTTTTTTAAATCAGACGGGGATAAAAAAAAAATTGATGTCCAGCACCTACATTTTTGTAAATTAAACACATGAGTGTCCAGATATAGAATGATGGAAAGTGAGAGTCCAGATATAGGGTGTGCTGACGAGAAAAGGGCTGTACGCCTAAAGCCCTATACGTTTCATTTCCGGTGTATGATCTAAAGATAAATTCATGCATAAATAAACATTAAGTACGGTAGCTGGTTTATAAATACATCTGGACCGGGGGCTGGTTTACGTACAATTGCTTTGATGTTTGTGGGGCTGTTTTTAATAAATAATATATTTTATTAAACCCGTCAATGAATATAGGTACAATTACTATAAATATAATATTGATAAAAGTTTTTTTTGAAGATACAGGAAAAACTATTTTTGATATGTGTATTAGAGATGATCATGGTGCTTTTATTCAAGCTAGGACTGAATATTGATTGGGTGCCTTCTTGTCTCCTAGTTCTTGAGGGCGAAGCCATAGGTCTTCTCAAAGCTATTCAATGGGTCCAATAGTTGAATTTAGACCATGTTATTTTTGAGCTAGATTGCCAAGTAGTGGTCAACTATGTCAAATCTCCTAAAGTTGACATCTCCGAATATGGGGTAACTATTAGAGCATGTTATGACGTTCTTTGTTCTTTTCCAAACTTTGGGATAAGTTTTGTTAGGAGACAAGCAAATATAGTAGCTCATTCATTAGCCAGGGCCACTCTTTTCATCGTTGGTCCCCGTATTTTCTATCATGTTCCCCTTCTATTGTTGCTTTGATCGCTAATGAGATTCCTTAAGTTTCTTTTCTAAAAAAAAAAAAAGTTTGTCTCTTCCTCTTGATATTGTCTAAATCTGTCATTACATATATGGTAATGTATGATTTGTTAACGATACAAAAAAATTTGTATTCATATTAAATTAAATTAAATTCAATAATGATAACCAAATGGATTAGCCATATTAGTGATAAAAACAGAATATTAAAGGAAGCTAATTAAAAAAGATGAAAATTTTACATTTCAAAATCGTAGAAAATTAAATTTTGATTTTTTTTTTTACTAAAACCTTATTTTATTAGATCTCTGTGAGCCACTCCCCTGGAAGAGCTTCTGCGTCCAGCCCTACACGTCGTTGATAATAAGGGAGAACCAGCAAAATCTAATCAACCAAATAATGTCAACTATATACACTGTAACGGTGTGTTTGGATATGTTTGCTGAAAAGTGATTTTAAGATAATATATTTCGTTTGAGTGGTATAAAAATAATCATTTTTACATAGTAAATTACGAAAATGGTATAAAGACATTTGTTTATAATATTTGTTTTTTTTTGTACATTAGATTTTTTTTTATATCTTGTCATCATAATTTTTTCTATTTATAAAAAATTGAATAAAATTTCTAACTTTTTTTTTCATGATTATGAAAAACATGTAAAAATATATTATTTTTTACAATAATAATTAAATAAAAACAATATATATATATATATATATATATATATATATATATATATATATATATATATATATATATATATTAAAGGTTGTTACTCTGGCTAAGATTAATTCCCTTACTCATGATAAAGCTAAAGAATCCGCAATGTTATATAGATTCTTTCTCTGCAGATGTTGAACGTGTATAAAAAGATATTACGGGAATTGCAAGTGAATAATCTAAAAGCAATTCATCAAACTGGCCAATAATAATGATGGTGTAAAAAAACTTAAATTTGAGTTAAAAAGCTTTTTTAAAGAGTAAGTTATATACCCAAACATAACAAACTATTTCCAAAACAGGGAAAGATGAATAAGTTGTTTTTGAAATAATTTGTTATGTTTGGATACATAGTTTATTTTTAAAAAAATCTTTTTAATAATCCAAATTTAAGTTTTTTTTTATACCATCATTATTGTTGGATAGTTTGATGAATTGCTTTTAGATTATTCACTAGCAATTCCCTTAATATCCTTTTAAACACATTTAACATCTAGGCAAAAGAATGTATATAACGTTCGGGATTCTTTTGCTTTATCACGAGTGAGGGGATGATTCTTAGACATAGTAACAACCTTTACTATATATATATATATATATATATATTACATATTGTTTTTATTTAATTATTATGGTAAGAAATAATATATTTTTACATGTTTTCCATAATCATGGGAAAAAAGGTTGAAATTTTATTCAATTGTTTATAAATAAAAAAAAAATTGATGACAAGATATAAAAAAATCTAATATTAAAAAAAACAAATATTATAAACAAATATGTTTATACCCTTTTTCTTAATTTATTATGTAAAAGTGATTATTTTTGCACCACTCAAATGAAATAGATTATCTTAAAATCGTTTTTCAGCAAACATACCTAAACAAAAATAGATTCTGATTATAATGGATTATATAAAAAACATATTATCAGCATAATCTTTTTTTTTCAGATTTCCCAAACACACTCTAAGGATGTGTTTGATATGCATTAGTGTACATGACAACACATGACAAACAGGACAGCACAGCACAACCCTCCGAGTCACATGACAACTTTTTGTCATATACATCGTTTGATAGATAATAGACAACACAAATAAAATAACATTAATTTTACTATGATACTATTTGTTATTTATATTATTATATATTAATATAATATTATTCATATATATTATTAATATACGTAAATATTAGTCAATATATAATATATTTTATAATATATAGTATATATGATAATATATTATTATTACTATAATAATACTATAAATATTAAAAAGAGGAGAGAGTGAGGAGAGAGGGAGAGAGAAAGAAGAAAGAGATAGGAGATAGGAGAAACGAGAGAGGAGAGAGAGGAAAGAGATGTAGTGATAATTTTTATTTTTGATAGTTTACTCATTGGACAAAAAATTGAGGGGGACAAAATTTTGAATTTTTACCCCATTCATTACCTCTTTTCTGTGATGTCTCTGATCACTTTTTAAATTAAACAGGGGATAAATTTTTTTTGTGTCCAATCCCCTATATTTTTTGTAAATTAAAGACACCGTAAGTACAGTTGTTTTTGTCTTGAATGATGGAAAGTGACAAGCGAAAAGATGAAAAAAGAAATGGATATAGAAACTTACTAGTCACACGTGAGAGTCCAGGTATAGGGTGTGCTGACGAGAAAAGGGCTGTACGCCTATAGCCCTATCCGTTTCATTTCCGGTGTATGATCTAAAGATAAATTGATGGGCTTTTTGACCAAACTGGGTTCCTTTTAGAAACTATTTACCAGTTTAGGGTTGTTCTGAAACTATTTACCAATGGGGGGTCGTTTTGAATATTTTATTATTTTTAGTCGACGGTCAGGTCAAAGCGCCACTGCACCGCGCTTTGAAGGCGCCCCATGCGATTGGCGCCTCTGTGTTTAAAAAAAAAAAATTAAAAGGGGAGGCGCCAAAGGCAGTGGCGTCCTCCCCCTGCCAGCTACAGTAGCGCTACTGTAGCGCTACTGTAGCAGGCAGGTCCTTTCCCTCTTTCTTTTTTTTTTTTTTTTTTAATTTTGACTATTTTAAAAAGATAAAAAAATTATTTATAAAAAAACTCATTCACCAAATAATGAACTGAATTCACCAGATATTTGTACCCGATTCACCAGATATTTACACATACTTAACAAAAAAAAATTATTTCTCAAAAAAACTCATTCACCAAATAATGAACTGAATTCACCAGATATTTGTACCCGATTCACCAGATATTTACACATACTTAACCAAAAAAATTTATTTCTCAAAAAAAAACCATTCACCAGATAATGAGTTGACCATATCTAATCCTCTAATCCTAATAAATGAATCCCTTCCTGATCAAGCAACCAACAAACAAAATAAATAAAATAATAGAAAATAATAAAATAACCAATAAAACAGACAAAATAATATAATAATTGAAATAAAAAAAAATCATAAATATTTGTGAGGCCGCCACCTTAGCACTACATGAGGCATAAAAAAATAATAACAAACTGGGTTTTTCGGCTATCTTTCTTTTTCTTTTTCTTTTTCTACACGTTCGTTCTGCTATCTTTCTTTTTCGGCTTTTTGACCAAATTGGGTTCCTTTTAGAAACTATTTACCAGTTTAGATATCTAGTAAATGGGTATTTTTGAGAAATAAATTTTTTTGGTTAAGTATGTGTAAATATCTCAGTGAATCGGTACAAATATTTGGTGAATCTGATTCATTATCCGGTGAATGGGTTTTTTGAAATAAATTTTTTTGGTTAAGTATGTGTAAATATCGGTGAATCAGATACAAATATCCGGTGAATTGAATTCACCGAGATATTTGTACCCGATTCACCGGATATTTACACATACTTAACCAAAAAATTTATTTGACTTTTTAAAAAAATAAAAATTTTATTTCTAAAAAAACCCATTCAACAGATAATGAACTGAATTCACCAGATATTTGTACATGATTCACCAGATATTTGCACATACTTAACCAAAAAAATTATTTCTCAAAAAAACCTATTCACCATATAATGAACTGAATTCACCAGCACTTTTTTTTTTTAAATTTTGACTGTTTTAAAAAAATAAAAATTTTATTTCTAAAAAAACTCATTCACCAGATAATGAACTGAATTCACCAGATATTTGTACAGGATTCACCAGATATTTGTACATACTTAACCAAAAAAATTATTTCTCAAAAAAACCATTCACCAGATAATGAACTGAATTCACCAGATATTTGTACCCGATTCACCAAATATTTACACATACTTAACTAAAAAAAAAATTTCTCAAAAAAACTCATTCACCTTAAAAGCTGAAACAATGAAGAAAAAGCATCACCTCCTTGAGAATTGAGGCATTGTTATGAATGAGAAAGGAGGCAACTTTACATGTGAGAGAGTAGGAAGTAGAAATGGGTAGGAGTGAGTGAGAGTATATATATATATACGTATAACTTAGCAAGAGGGGTTTTCTTTTCTATTTCTTTCTAATTTTAATAAATAAATTTTATTCATTGGACATGGTCAACTCATTAGTTTGCCAACAAGAAAAACAAGTGCATGCACACGCCAGGTTCACCTCCCCTTTTCTTTTTCTCTTTCTTTTTCTACACGTTCGTTCTGCTATCTTTCTTTTTCGGCTTTTTGACCAAACTGGGTTCCTTTTAGAAACTATTTACCAGTTTAGATATCTGGTGAATGGATTTTTTTTTGAGAAATAAATACAAGAGAAACCAGGTGCAAATTATAATTTCAAGAGGTCACTCTCATTATATTATATATAATACAAGAGAAACCGCGGTGTCTCCATAATCAGGTCAGGTATGTGCAAATATCTGGTGAATTCAGTTCATTATCTGGTGAATGGGTTTTTTAGAAATAAAATTTTTATTTTTTAAAAAAGTCAAATAAATTTTTTTGGTTAAGTATGTGTAAATATCCGGTGAATCGGTACAAATATCCGATGAATACTGATTCATTATCTGTGGATGGGTTTTTAGAAATAAATTTTTATTTTTTAAAAAGTCAAATAAATTATTACAAATAATTTTTTTAAATTTTTAAAATTGTAAAAATTTAAAAAAAAAAAAAAAAAAAAAAAAGAGGAAAAGGGGCTGCCTGCTACAGTAGCGCTACAGTAGCGCTACTGTAGCTGGCAGGGGGAGGACGCCACTGCCTTTGGCGCCTCCCCTTTTAATTTTTTTTTTTTTTTATGAAACAGTAGGCGCCAACTGCAGTGGCGCCTTCAAAGGCGCCATCTGCAGTGGCGCCTTTGACCCGTCAGACCCAAAAATAATAAAATATTCAAAACGACCCCCCATTGGTAAATAGTTTCAGAACAACCCTAAACTGGTAAATAGTTTCTAAAAGGAACCCAGTTTGGTCAAAAAGCCTAAATTCATGCATAAATAAACATTAAGTACAGTAGCTGGTTTATAAATACATCTGGACCTGGGGCTGGTTTAGGTACAGTTGCTTTGATGTTTGTGGGGCTGGTTTTTAATAAATAATATATTTTATTAAACCCATCAATAAGAATATAGCATGAATAATGTTTTTGTCGTAAAATATTATCTTAAAATATCGTGAGTTTTATCTTTATTTATATTAGTAATTATGATAAATTAAGGTGATTGATTATAAATTATTTATGATGACTATTAGGCATATTTGAACTTTTGGTTCTTTTCTTCTTTTCTTTTTTTTTTTTAGTAAAGACCTATTTTGGTACCTAACAAAAATCACATGGTCATTTTTAGTCCATAAAAAAAATTAATTCATCAAATAGTCCCTAACAATTACCTAATATGGATAAGTTAGTCCTTCCGTCTACCCTCGTTAATATGTCTCCGTTAACTTGCATATGTGTCCCATTAGTTTGCTGAATTGGACTGTTATGAGCCTTTGAATTTCCACCGTGTAAATTGCTAAACAAAAACAAAACTACTAAGTAAAACGACGATGTTTTGAAACGTGTATCCTAAAAATTTTGGAACCGGTTCCTCTCCATCTATTGGAGAGATCCAGTAGGTGAGAGAGGGACACACTTAATAAAATAATATTATCACCTACTGGTCCTCCCCAGTAGATGGGGAGGATCCCGTTCCAAAAATTTTAGATTAAATGACGTTTATCAGGCCTTTTTCTTCTCCACTTTTGGTACAAACTTTTGGTCCTTTTATTATTGGTCATGTGCAATTTTACTCTATGAAGTTTTTTTTTATGCACATTTGATCCTCAATTTTTTTAATATTGTAAATTCGGTTCTTTTATCAAATGTCTGTTTCAATTTTTCAATGATTAACAGAGATGAACCATTGTTCTAAATGTATAGAACCTCTTGTTGATCTTTTGTGGTAAAGTAGTCCGTGGTAGAACTAAAAAAAAGGTTCCGGAAAGGAGGGACGAAGTCAGTAAATAAAAAAGAGGAATCATTAAATCATGTTGAATCGGAGAGACGGAAGAGGGAGAACCTCAACTCGAGGTTCTATTCTTAAAGCAGTGATTTTTTTTCCTGTTAATCATTGAAAAATTAACGGACATTGGACGGAAGGACCGAATTTGCAACATTGAAAAAATAGGGGATTAAATGTGCAAAAAAAAAAAAAACTCAAGGGACCAAAATCGCACATAACCAATAATAGAAGGATCAAAGGTACAATTAAGCCTAATTATTATTAATAAATAATTCAATGATTTAATAATACTATAAAATTGAATGGCTTAAATGTGGTGATAAATTTTAATACACTCTTAATTCACTATCTTTTTGCAATGTCCACTAACTAATATCTTGTTATATATACCTTTTAAGATAACTATTATAAGATTGAAGTATTTTTAATAATATCTTAATATTTGATTAGTTAAAAATATAAAAATAAATTTATATGAGTTCAATTTTTATGTACTGATTATATAAAGTTTTTTTTATATTATCAACCAATTAGAAATTTTGTCCAAAAAAAAAACCAATTAGAAATTATGACATTTGTGATTTTTAAGATAGTTAAGATAAAAGTGAGTATTTTTATGATCCATCAATTTGTAATTGATTAACAATATAAAATATTTTATATTAATAATACATACCATTTAAATCCATATTATATTTTCAAAAAATAATAATAATAAATCCATATTATATTCAAATCCTTAAATTTATGCAAGAAGAATTTATTAAGGTGCCCTGCAAATTGGACCACAAGCTCCAATTAAATGCTTCTTTCTTTCTCCTTGATTTCCCAACCCCTCCCCATGCCGCCCAAAACTATAACTCTTTGGGTTACACGTGGTCCATGATATATAATTGCATCTAATCATATAGCAGGCAATAGCAGGGGGAAAAATAGGTAGAGGGTGTTGTAAACATGCATATATTTTTAATGTCTTGAATGCCACGTGTTTTTTTTTTTTTTAATAAGCAAAATGATATATTAATAAAGGATAAAAGAGGTATCCGAACAAAAAGGTTCAAAAAGAAACGACCGACACATAAAGCCCAAAGCCTACACAGGCTACACTAATGAAGAAACAAGAAAAAACTGATCTAAGAAAAACATAACAGAAGCCTATGAAAACTTTCCGCATCCATTAGAATACATTGCACCGGAAACCAGCAAACACATTTAATGTTGGTGCGCAGGAAACCAAAAGCCAAAAGAGAGAAAAACACGTCGCACAAGTTCCTGACTTCTGAGCATACATTGAATGCCACGTGATTACGGTAAATTTGTTTACATTTGTATTAAAATATCCTCCTTATTTATAGTATCATTAATTATTTATAAATTCTAATCATATTTACTTCATATTCTATTGGCCATTTACTATGTACCTTGAAAAGAAGGGAATGTGCATTGATATCTGTCACTTTTATTTTGAAACATGCAGCATTTATGACTGAATTTAAGTATGAAAGGTTTAGTATATTTTCAAGATATTTCAATTTAATTCTATAATAATGGTATATATGGGGAAAAAATTGTCAAATATATCTTAGCTTTATAAAAGATCCATTATTTTGGAACAAAAACAAATAGCTAAAATTACCATAGAAAAAGAATGGAATGAGTAGATATTAAGGGTGATAAAAATCATTAAAACCATTTATGGTTATAGTTTTTACTATATGATGTAGTAATTCATACACATATAACAAGAAATGCAATATCTCTACCTACTTATGTTTGGAATTCTACACACTATGTCATATTCGGAATTTAATAAAGTACACTTAATTATGGTTTCAGGATGTATCGTTTTAAAAAAATTTGGGGAAGTTATTAAAATTGTTCTCCTAGAAAAACACTATTAAAAAATATACATTTGAAAGTGTTTTCCCAAGAAAACACTATATTTACCCCATACATTATTTTGAAAAAATACGGTAAAAGATTATTAGCGCTTTATCGGAGGTGCATTATCTTAAAATACACATTTAATAGCGTTTATATGTCAAACACTATTGAAAGTTAAACTATAATGGCACTTGACCGAGGAAGCATTATCTTTCTTCATATTAAAACTCTCTGTCCGTTAGTTGTTACGGTTCATGAATGTAAAGAAAACCTGATATTCAACGCATCAAAAATTATCCCTAATCAAGTCCGTCCTAATAGCTATTGACCCCTAAGCCAATTTCTCCTATAAATAACTCTCTTGTGTGTGTTATTCGTATAAGTTATAATCACACACTATAAATTTTATAAACTCTCCTTCTCTGTACTCTTCATTTCTTTAGATCTCTTATGACTTATGAGTTATGAGCCACACTATAATCTAGAAGAGGGCAGTCCTGCAAATTAAAAGTCATGACAGACGAGAAAAAGATATGCATAGCAGAGGCACCCAAGAAACGAGAGGGTTGCGTCATCAAGAAGCTACCACTCTCTCTATATTGCAAGCTATGTTCATCAATTTGCTTCTCTTACTTTTATCTCCCAAATGAGATAAATTGGAGTTGGATATTGGAGATTGAATTGGAGTTGGAGCTGGAGCTGAATGTTAATGGATTGGACTTGGAAGATTTTTCATTTCAATTTTTTCCTTTAAAGGACAATCAGAAATGAGATTCTGTGAATTTGTATTGCAAGATTCTGCTTTGTAACACTGAATTTTGTTGTCAATAAATTTTGTAACCTTGCAATTTCTTGTGTAGCAAATTGTGTCTCTTGTTTGCAATCATGAAATTAATTTTGGTTCATGTCTATTATTTTGAAGCTGTAATTCTAAAAAAATATAATACTGCTAATTCAATAAGCAGCTTTCCCTTGTACTCTCTTATACATTCATTCTTTTCCTTATAATAAAAATCTTATTATGCAGCTTTAATAGCGTCTCCTTGAAGACATGCTACCTTTGCCATTTTGAAAATTTTAAAAATAGCGCTCCGCCTTTTACAGCGCTTCTAAGGAGAAGCGCTATTAAAAGTGTCACTATGATAACGTCTGTTTAATGAAACGCTATATATCCCCCGTATTAAAACCAAAACAATCTACTTGACCAACTCTCTACCCATTAGTTGACACATTTCTTGAACATACAATAAACACTCTGCATATTCAACATTAAACGCATAAAAAACTATTCTTAATCAATTCCGTCTTAATAAATAATAACTCCATTGAACCAAACTCTTCTATAAACAAGTATCCCTTTGTGTTCTTATCTTCACAAATCCAAATATTTCTTAATCCTTCATGTTCTTCATTTTCGGAGTTCCCTTTCTTATATGGGAAAGATGGAAGAAATCTAACTCAATAAAATCCAAAATTTGGTTGTAAGGCACAATGGAGTCCAAAAGAGGATGTAAAGCACGATGAAGTCTGATGTGTGTGAAACAACATCATATTTTGTTTTTGTTTTGCATGCATTTTTAGCTCATTTATGCATTTTAGTTTCCCTTTTTGGTTGTCTTTCCTTTAGTTCGGATAACTGTGGTGTTTATGAAATGAACATATATAAAACACGAGAAGGGAGGTTGAATTGTTTTTGGTTAACCTTTCGCAAATCACAAAGTTTTCTTTCAAACAAGAGGTCATACACAAAGAGGCGTCTGATATAAAACAAGATAAATGAAAACTTGGCACTTTCAACCCAGTTAGCACAATAAATATAAAGCAAGCTGAAAGGATAAGATAGAATAGTAGACATAAAGATTTATACTGGTTCACCCCAAACCCTGGGTTACGTCCAGTCCTTGGTTTCCCAAGTATTATAACTATAACTGATCAGGTTACATATAGGTATTATTTGCACACCTAGCCTCCCCAGGCTCAACTAACAAGTATTGTTTGCATACCTAGCCTCTCTGGACTCAAACAAGTATTCTTTCAGCAAGCCTCTTCAGGCTCTACAAAAGGTAAGAGTTGAATGAAGCAGTAGCTTCACAGATTACAACTTTGCAAGTCAACCAAATAACACTTAATGAGTGAATAAGTATTTAAAGTAGGTATGACCGCAATAAACATTTCTAAATAAATACAAATGATTGAGCAGAGAAGTATTCTAAGAAGAACTTAAGAAAGCTTTGAATGTGAAGAGAGTATTGAATGCTTGAGTGGATTCGTTCAGGTGTGTATATTCAACAATCTTCAAAGTCTTCTATTTATACTCATCAGTAATAAATTCGTTGAGGAGGGTTCTTCAGATGAGTAAACTTTTGTTCTTCATTAATTAATATCAAAGAGTCGTTCTGAACTTGCATTTAATGTTTATGATTGTTGGAGAGCTTCAAGACAAGTTGAACGTATATGTTGTCATTGCTTTATCAGAGTGCAGCTTGATTCAGAGCAGTGTTTGTTACTTTTCATACTTGGGCAGCGCGACTTTCCTTATTTGAAAAACACGGGTCTAAGACCAAGTAAAGGTCATTTTGCCTTTTGCAACAAAAGGAATTTCAATCACAGATTGATGTTTTGAGCTTCTGAATTTGATTTTCTTGATTTGAAAATGCAAGGGAATATTCTTGACTATCGAATATAAGTGAATCGAAGGACTTCCAATCAAGTTGTAGAGTAAGACACATTTTCATGGCTTGTAGATACTGAGTCTTTCTTCAGACCCATCGTAATATAGACGCATCTTTAAGACTTGTTGTTTTGCCATAATGCTCTTGCTTTATGATCTGCACACTTAATTCACACATTAGTGGATTTCAAAAGGTTCACTTAAAATCATCATTTGTTTGGATTCATCAAAATCAGAGATGTCATAAACTTAGACTTAACAATCTCCCAATTTTTGATGATGACAAACATTTTCTTATGATTTTAATGAACTTCAAATATAACCGAAGTAAGAGCTTAAGATTAATTAAGATAGTCATGCTCCCCCTAAACTGATGCTTTCTTTAAACAGATTTTAGGGTTTGATTTTAAATTATAAGATCATTCAATCAAAGCATTTTGGAGATAAGATACCATTCAGACGCATTTGATATATTTTATGATCAGAGCATATAAAGCATTTCAGACGCAGTGAATAATATTTTTCATACATAGTCTATAGTCTTTCTTCTGTAGTTTTTCTTTCTCCCCCCTTTGTCATCAGAAAAACAAACAAACACAAAGAAAACTGAGCAATCAGTTATTGAGTTTGAACATCATTGACTATTACGTTGCTGACACAAAGAAAACAAAGAAAATCAAGGATTTTGAATTTCAAGAAACTTCTTAAGCAGGGTCACAACAGTGTCCATCGTCTCACGAAGACCGTTGATTTCTGCTCTAGCAACAGGATCCACTCCAATGATAGTGGATGTCATTTCCGCAAAGTCATCATGTGTGGATGAAGTTGAAGGACCGGGGTCAGAAGTGGCATTGGATGTCTTAGGTGGTTCAAAAGGAACGATTTCTAGAAAATGTCATGGAAGGGAGAAACCAAAAGAGTAAATGAAAGAAATATCAAAGATGATAGGGAAAAGAGAAAGGGTTAAAGGAAACACTGAATGCAATGATCCAAAAGGTTACAAACAAGGAATTCTAAAAGAAGTGAGTTCAAAGTTTGATAAAGAACAAAGAAGAGGAGATAGACGATTGAAAAACCAAGATAAGTTTTCAAAAGAAATAGGAAAATTGAAAGTATGAACCTAAAAAGGGTTTTTATAAAAACGTAAAGGTAAGATAAAAAAAAAATGGAGTGAAAACAAAGGTAGGTTGGAAAGGGTAGAGTTGCCTTGCATCTGCTCTTTCTTCATCCTGATATCTAATCAATGGTATCTAGTAAGAAGTGAGTCTGGCTTTATCTGTAGGCATCTTGAGTTTCTCAACCAAAGATAATCCACAGTGATGAGCAGGGTCTTGAATGACTCTTGGTTCAGGATGGCTCATGAAAGATGTGGATCATCTGGGAAACTTCATCTTCGATACTTCCTTTCCAGCCAAACAAAGGGCTTCTTGAATTTAGGATTCAACTTCTGTTTTTTGTGAGGAGTTCCTTTGTCAGGACAGATGTTCAAGGCTGTATTTGGCCCCACGCAAGCAGAAGGATTGGGTTTGTATTTCTAAGAGGCTTGGTTTAGCTTTACTGCAGCCTGCTCAGCAATTAGATTGCTGATGGTCTTAAGATCATTCGAACTGAGAAGGTCAGGATTGATTTGATCAATTGGTTGTAGGGTAGGAGAAATGTTCCTGAAAGAAGAGGTATTGGTTTTTGGTATACTTATTTGAGGTGATGGTTGTGATAAAATGGTTGGTGATGAAGAGTTAGAAAGAGGTAAGATGAGGAGTCACATACTTGTGTAACAGGAACAAGTGTTTGATTTTCTAGTTGAGGTGAGGGAGAGGGTGATGAGTGGTGATCTGAAAAGTGATCTGGTGAGGGATAAGATTGTGGTTCTGGTGAAATGTTATCAGGAGTGAGATTCAAGTTGAAATTTCTGAGAGATAAAGCAAGAAGGTTTTATGTTAAGTCTCTAAAATGTATGACGTGCATTTCCATAAGTTTTGATGTAAACTAAACATTTGGTTAATGATTTAATTAACCTTCGTATTAATGGTTGCTAACCTGTGTATGTAGTGTGCAGATCAAAATAGTAAGACTCACCTGTCTGCTTACATAAATGATCACCTGTCTGAAAAAGCAAAAGTCAACATGTCTGCTGACTAGGATTGTTGACTTTATACATTGATGTTTCAATGTATCTTCTGATAAGTTCCTATACTTATAAATGGTTCCTCAATGAAGAACTCAAGTACAATAGCTTTTGGAAGATGTCCCTTCATACAAAGACTCTGAAGTTCTCTCTTTCTTAATCTCACGATTATCAAGAAAAGTTAGAGGCAATTTCACAAGCAACCTACGAAATCAGAGATGAAGACCAGTTAAAGAATGTTTCCAACAGACCTTATTCCCTAGTACTCTTGGTTAGAGATGAAGGCCAGTTAAAGAATGTTTCCAACAGACCTTATTCCCTAGTACTCTTGGTTATTACACGAAAAGGGAAATGTGCTCTGCAAAGTACAAAAGCTCTTTGCACAACTCTGATATGGCTACTACACGATGCATAAAGCCATGATCCTTCATGTTAGAGTACAACCAACGCTCATATTATATTAATGGCTGCCCAGAACGACTCTATTGCATTTAATGAATTTTTGCTCGAAGCCAACACTTAAAGGAATGTCTCTAACAGATCTTAAATGTTTGAAGGCTATAAATACAAGTCATTGAAGATGAAGACACACAGAATACACATCATTAAAAGAGACATTATTCTACGCATTTATTTCTTCATTCTTTCAATCTGTATTCTTCAATCATTTGAAGTTATTACGCAGTCTTTCCTAAGCTTACATTTAATTCACTATGAGTGTTAGTGAAAGAACTATCTGTCTGATTGTATTTATTACAAACAAACTTCTCAAACAAACCTGAGTGAGCCTGAAGAGGCTAGGTGTGCAAAGAATACTTGTCTTGGAGCCTAAAGAGGCTAGGTGTGCAAACAATACTTGGAGTCTGTAACCTGATCAGTTATAGTGGATAAAACTTGGTGCTACCAAGGACTGGACATAGGTCTTTATGTTGAAGAGTGAACCATGATAAACAACCGTGTTAATCTCTCTTCCCGTAAACTCTTTATTTTCTTTGATTATTATATATGCTTTCTAACTAAGGGGTTAAAATGTTAACATTGAATCTGTTTTCAAGTTGTATGCTTGCATGTTTATTCTGTTGAAATCTAACCAGATAGGTCACCTGTCTGTACTTTTCTTTCCCACTTGTCTGAACTTAGCTTCTGTGTGCGAAAAGTTTTCAACTTTGTTTTAAATTCTGATAAACACAATTCAACCCCCTTTCTCGTGTTTATAGTTGTCTATTTCAGTTGGTATCAGAGCTCAGTCTCTGTGTTGAGCATCTAACAGTGTAGAGGTAAAGGTCCTGAAGAATAGACATGACCTCACTGAGCTAGTTCAAGTAGAAGTCACCAGACTGAAGGAGCTTCCCTAACCTGACCTCCATTCTTCAATGGAGAAACTATAACTATTGGAAAGATAGATTTCAATGGTTCATTCTATCTGCAAACTCTTGATCTCTGGGATGTCATCACTGATGGTCCATTCATTCCTAAGAATGATGACAACACTAACAAGCCAAAAGCTCAGTGGACACCTACAGAAAAGACAAAATGGGAGCTAAACCACAAAGCCAGATACAACATCATTTGTGCTCTCAGCCCTGAAGAATTTGAAAAGGTTTGTGCATGTGATTCTGCTAAAGAAATATGGGATACTTTAGCTGTTACTCATGAAGGAACAACCAAAGTTAAAGAATCAAAAATTGCCATACTTGTCAGAAAGTATGAATTGTTTGTCATGGAGGAAGGAGAATCTGTTGCTCAGATGATAGGAAGATTCCAAACTATCATCAATGGTCTAAAATCTCTTGGAAAAATTTACACTAATGCTGAGAAGGTTGGAAAGATTCTGAGAAGTCTACCTAAGCAATGGAGACCTTTGGTCACTGCTATCTCTCAAGCCATGGATCTCACTACCTTGACTATAGATGAACTTCTTGGAACACTCACTGTTCATGAGCAAGAACTTGGAGATGAAATTGAAACAAGGAAGGGCAAGTCAATTGCTCTGAAGGCTGATCTAAAGTCAGCAAAAGCTTCCAAGGCTCTGAAGGCAGACTAGTCATCCAGTGATGCCGACTTGTCTGAACCCGAGGATTCTGAAAGTGATGAAGAATTGTCTCTCCTATCCAGGAAGATTAAGCTTCTCTTATAAAAAAAGAAGTTCATAAAGGATAAGCCATTCGGAAGGTTCAACAAGGACAAGAACTTCAAAGAATCCACTTCAATATACAAGAGTTCAATTGTCTGCCATGAGTGCAAAAAGCCTGGCCATATCAAAGCTGAATGTCCTCAACTCAAGAAAGCCCCTTTTAAGAAGTTCTTCAAAAAGAAGAAGAAAGGGATGATGGCTACTTGGGAGGATCTGGAGTCAACATCTTCAGATGAAGAGACAGAGGAGGAAGCTAATCTCTTTCTGATGGCCAATACCGACTCAGATTCAAATAATGAGGTATATTCTGACTCTGAGGAATTACTTGATGCCTATGAGGAGTTGATGGAGGAATCCAACTGCTTACCTAAGGCCTTCAAATCCCTCAAGAGAGAGTATGGAAAGCTCACCAGTGAGCATAATAAGAAATCTCAAGAGTGTGATAAACAGGCCAAGGAAAACAGTGAGCTGAACACTGAAAAGTCTGATGAAGCTAAGATCTCAAGTGAAACATCACAATTTGAAGAAGTTGAAAAACTTCAACAGAAAGTGGAAGAGCTCACTTCTGATCTTGCCAAATTTGTTAATGGCAGAGATAATCTGACAAAGCTGCTTGGCTGTCAGAGACACTCCCTTAATAAAGAAGGTATTGGATATGTCCATCAGACACATCATAAAGTATCAACTAAAACTTCAAATGTATCTGTTAAGTCAACAATAATTAAATCCATACTTGTTTGTAACTTCAGTGGAAAAATTGGTCATGTTATGTCCAAGTGTATCCATAAGAAGAGAAGGAAGTCTTCACAGACTCCTAGAACTAACAGAAAAGGACCCAGAAAACTATGGGTACCTAAAGATCAAATAATTTATGTAGCAGGTCCTTAATAGGACAAAGAAAACACCACTGCTGGTACCTGGATAGTGGTTGCTCGCGACACATGACAGGAGAAATGTTTATGTTCCTAGACCTCCAACTTAAAAAAGGAGGATATGTTGTATTTGGAGGCAATCAGAAAGGGAAGGTTATAGGCATTGGTACTATTGGTGGTAAACCTCCTCTTCCCTCTATATCTAATGTTCTTATGGTTGAAGGATTAAGACACAATTTGCTTAGCATAAGTCAATTATGTGGCAGTGGATTTGATGTCTCCTTTACCAATGATTTATGTGTAGTTAAAGACTATAGTGACAAAACCCTCTTTTCAGCTAAAAGGCAACAAAATATGTATAAGATTGAACTGACTAATCTCTCAGGTCAAAGTGTAACCTGTCTGATGTCTAAAGAGGATGAAAGATGGTTATGGCATAAGAAACTAGGACATTCTAGTATGAAACTTATTTCTAAACTGAAAAAGGATAACCTTGTGAGAGAATTGCCTGATATTAGTTTTAAGAAAGATGTCTTGTGTGATACATGTCATAGAGGTAAACAGATAAAATCAAGTTTCAAATATAAAAACCAAGTATCAACCTCTAGACCTCTTCAGTTGTTACATACGGATCTGTTTGGAGCAGTTAGTGTTGCTAGCCTGGTTGGAAGAAAATATGGATTTGTCATAGTTTATGACTACTCTAGATTTAGATGGGTACTCTTCTTAACCCACAAGGATGAGTCTTTTATGGCTGTCTCAGTATTCTGCAAAAGAGTACAAAATGAACAGGGTTTCTGTATCTCTACCCTTAGAAGTGACCATGGGGGAGAATTTGAAAATGAGCAGTTTAGACAGTTCTGTGAGGAGAATGTGATCTCTCACAATTTATCTGCACCTATAACTCCACAACAAAATGGAGTGGTTGAGTGAAAGAACAGATCTGTACAAGAGATGGCTAGATATATGCTCAATGAGAATAATCTCCCTAAGTACTTCTGGGAAGAAGTAGTAAACACTGCGTGTTATGTACAAAACAGAATACTTATTAGGCCTTTTCTAAAGAAGACACCTTATGAATTGTGGAAAGGAAAAAGCCCCAACATATCTTATTTTCATGCATTTGGTTGTGAATGCTTCATTCTGAATACTAAGGATCAACTTGGAAAGTTTGATTCCAAAGTAGATAAAGGTATCTTTGTAGGATATTCTGAAATGTCTAAAGCCTTTAGAATTTACAATTCCATAACCTTTTTTATAGAAGAATCTATTCATGTTAAGTTCAATAATGGCTTAAAGACTGATAAGGAATTATCAGATCTAGAAGATGATCTTGCAGGTCTTGATATAAACAAATCAGAAAATCAACAGTCTGATCTAACTAAGACAGAACATGTGATTGAGCTAGATAGACAAGTGGAGCAGACAAGTCAGCAGACAGGTCAACAGACTAGTCATCAGACAAGTCAAGATCTTCCTGTTGATCTCAAAAGGGATTGGAAGTTCAACACTCATCATCCTATGGATCTTATTATTGAAAATCCCTCTGAAGGAGTAAGAACCAATTCCACTTTAAAAGAGTCAAGCAATGTGGCCTTTATGTCATAAATTGAGCAAAAACACATTGAAGAAGCTCTTGAGGATGAAAGCTGGATTCTTGCTATGCAAGAAGAACTCAACTAGTTTACCAGAAATGATGTCTGGACACTTGTCTCTAAACACAAAAACAAATCTGTCATTGGAACAAGATGGTGTGGAAAAATGACCCTAGTAAGTTTTGATTAATGACTAAACTAACTTGAATTACACTTTGATTCACTAATTTCTTGCCAAGCTTGTATGTTTGTATAAGATATAATCAATGCAAGGAAAAGGATGCAAAGGATCAAAGGAGCAAAAGAAGGATCATGAAGGAATGCTTGAAGATGAAGAACTACAAAGAAGAATCTCAAAGGATATCAAGCAATATTAGATTATCAATGTAAAGAAATATTTTAAGTTTTTCTTTTTGAAATAGCTCTCATAAAAACAAACTACAAAGGTTTTCATATAGTAAAATGAACTTAGAAGGAAAAAGGGATAATTGAAAGTTCTATACATCGATGTACTTTCAGTTAATTAACTAACTTTTAATGAAAACCAATGTGTACATCAATGTTTAAAAAGTATACATCAATGTATACATCGATTGATTGTGACTGACTTGATAAAAATGCAAAACAAGCTTCATACATCGATTGCATAATCGATGTATTAGGTGAAACAGAAGCTGACACTTTTTAAGAGAAGCTTATAATCGATTGACCAATCGATGCATAAGGCTAAACAGAAGACAACGATTATGGAAACATGCTTACAATCGATTGGTACATCGATGTAAACACAGAACAGAAGTTAAGTCTTCTAAAAATAATAGAACAATCGATTAGTACATCGATGCATAAGCCCAAACAGTGGCAAAGACTTTTGAAACCGATTATGCAATCGATTTACCATTCGATGTAAAGACTTTTGGGCTGAGAACTCGTGTTTTTCAAGAACACAATCAATGTACACATCTATGTATCAGTCGGAATCAAGATTTTTCAAGAACACAATCGATTAGGCAATCGATGTATTCAGTTATAAAAATTGAATCTTTGATTAATACATCAATTAAACAATCGATTGACTGATAATTGAATTTTTCAATGAAATTTTGTTTTGATCTTAACTAACTTTTGAAGTATGCCCAACGGATCTGTGTTGACAAACATCTATATAAAGGCTTGGGCAAACACTTTCTAAAAAACGAATTCACTCAATACTGAGATTAACCACGAAATTCTTTGAGAGAGCTTTTCGTTGAGAATACTTGATATATTTCTGTTATAACTTCAATTTGTAATTTCTGATTTCTTAGAAACTGTAATTCAATTCTTTTACTGAGAAAGGAAGAAGAAAGGAGAGAAGGTGTCTCTCTGAGTATTGATCTTAGAGTAGAAGGAACTCTTAGAGGTTTGACAAGAGTAGAAGGGACTCTTGGGGATTACAAGATTGCTTTTTCTGGAAAGCTGTCACAGGGTAGAAGGAACCTGACTGGTGAAGCTTTGTAAAGAATCATGTAATTGTTTTGATTGATAGTGGACAAAACTCACTGCAAAATGGGGACTGGATGTAGGTTACCAGAGGAGGTAGCTAAACCAGGATAAATCTCGGTTTGCATTTCTCTCTATCCCTTAACTCTTTTAATTGCTTTATTTTATGAATGTGTAATTAGGCAAATTGTTAAGGAGCAAATATGTGAATGCATAATATCTCAATCAATCTTTTCATCTCTCTCCTTCTTGCAAAAGAATAAAGTTTTCAATCTATCACTTAGCAAAAACTTGTTTTGGTTTAAGTTGGTTGACAAAACATTTTTCAAGAAACTGAGAAAAATTTTCAGTTTTTGCAAAAAGGGAAAAAATTTTAAAATAACAAATACTCAATTCAACCCCCTTTCTTGTGTATTAGAAGCCACAACCAACAAGTGGCATCAGAGCTTTCACTATTGTGTAAAGCCTAACAGCTTAAGAGGATGGCTTCAAATGACATCTTGGGAGAATGTGCTTCTCTAGCAAGACCCCCTGCATTCAATGGCACTGCCTATATGTATTGGAAAGAAAGGATGTTAATATTCCTCAAGGCAAGTGATCTTGATGTATTAGATGCTGTTAAGAATGGTCCATACATTCCTCATAATCTTGATGCAAATGGCACCAAGACAAATAAGCCAAGAGCTGATTGGGATGATGAGGATAAGAAAAGAGTAGGTTATAATGCTAAAGGTAAGAATATTATAACTGTTGCTTTGAGTTATGATGAATTTTTCAGGGTCTCAAATTGTAAGATAGCAAAAAAAATGGGGATATGCTGCAAGTTACTCATGAAGGAACAAGTGATGTAACACCCTTCTCGAGCGCTACATTTTCCGTGACATTTTAAGGCCGAAAAGTGCGTTAATTAAATTCCTGTAATAAAGTACAGTTGTAAATTTTTTTTTCTTTGAAGATCAATGGAATGGATCAAGGTAAGAATTGTCAAAGTTTGAAAGAAAACATTTCGAAATGTCGCCTTTGAAAAACGAAGTTTGGATGAAGTCGGAACACCTGATAAAACATTTTATAACATTAATTCTTTTTCTTTTTCTCAAGGTAAGCAATAACACATCCGACCTCATCAAATATTTACATAATACAGTCCAGAGTTACTCAGAAGATAACAGTGCACTAAAACATTTACTAATCATAATTAAGGTTATAAGTTCGAAAATCATTTACATAAAAACCCAACCCGACTCATAAACAGAAAGCATAAAGATACACAGACCCAACATAAAGCTATGAAGACGAAACTCCTAAAATATAATATACTTGGAGTCATAGCTCCATAAATGGTAACATTAACTCCTATACATCCCAAACTGGCCAAACTAAAATATAAAAGACCATCCTCTCTCGTACATCGTGAGAAGAACAAACCCAAACGACGAGATCTAGTGGAAACTCTAATTGAGTCCACTATCGACATCGTCACAAATGACACTACCAGAACCACTACAAAAGTAGCTCTCTGACTAAGCCCTTTCCCTTTCCAAGAGAAAAGTCATAGCCTACAGACCAACGACAACCATGCCAGTCTCAAGGAAAGAAAGACCAGGCATGACAGAAAACACAAAGACCATCATCTTGGCCCATCTGAAAGTTGGTAGACGTCCACTAGGAACTTCAACATATCGTCAGCATGTTCGAACCTCATCCACTACGATGAATAAGTCGAGCAACATCTTGACATCCCAGTCTTCTCTGAAGAACACAGAATGCACATAGCCAGCCAACATAGGCAATATAAAATAAGAGGTGAGATTCCCAAACATCACATCATATGGCAGATATGAAAATAGCACGACACCACATAACATATATTAATATCCATGTATACAGATATCTCAGTCAAATAGTCCAGTAAATACAATTATAGATAACACGTGCACATATAGTAAACATTACACAAATCAGTGTAACCATAATCTCATCAAACATGACTGGACACTGTTAGTTCATAGAGACACGAGAACAGAGGTAACTGATTGAAACTACATATCCACATACCTACACAGCCTCAAGGAAGATTTGACCCTAACTCCAGAGCTAAGAGAACATTCGGAAGGAGTGATTAGAGCACATGTTTCACAACTGCCAATATTAGGCATCTTGTGATTTCGATAGTAACAGCCACATAGTGGTACTATAATTGATTGTGAAACACTCTCGATAATCGTGACCAACTAGCATCTAGTCGTTGATGTCAGTGTATTGCATGGAACGCCACGACCAAGAAGAATCACCAACTGGTCATTTGTGACCCTCCTACCCCGAACACCCCCAAGACTATTTAAGATCGTCACTAGCACGTCCTCATGCGCACATGAATGTCGACTCAACTTCCTAGGCACAAAGACCTTACAGAACATAGTATCAACTATGTGTTTAGGCAATAATGCCGTTAATGGCGTTTGCGTTCATATTTATCCACCGGATAAATTACGGGGTTCCTTACGGAGACCAAAAGCCATTTCGTTCATATTTATCCACCGGATAAATTTCATGGTTCCTTACGGAAACCAAAAGTCATTCTAGAGGCAAAGCAGACAGTACCAACCTCTTGGGAATCACCCCTCGTTGATTATCCATGTTTCAACGCTTTAGTACATTATGAAGGTTAGTCATTCGTCACTAACACAATTATGCCTCTTTAAGTCCATTCCCGAACAGGATTACTTGTCAAGCAAGCAACCTCAAAATACTCTTCGTCATTAAGTATTATGGATGTAAGGATGAGTGAATCGTCTTAATTTATGACATATGGTCTTGCACCACCATGAGTTATAATCATTAAGTTTTTGTTTTCACTAAGCCATCCTCGACTTAGGTTTTCCATTTAACTTGAAATACTAGTCATGACGACTAAAACCCTTTTGATTCAAAATCAACATTCCTTGTCTAAAACCAAAACATTTGAAAATAAATTCAAATAAGGATATAATAGTATCAAATTCCTCAAAATAGTTTCTCAAAAACCCTTGAAATCCACAAAAGGCGATTTTGTCCATTTTTACTGAATTTAGGACCTAAACCACGTGTTTTCAAAAGCATGCCCTTTTTCTCAAATCTTTCACTCTCTTAAATTCCAATACCCATGTTAAGACATGAAAATACTAACTTCAAACTTTACATTACGTTTTGCTCAAAAACTCTATGACTTGACCAAATGCCGCTAAATTCGCAAATCGCGTAATTCATTTTTCAACAGTTTTTAACTCAAATGTTCTAAAACTCATGTAGGGATTTAGGACACATAGTTAAATGGTAAAACAGTTCCTAACTCATAAGAAATAAGATTTTTCGGATTACTTACTTTTAGTTCATTTTACACTTCCAAATTTTAGAAACTAGTTTTCTTAAACCTTTAAAACCACATTTTGGTTCTTTATGAACAATAATAAATTCAATGTCATTTTTGAACAACTCAGGCAACTCACAACAATTTTAAGCACTGCAACACAAGTTTGGAAAATGACATTCTTTTTCTTGGTCTTTAAGACATCACTTGGATATTTTCAAATGTAGAGTAAAATCAAATACAATTCTCAAATCATTTATAAAGCTCTTAGCCAAAATCAACGTTTTAAAACATAGTTAAAAACTTATTCTCTTTCCTCATGAATTTCAATATTCATTTTCTCACTTAAGGATGTTAATGTCGCTTAAGTTTCAAGGATTGGAGTTAAACTCCCATTTCCATTCACATTTGGCCAAAATCCAATCACTACCAAAGTGAAGGTTACTCTTCACCAAATAATCTCACAATTACACATACACATAAATATATCAAGTTATATCAAATAATCACAATAATCAAGTTATTTGTAATAACCAAGTATTAAAATCCTCACTTTGATCCAAGTGATGGTTTTCAACATGCTAGAAATCATTTTCCAACCAAGCAATCACACCAATAAACATAAATCCAACAATAATTAACCACTACAATCATGTCCTCACAAGGGACTAATTAAACATAGTGGAAAATCCTTAATTTAGGATTTTCCGACAACCAGATAAATAAAGCCATCTTCACATCCACCAATATGGTGTGATGTGGATCACTCCCCCCTTACCTCTTACAGACAAAAGATGATCATTTCATTGGTTTGTCAATAGTCCGCTTCCCTCAAAGCGAAGCTGTGACGTTCCAGTTTCCTCTGGCACCTTGCGATAGGTGCATGCAACTCCTGTCAGCTCGCAGAAAATTTAAAACCTGCTTTCCCAAGCAAACACAATTACGACAACATCACGGAGAGGGAGTCCAAGAATTTTTCAACAACCAGACAAATCAAACAATTTGCTACTCATCATCAAATGCTCACTCTAAGTTGATTTAAATTCTTAATTTCACAAAATAGAATCAATTTCAATAAAATTCAGATTTGGGAAAAATAAGACGATCATCATCGAAATTGGAGAAAATGTGCTTTGATCAAAGAATCATGAAATTAACCTTAGGAATCATTAATTAACAGCCTCAATTGCACAAAGAAATAATTAATTTCATAATTAGAAACTAATTTCAAGTAAAATAAGATTTGGGGCTTTAGGGTTCATAAATCAATTTGGGGGAAAACCAATCTACTTAGAGAATGGTGAAATTGATTTAGGGAAACACTAATTCATAGTCCCAATTACACAGAACAAGGTCCAATTTCAAAATCCAAAACAGAAATCAAAAGCTAGGGTTAGGATTTGCAAACTGATTTGGGGCTTTTTGAAACTAGAAGAAATTAAGGGTAAACACTTACCCAAGGAAGAAGAAGAGAGAAGCTGTCATGGTGGCTGAAGGTTGTCCGGCGCGGCAGCGGTGCTCCGTTTCGCGGTGATGGCGCCGACCAAGCACGACCCAAAACGGATCAACACTCGTGGCGACGTTCTGAAGGTCGTGTGTTCATCTCCTCCCCACCTGCGTGGCTGGACGACGACTGGCGGCGAGTTGCAGCGGCACTCGCGGCTTCTGCGCGACACGGAGAAGGACCAGACCAAACAACCGCGTGGCATCTTCTCTGGTCCAAGCGATGAGCGACGATGGCGCTCCATGGTGGCTGGTGCGCAGCTGAACGGTGGCCGCAGGTGGAGGGTGACGCCGGCTGGAGAGAGGGAGGAGGAAGTAGATGAAGTTTGAGAGAGTGAGGTGTGTGTTTTGCTGTTGAAAAAAGAAAGAAAGAGTGAGGTAGGTTATCGGCCTCTGCTGGAAGAAAAGGGGAAAAGTTGTGTGGTTATAGTATTTTCCTTTCCTTTTAGTTAATAGTTTTGATAAAATGTGTGGTTGAAATTGATTTTAGAAAAAAAAAGAAATAATATTAATTATTAGATCTAAAATTAATGAGTGACAAAAAATATGATTTCAAAATTTGAATTAGAGTAATGTTTGATGGTTGAATTGATCCACCAAAAAAATCAATGATCCAAAATAATCTCCAGTTACATATTAAACTAATTTATTTTCAAATCTAAAATTAAATAAAATAACATATGAAAATAAATTTCCTTGAATCATATTATTTAAAATATTTTTATAAACACAAAAATAGTGACAATAATTTATTATTATTATTATCATACAAGTGTGTATATACTGCAGTAACACAGTGTTAACGCACCCACTAACATAATTTTAAATGAGTAAATAAAATTACTCAAACTAAACCACACAAAAATAAACAAAAATAAACATCCAAATAATTAATTATTTCAATAAAATAATTAAACGTATATGTGAAAAACTAGGGTGTTACAACACTACCCTACTAAAAGTAATTTCGTCCTCGAAATTCTCTCATCTAAAGAAAACGAACTCGAATACCATGCTTCAATCTTGTGTTTCAGATGCGCCACATCCTCATTGTTCAAAACATTACGTGATGTACCTTATAAACTAAGATTTCTTTCGGACTGATACTGTGTTTGTGAGAGGACATAAATTTCTGAAATTCAGAATACATTAAGACAATTCGAATGTCCTCCCAAATAAGGTATATGGATATCAGATAAATCCTGACATCTAAATGATATGAAACTCCAACTCTATATGTAGTGACGATTCTACACACCATTGATAAGATAAAAACTTAAATTTGAACGAGAAGTTTTCGGAAAGAGAGGAATAAATCCTTTTGTTCCACTCTCACAAGAGAGAATAAAGTAACATGAAGAGATGACAAAGGGTATTCAATGTGAAAAAAGGGTCTTTAATAGGTTCCTGAATGTAAAAATGTGATACATATGGAGACAATAACAAAGGGAGGATACTAGGCATTGGCAACATAGGAAGTGACTCAACAACAATTGTTGAAGATGTACTATATGTTAAGGTATTAAAGCACAATCTCTTGAGTATAAGTCAGTTATGTGACAAAGGTTACAAGGTAAAATTCAACTCCAATAGCTGTATGATAGAAAATGAGAATGATGCAAATCTGAAATTGATTGGCCATAGGATAGAAAACATATATATATTCTTGACTTAGATAATATCTCTTCAAATAATGCATGTTGTCTAATTTCAAAAGAAGAAGAGAATTGGCTATGGCATAGAAGGATTGCACATATCCACATAAGCCACTTAAACAAACTAATTTCTAAAAATGAGTGGATGGATTAACAAAACTGAAATTTGTGAAAGATGGACTATGCGATGCATGTCAAAAGGGAAAGCAAGTAAAGGTATCTTTCAAACCTAAGAACATTATTTCAACAACTAGGCCATTGCAACTTTTGCACATGGATTTATTTGGTCCATCTAGAACCAAAAGCTTTAGGGAAAACTTGTATGCCTTAGTAATAGTGGATGATTTCTCCAGATATACTTGGACATTGTTCTTAGCACACAAAAATAATGCTTTTTCTGCTTTTAAGAAATTGGCCAAACTTGTACAAAATGAAAAAGAAATGAAATTTGTTTCTATAAGGAGTGATCACGGAGGTGAATTCCAAAATGAGGAATTTGACAATTTTTGTGATGAGTATGGCATTCAACATAATTTTCCAGCTCCTACAACTCCACAACAAAATGGAGTAGTAGAATGAAAGAATAGAACATTGGAGGAAATTGCAAGAACTATGTTGAATTACACTAGCTTACCAAAATAATTTTGGGCAGATGCTTGTACATACAGCCTGCAATGTGCTAAATAGAGTTTTGATAAGGCCTATTTTAAAGAAAACTCCTTATGAACTTTATAGAGGAAGAAAACCAAACAAGTCACACTTGCAGGTTTTTGGTTGTAAGTGCTTTGTACTTAACAATGGAAAGGAAAATCTTGGAAAATTTGATGCAAAAGCAGATGAAGGAATTTTCATAGGTTATTCTATAACAAGTAAAGCATTTAAAGTCTATAACAAGAGAACTCAAACTATAGAAGAATCTGTACATGTCACTTTTGATGAATCTAACCCCAAAAGGTTGAGAAAGGATATTTGTGATGATGATGCAGAAACATCTGAAGAAACTCAACTGGAAGAAGAGCGATACAAGGCAAAAGAAGAAGAAGCTCTAGAAAATCCAGAAGAGGAACAAAATAATGAACTACCTAAGGAGTGGATAATTGTAATGAATCATCCCTTGGAAAACATCATTGGTGTAACATCCCTGGCTGCTCTGTGGATTAACGACTGTCCCCACAGACCAACACGGGACTTTTCAGCATGCTTTGTCCTCACTCACACGCTTTCCGGGAAAACTTCCCAGGAGGTCACCCATCCTATAATTGCTCCAAGTCAAGCTGGCTTAACTGTGGAGTTCTTAAGTGATGGGCTACCGAAAAGAAGATGCATCTTGTTGGTTTAGGCAGTACCAATCAATTCATATAAGCCTTCCTCAACTGTATAGTCCCATACCTACACAGTCTCAGGGTCCCTCTCATTCGGGTGTGTAATCGGTTCATTCATGTGTCCCTCCGCCTAGAAGCCTGCCAGGAGCCGCTCCTTGTCCATGCCTTCTTGCACCGACGACCACTCCCCGCCATCGTCGGCACCCGGGTGTTACAATTGGTGAAATATCCAAAGGGGTAACTACTAGACACTCTTTAAGAAATGCATGCAACCACATGGCCTTTGTCTCTCAAATTGAACCGATAACTATTAATGATGCTATTGTTGATGATAATTGGATCATGGCAATGCAAGAAGAATTAAATCAGTTTGAAAGAAACAAAGTTTGGGAACTTGTTCCAAAACCCAAGGATAAACAAATAATTGGTACAAAATGGGTGTTTAGGAACAAACTTGATGAGAATGACATTATAATTAGGAATAAGGCTAGATTAGTAGTCAAAGGATTTAATCAAGAAGAAGGCATAGATTATGATGAAACTTATTCACCCGTGGCAAGGCTAGAAGCTATAAGAATGTTGCTAGCATATGCATGTATTATGAATTTCAAATTATATCCAATGGATGTTAAGAGTGCATTCCTTAATGGTTTTATACAAGAAGAAGTATATGTTGGTCAACCACCAAGCTTTGAAATAAATGATTTTCCAAACCATGTTTATAAACTCACCAAAGCCTTGTATGGACTTAAACAAGCTCCAAGAGCTTGGTATGAAAGACTAAGCAACTTTCTATTACAAAAAGTTTTTACTAGAGGTAAGGTTGACACAACACTTTTCACAAAAAGAAAAGGTCAAAATATACTACTTGTACAAATATATGTTGATGATATTATATTTGGTGCTACTAATGATTCATTGTGTAAGGAATTTTCCAAGGTGATGCAAAATGAATTTAAGATGTCCATGATGGGAGAACTCACTTTCTTCTTGGGACTTCAAATTAAACAATGTGATGATGGAACCTTCATAAGCCAAGCAAAGTATTGCAAGGAATTGCTGAAGAAGTTTGGCATGGAGAATTCAAAGGAAATGGCAACTCCAATGAGTCCATCATGTTACTTGGATAAGGATGAAAAAGGTAAAACTGCAGACATGTCCAAATATAGAGGTATGATTGGCTCATTGCTTTACCTTACAACTAGTAGGCCTGATATAATGTTTAGTGTTTGCATGTGTGCAAGATATCAATCAAACCCTGAGGAATCTCATTTAACAACTATAAAAAGAATCATGAAATACTTGCTAGGAACTAAAGATATGGGTTTATGGTATGCTAAGGGATCAACTTGTAATCTAATAGGATACTCTGACTCTGACTTTGCTGGATGCAAGTTGGATAGGAAGAGTACTAGTGGAACCTGCTACTTACTTGGGAACTCATTAGTTTCCTGGTTTAGTAAGAGACAAACAAGTGTGGCTTTGCCAACTACTGAAGCAGAATATGTTGCAGCAGGAAGTTGTTGTACACAAATCCTTTGGATGAAGCAACAACTCATTGACTATGGTGTTCTCTTAGAGAAAGTGCCAATTAAATGTGACAACACTAGTGTTATAAATCTAACTAAAAATCCTATAATGCATTCTAGAACCAAACATATTGATATAAGACATCATTTCATAAGGGATCATGTTCAAAGTGGGGATATAGTTATTGAATATATTGACACATCTAAGCAATTAGGTAATAGTGTCACTAAACCATTAGCTAAAGAAAGCTTCTATTACATAAGAAGAGAATTTGGAATAATTGATCCAACTTATGCTTGATGTTTTGTTTGATTGAAAGCATGATTTCTTGATTGTTGGTCTGAGTGCATCGATTAGGAAATCGATTAGCTTAAGCCAAAACCATAACCTCAAAGCTAGTACATAGATGATGCAATCCATGTATAAATATAAAAATCTGATTTTTACATATTTACATCGATTGATCAAAATCTTTTATACATAGAAAACACTTGCGCATCGCTTTACACATCGATTGTTAGACAAAATCAGAAAACATGACTCTCTGGAAGTCCTTATACATCGATTTCAACATCGATTAACCTGCTATGAAAATCTGAAAATCCTAATATGATCTGATATAAATCGATTTGTACATCGATTGATCTACTGATCCAAAAAGCACTACTCTCTGTAAGTGCTTATGTATCGATTGATACATCGATGTATTTGGGTTAAATTTGATAATCCTGTATATACATCGATTGTAACATCGATTAAGTGAAGTTTCCAGAACTTGGGACTCACTGACTTGCCCTATACATCGATTGCCACATCGATTAAGTGAAGTTTCCAGAACTTGGGACTCAATGACTTGCCCTATACATCGATTGACACATCGATTGAGTTCAAGTTTCAAAACTTGGTATTCTCTGACATAGCTTATACATCGATTGACACATCATTTATCTGAAGTATTGAACAAGCTAAAAACCACTAATGAATCGATTGATACATCGATTGACTAATCTGATTCTATAAATACCCAACTTTCCCTCCAAATTCTTCACATTTCTAAATCAAATCTTCAACACCCAAAACCCTAGCAGAACTCGAAAATCCCTAAAATGGCTCGTGTAAAGCAAACCGCACCCATTACTCCAGTTCAATCCAAATCTACTTCATCATCTTCAACCAATTCTTCCACACCTCAACAACTTTCCCCTATAGCCACACCTTCTCGCCCTAAGAGAAAGGAAATGGAGAAAACCCAAACCTCTCAGAGGCAAGGAAAACAACAAATCAAGGAACCTGTTAAGAGAAAGGATTCCAAAGGAAAGGAAAAGGTTGGTGAGACATCAAAGCCTGCACCAAAGAAGAAGGAAGTAAAGAAGAAGGTGCCTAAGGAAGCACCTAAAAAGAAAGAACATAAAAAGAGGAAGAGAACAGAGGAAGATGAAGAAGAGGATGAGGATCTCAATGTTGAGATAGAACTCTTATAAAGGTATTTCTCTGATGAAGAATATATCATGCTGTATAAGAAAGATTTTAAGCATAGAGATACACATGAGACTAGAACTGTTGATTTTAATTACTTTGAAAAGAATGGATTCACATTTCACAAGATTATTGAACACTACAAGTTAAGTGAATTTCTGCAAACTAAAAGTGACATTTATCCAACTCTGATTAAGGCATTTTACCGCACCTTGGAAATGGATAATGTTGGTTTTTCTGTTGAAGTCAAAAACAAAAGAATTGAGATGACTTTTGAAGAATTTTCCCAGTTCACTGGACTAGATTACTTGGGAAGTAATATGGCTGGAATAGGTCCTGATTGTGCTTGGTTAAAAGCCTATGATAAGGAAAAGGCTCAGAAGGTGCTTTTAGTTGAAAATGCACCTGAAGGAAGATTGATCAACATCAGCTCAATGCACATTCAACACATGCTGCTCCAATATGTACTAAGCAGGATCTTGCTTCCAAGATCAGGAAACCATGTTGTAGTTTAGAACAATAATATTCTGATGCTTTGGGCTATGATTGAAAAGAAACAACTCAGTTGGAGCTACATCATTGTAAGACATATGGTATACTGCAGAATCGATGGAGATACATTACCTTACCCCGGCCTAGTTGTCAAATTGCTTGAGCACTTTGAAGTCTCAATAGAACCTGAGGAAAGGTTCCAATCAAGGAAAGTGACTCTCAAGTTTGGTGAGGGCACCATAAGTAAGATGAAGTTGGCCAAGAATTCTGAAGGGGAATGGGTAAGATTAGTTGGAGATGAAGCAAGAGCTGCAATGGACAACGCTGAAACAAATTCCAAAATGGATAGGTTGATATCCATGATTGAAGTGTTTGAACAGAGGCAAAATAAGCAAAATTTGATGATCAAGAGAACTTTAGACTACATGAGTCTAAAGATTAATACTCTTGAAGGGCAGATAGCAACCGTTCATTTACACTTAGGCATCCCCATCACTGCACCTCCATCTCCAGAAGTAACTCCAACTTCTGAGGATGTTGTGCAAATGGCTAGGCAAGCTGCTGCTGCTTCTGAAAATACACCTGAGGAAGAAGACATTCTTAATGTTCCAGCAACAGATCCTACACAACACCATGAAGAGCTAAGGAACAATGAAGATGCTTAGTTTTTAGGGCCTTATTTGTGTTATTTCTTGTGTATGGATGACTGAGATGAATGATTAACTGATTTATCTTTATTATCTGTTTTCAATCATATTTTGTACTTTCTACTTGAAACAATCATATGATGAATGAATGATTTGATTCTCAATGAATATCTTAGCAAGTACCTTATAGATATGTATCTTACATCCCTCATCATTTCTATTTAATAATGACAAAGAGGGAGAAGGAAAAGGGTACCATACTGTCACACCAAAAGGGTACTTCCTATACAATATATTTTTAGACTGAACATATAAAGTATGGTAGGTTTGTCATCAATCAAAAAGGGGGAGTTTGTGGAAAAATGATCCTAATATGTTTTGATTAATGACTAAACTAACTTGAATTACACTTTGATTCACAAATTCTTGCCAAGCTTGTATATTTGTATAAGATATAATCAATGTAAGGAAAAGGATACAAAGGATCAAAGGAGCAAAAGAAGGATCATGAAGGAATGCTTGAAGATGAAGAACTACAAAGAAGAATCTCAAAGGATCTCAAGCAATATTAGATTATCAATGTAAAGAAATATTTTATGTTTTTCTTTTTGAAATAGCTCTCATAAAAACAAACTAAAAAGGTTTTCATATAGTAAAATGAACTTAGAATGAAAAAGGGCTAATTGAAAGTACTGTACAACTACGTGTACATCGATGTACTTTCTGTACACATCGATTGATTGTGACTGACTTGATAAAAATGCAAAACAAGCTTCAGTACGTCGATTGCACAATCGATGTATAAGGTGAAACATAAGCTGACACTTTTTAAGATAAGTCTATAATCGATTGACCAATCGATGCATAAGGCTAAACAGAAGACAACACTTATGGAAACATGCATACAATCGATTGTTACATCGATGTAAACACATAACAGAAGTTAAGTCTTTTAAAAATGATAGAACAATCGATTAGTAGATAGATGCATAAGCCCAAACAGAGGCAAAGACTTTTGAAACCCATTATGCAATCGATTTATCATTCGATGTAAAGACTTCTGGGCTGAGAACTCTTGTGTTTTTCAAGAACACAATCAATGTACACATCTATGTATCAGTCAGAATCAAGATTTTTAAAGAACACAATCGATTAGGCAATCGATGTATTCAGTTATAAAAATTGAATCTTTGATTAATACATCGATTAGATAATCGATTGACTGATAACTGAATTTTTCAATGAAAGTTTGTTTTGAACTTAACTAACTTTTGAAGTATGCCTAACGAATCTATTTTTACAAACATCTATATAAAGGCTTGAGCAAACACTTTCTAAAAAATGAATTCACTCAATACTGAGATTAACCACAAAATTCTTTGATAGAGCTTTTCATTAAGAATACTTGATATATTTCTGTTAGAACTTCAATTTGTAATTTTTGATTTCTTAGAATTTGTAATTCAATTCTTTTACCGAGAAAGGAAGAAGAAAGGAGAGAAGGTGTCTCTTTGAGTATTGATATAAGAGTAGAAGGAACTCTTAGAGGTTTGACAAGAGTAGAAGGGACTCTTGAGGATTACAAGATTGTTTTTTCTGGAAAGCTATCATAGGGTAGAAGGAACCTGAGTGGTGAAGCTTTGTAAAGAATCATGTAATTGTTTTGATTGATAGTGGACAAAACTCACTGCAAAGTGGGGACTGGATGTAGGTTACCAGAAGAGGTAGCTGAACCACGATAAATCTCGGTTTGAATTTATCTCCATCCCTTAACTCTTTTAATTGCTTTATTTGATGAATGTGTAATTAGGAAATTGTTAAGGAGAAAATATGTGAGTGCATAATATCTCAATCAATCTTTTCATCTCACTCTCTATTTAAAAAGAATAAAGTTTTCAATCTATCATTTAGCAAAAACTTTTTTTGGTTTAAGTTGGTTGACAAAACATTTTTCAAGAAACTGAGAAAAAGTTTCAGTTTTTGCAAAAAGGGAAAAAGTTTTAAAATAACAAATACTCAATTCAACCCCCCTTCTTGAGTATTAGAAGGCACAACCAACAGATGGGTCTTCAAAACAAATTGGATGGGGAAGGTAAAGTTGTCAGAAACAAGGAAAGGTTAGTAGCTCAAGGCTATAACCAACAAGAAGGTATTGATTATACTGAAACCTTTGCACCTGTAGCTAGAATAGAAGCTATACGCATATTAATGTCATATGCTGCACAACACCAAATTACTCTTTTTCAAATGTATGTAAAAAGTGCTTTGCTAAATGGCATAATTGAGGAAGAAGTATATGTTAAACAACCCCCTGGTTTTGAGGATACTGATAAACCAGATCATGTTTTCAAACTTAAAAAGGCATTATATGGTTTGAAACAAGCACCTAGAGCTTTGTATGATAGACTTAGCTTTTTTCTCATGCATAATGGTTTTACTAGAGGACACGTAGATACTACCTTGTTTAAGAAAAACTATAAAGAAAATTTTATTATAGTATAAATAAATGTTGATGATATTATTTTTAGAGCAACTAATGAAAAGCTGTGCGAGGAATTTTCCAAGCTAATGCAAGCAGAATTTGAGATGAGCATGAAGGGAGAATTAAAGTTCTTTCTTGGATTACAAATCATGCAGACAAGTGATGGAATTTACATCCATCAACAAAAGTATACCAAGGAGATACTCAAGAAGTACAAAATGGAAAATGCCAAACTCATGAAAACTCCCATGCAACCCAATGCAAAACTAAGCAAAGATGATGAAGGTAAAATGGTAGACCAAACTGTCTACATAGGTATGATTGGCTCTCTACTATACTTAACTTCAAGCAGACCTGACATTCACTTTAGTATCCGTATGTGTGCTAGATTCCAATCTGACCCAAAAGAATCTCATCTAAAAGTTGTTAAAAGAATATTTAGATATTTACTTGGGACTACTAATCTTGGTTTGTTGTATTTAAGATCAAAATAATACAGATTAGTGGGATTCTGTGATGCTGATTTTGCTGGAGACAAAATAGAAAGAAAAAGCACCAGTGGTGGATGTCACTTCATTGGAGAAAGCTTAGTCTCCTGGTCAAGTAAGAGGCAGACAACCACTGCCCTGTCTACTGCTGAAGCAGAACATATTTCAGCTGCCAATTGCTGCTCTAAACTCTTATGGGTAAAACATCAACTCGAGGATTATTCTATTTATGAGCATAACATATCTGTGTGGTGTGATAATTCTAGTTCCACATGCTTAACCAAAAATCCAATTCAGCATTCTAAGGCAAAGCATATTGAAATTAAACATCATTTTAAAAGGGATTATGTTCAGAAAGGTATCTTTGATATTAAGTTTGTTAAAACTGAAAATCAATGGGCCGATATTTTCACTAAACCATTAGCAGAGGAAAGGTTTTTATTTATTAGAGAAAATATAAACATGCATTGCATTGTTGAATGACGTGCCTAATAATTAACCTGGCTATGCTACCTGTCTTATGTTTTTATATCACCTGTCTATAATACCTGTCTGACCATGTTGAGTCATAATGATAGAACTCAACAGTTTTTGTTGAAATGGTTATTAATTATTTAATACCATTTACTTATCTGAAGCTAATCATGTGCACGACAATTTTTATCTTGAAACCATGTTTTCATTATGACTTAAGTGGGCGCTGTAGTTCCCCATGCAAATCGTGCCGTTTTAAATTAAAATTGTTTTTATTTCTCTCTCATGCCTTTATTTCTATAAAAGGCTTAGAATCAGAAAGGTTTCACCTTAACGATTTTTAAAACTCTCAAACTCTCTCCGTCTTTGCCTTCTCCACTTTCAAACCCTTTTCTCTTCCAAAACCCTAGAAACCCTTTTTCTCAGAAATGGCACCATCAAAGCGTCTCTCTTCGAAAGAAATACAACTTGAAGGTTTCTGATGTGGAAAAGATCCTACCTGGTAAAACTGTTGATCTTCAACAGATGAACAAATGGGGTATGGATGTCACCGAGGAGTTGGAATACTCCAAGTGGACCTTATTCTTTGAAATCAAAGAACTTGTTCATCCCAAGCTCGTCAAAGAATTCTGGACCAATTCTATGGTCATCACCAGCAAATTCGATGGAACCAAGAGCTTTAGGGCTCAAATGATGGATAAAACCCTTAACTTCTCCATCAGTTCTCTGGAGATGGTTACAAACTGCCCTAGGATTAGAGCTGCTTTCAAGCCTGAGTGGGAAGATCAGGTGGGAACCAAGAATGTCAACATAGCTATATATGGTGTTCCCAACCATGAGAACCTGAAGCCTGTAAGCATGGTGACAAAATGCAGATTCGTGCACAAGCTGTTGCTGGAGTGCGTGATGCCTTAGAAAGGATCACGAGACAATGTGACCAAGATGGACATATTTGCTCTGTATCACTTGATTCACATAATCAAGGTAGATATCAACGATCTTATCTACATATACCTTGAATCATTGATCAAGAGGACCAACATGTAGACCTACCCCTATGGGATGCTGTTGACAAGAGTCTTCAGGAACAAGTTGTTTGTTCCTAGTGATGCTCACTTCATAGACATTTCACTTCCCATTGACAGGAAGAACTTGTCTATGATGGACATAAAAGGTATCCCGCTGGAAGATGAGGAAGAAGACAAGAAGAAAAAGAAGAAGAAGCCTGCCGTTGTGCAGAAGCAGAAGGAAGAACCAGTGGTTTCCACTGATGAATCAGAGGTTCCTATCTCTAAAAGAATCTGGAAGCCCTCTGGAAAGGTGGCCAGACAGGACCAGAGACCTGAGTTTGAAAAACCATCAGTCTCTGAAGAAACTACTGAAACAGTGGAGCCTCTAAGGTTCAAGCTGAAGAAACCCTCTCCCAAGAGGAAGACAAGTGAAGTTGTGGAATCAGTTGCTGCATCTGCACAACCCAACAAGAAAAGAAGGCTGGTGAAGACCTTTGCCAAGGTCAGACAACTGGAGTCTGAACTTAGCAAAGATGAAGTATCTGGTCAGGGGAGCAGACAACTCAACCCTTGGAGGAACCCAAGGAGAAGACTACTCTTAATTTGGGACTCATTCCCAGAAAAAGAAGATCTGGCTAGCTAGTGCCCCTTATGGCATCTGTTGAAGGGGTCGAAATTCCTGCAGAAGCTCAAGTTGTAGAGGTTGAAATTGCTGCTGCAACTACTGCAAACCTGTCTGTTGGGACACAGACAGTTGTTCACTCTGAAGTTGACACTATGTCTCCTTCAAAGAAGAAGTTGAAGATGTCTGAGGATCAACTAATTCTCTCCTTTATCCCCCCTGCACCATCTTTTCCCTCTCACCAAGGTATCCATAACTCACTACAAAAAATCAACTATTTAGCGATCGGCATATTCGGTCACTAAACCTGTTAATTCGGTCGCTATTTAATTTAGTGACCGAATTAGTGACCGATTCATGGTGGTGACCGGTAACTCGGTCGTTAAGATTTTAGAGACCGAAATATAAATTCGGTCACTAAATGGCGACCGTATTTTCGGTCGCTAAATAATAAAAAATGGTCACTACACGGTTGGTCGCATTGTTTGGGTAACCATTTTTAGCGACCGATAATTGGTTGCTAGTTCGGTCGCTAATGTTGGTTACTGTTAACCTATATTAGCGACCGGTATTCGGTCGCTAGACCACAATTTTTTAATGTTAGCGACTGAATTATCGGCTGCTAATTCGGTCGCTAAACTGGATTTTATTAATTTTTTTTAAATTTAATTTTTAAAATAATAATTTTTTTTGTTTTGCTTTAAAGTTTAGCAAAATTACTAATAAAACACACCAGATGACTAATGAAATATACAATCATAAGAAATAATGAATATATATAAAAAAAATAATCCAAAGCGTCGTACAATAATCGTTTAAAATGAAAAAAATGAAAAAAAAATCAGTCATGATGAGGGGGAGGTGGAGGAACCCAATCATCCTTAGCGTCCGTGCCACAGACGTCTGCTATTTGATCGTCCTCTGGAGTAGCAGCATCAGTAGCTGGCGGCGGAACTGGAGAAGCGGCAACAGGCGGCACAACCGTCAGAGCATCACCCTGAGCAACTGGAGTCTAGATCCACATCTTCTCCAACACCAGCCGCAGTGTCTGGCCCTGCTCGGTGCTCGTCTGCATCAGCTGCTGGTGTGCCTGAGTCAACTATGCAATCTGGTTCGCCATCTGCTGTTTCTCTCTCGCTCTTCTCCCGAAGCTCCGCGCTCAGTTGCGTGATGGTGTCCTGCATTTGGTTGAACTGCTCCTGAGGGACGGTATCGGTGTAGGAAGGAGCAGGCGTGCCAGATGATGAAGCGATAAACTCGCCTCCCAGGTGTCCGAGGCCATACACGTGCCCCTTCTTGTTCCTGCCCCCGACGACCTCCAAATAAATGGCATTATCGTCGACGGAGATAGGAGAGCTGGGCTCATCACCAGTCAAGGCCTCATCTTGTGACTGTGAGGCACGTGATATGGCATCGTCCTTCTTCTCGTTGAAGCCCACCTGCAAAGTATAGGTGAAGAGATTTAGTTAAAATTATAATCAATATTAACAAATCAATTATAATAAATTACAAGTAAAGACAAAATTGTTTTTTTTTGCTTACAGCATAGTTACGGGCCTTGTCGTTGACCAATGTCCCCGACTTCAACTTCTTCGTCCTCTCCACCAACTCCATAGCAGTGGGGGCACGCTGTTTCTGTGCTTTCTACACATAAAAATATAATCTTAAATTCATAAGAATATTTAAAAATGAAAACTCATTAAATAGTATACTAAGTCAAAAGTTTTAAGTATTACCATCTCGTTGTAGTGGGCGGCGGCTGATTTAGACCCACCGGTCCAAGCACATGCACCACCATCAGAAGCTCGATTACACCGAGCTGTGGCCTGGATCTCATGGAACTTCTCAGTAGCCCAGTACTGGTCCAGCTACCTCCTGATCTCAGGATCCAACCACTTCCCCTTATTCTTACCCTTCCTCAGCTTGTTCGTCAGATTCTTCATGACCAGTGAGCTTTTATGCTCAAATATGTCCCTGATGAGACCCTCTAAAGCTGCGTCCCACCTATACTCTTTCTGCAACTTAAAGTTGTTAGGAAATTCGTGTGTATATATATAATATATGTATATATATATATATATATGCATATATATATATAATGTAAATTTAATTTAAATAACTTAATAAATTGTTACCTTAAACTCTTTAAACAACTGATCCCAATGGCCCCCTAGGATGGCCTTCCATGTAGGCCATGGACCATCAAACTTCCATCGCAGGATCTTCGATATCGAATCAAAAGGGCCCTTCGCAGGCAGCAAGCTGCAGCAAAATTAGAGCATTAATAAATGTTATGAATAAATAAAAAAAAAGTAAATAGAAATTAACAATACTTTATATATATTAAAAAATTAAATTAGCTTACTCGTTATCCCCCCTCGGGATAAGAAGAATCCTTCTGTCGGATGGACCACGGCTCTCCTGTCCCAATGATGATGATGGTCCTGTCATAGGTGTGGATGATGACGGTGCATCCTGTGTCCCGACCACATAAGGCTGGGTAGGGTGTGCAACTCCATTACCTTGATGTGTCCCGTCCACAGAGGTGTTGGTAGGGTGGTCTTGATCTGAAGGCTGTGGGTTGACCGACGGAGGGATTCTCGCAGCATGACCTCTGCCACGACCTCCGCGATGACCCCTACCTCTAGAGGAATCTGCCATCTGTGTAAAAATGAAAAGATGATTACACAACAGTGTAAATAATACAAAAAAAAAAATTACCTAAGTAGAATGACATTTACACAATGAATTATAACATAAATAAATTACCTAAGTAGAATCTCCGTCACTAAATTCACCCTCACTCTCATCAGTCTCACTTGATCGGAATGTGCCTTCGCTAGATGCGTCCAACTCAGATTGATCCATTAACTCTCTTTCAACTTCTTCCCCATTTCCGAAAATGTCCACCAGAGAATTAACAATAATGTCCGACATAATTTGCAATGGTACGTGGGGTCTTAAAAACTCATCATCTTGGTATGGAGCATCTTTTTCAGGCTGGTTGATTACATTATCAGTAATTATACTGCGAGCCTTTATCTTATTAACACCCAGCCAGTCTCGATGTCCTTCGGGATATGACGAGTAATAAACCTGATCTGCCTGTTGTGAAAAAATGAATGGGTCGTACACCTTATTATACCTATGAGATAGCCTAACTTGGACAATACCATATTTTTTATCGATTTTTTCCCCACGTCAAGAGTAGGATCAAACCAATCACACTTGAAGATAACTAACTTCATCACAGGGAAAGCAGTATAATTGAGTTCAAGGATGTCAGTTAGAACCCCATAGAAATCATCCTCTACATTGCCATCAGTGGCTCGCACACAAACACCATAGTTACACGACTGTATTCCTTCATTCCATGTTTTTGTTTTAAATTTATATCCATTTACAATGAAAGTATTCCATGATGTAACCCATCTGTTAGGCCCCCATGCCAAATTTGTCAACAATGGATTTTGAACAATGTTTTCTGGATCTAGTACCTAAAAATCGAATATTATATTATTCTTATACATGCTATATATTTAAGGAGATAAAATGTATTGCAACAAATGAAGACACTTAACCTACATATTTACTGAACCAAGTAGTAAAGTGAGAAGTAATTTCTCGATCAACCTGATCGTTTGAAATGTCAGGTTGGAGATCCCTTAGAAAATTGTCGTACATCCTACATATGGGAGATTAACAGCAGGACGATTAATAATCATAAATGTCAATTGAACATATAAAAGACATTGTAGAAACTTAGTCTAATTAATGTCACACTGCTCCAAGAAATATCCTTTTGATTCACCACTAAATTTGCCCAGATAGTTGAATATTGATATAGGAGGACTAGTTGAACTTCCTTAGCCCGAATCAACGTTTCTAGGCATCCTTGTCCTTCTTGTGTTAACTTCGTCCGGATAGTAATAAGAGGCAAAAGTGGAAGTCTCCTCTATTAAGTATGCTTCACAAATGGAACCCTCCATTCGTGCCTTGTTCTTGGCTTTGTGTTTAAGGGAGTGCAGGATCCTATTAAAGAGGGATACATACAAATAATTACTAGTTTTAGGGAAAGCTAAACTACGATTTCGTGTTCGTGAATTTCATATGTATTAAGTAAAATAGTTGATGTTGTTTACCTCTTAAATAGATACATCCAACGGTATTGGACTGGGCCACCAACTCTTGCTTCGTAAGGTAGATGAACTGGAAGGTGTTCCATTGAATCAAAGAAACTCGACGGGAAGATTTGCTCCAGCTTACATAACAAAACGGGTATCTTGACTTCCATATCCTTTAATTGATTCACATTTAGTGTTGTTGATGTAAGCTCCTTGAAAAAGTGGCTAAGCTCAACAAGTGGGTTCCAAATTGGTTTTGGTAATGCGTCGAATGCAATTGGAAGCAACCGTTGCATGAACACGTGGCAATCATGACTCTTCATTCCATGTAACTTTGCTTCCATAATGTCAACACATCTACCCAGATTGGAAGCATACCCATATAGTAACTCTAGTTCTTTAACCCACTTACAGATGTCTATTTTCTATGCTTTGCTTAGTGTATAACTTGCCTTCGGTTTGATAAGTCTGCCATGACCACCATCCTGCAACTCAACCTCCGTCCGTTTACAAATTTCAGCTGATCCAATCGGGCTTTATTTGTATCCTTTGTCCTCCCCTTGATGTCCAGTGTCAAACACATTCAAAAACACATTCCTCTCAGAATGCATGACATCAATGTTGTGATAGAGTAGCTGCGTCCTCCAATACGGCAACCTCCAAAATATACTTTGTTTTGTCCTATTATGGTTGACGCCATAATCAGGAATATGTTCTCCCTGGGATTCATGGACGAGCGGTAAGTACTGTACTCTCCGCACAACGCTTCTTGAATGCATTCTTTTTCTGCCTATAAGGATGATCTTTTGGAGGGAATTGAAGATGACAATCAAAATATTAGATCTTTCAACTGTTTTTAAGCGTGAATAATGCCTTCGATCGCTCCATACATATTGGGCAACCAAGCTTCCGCGTGGTCATCCAACCCGACATCATCCCATAGGCGGGAAAGTCGTTGATCGTCCATATCAAAGCTGCTTTCATCATGAAATTCTGCCTCAAAGATACGTCATATGTTAACACACAATCATTCCACAACATCGTCAACTCATCTATCAACGGCTGCAAGCACACATCAATCTTACCTTTTGGATTAGACGAACCTGGAATTATGACTGTTAGGAACATAAACTCCCGCTTCATGCACATCCCCGGGGGAAGATTGTATGGAGTCAGGATAACCGGCCAATAAGAGTATGCTTTTCTAGACTGCTCGAAAGGATTAAATCCATCTGTAGATAACCCCAATTGGACGTTTTGAGGGTCCTGCGAAAATGCCATATAAACCCTATCAAAATGCTTCCAGGCTTCTCCATCCTATGGATGACACAGGACATCTTGCTCCCTCTCATGCTCACTATGCCACCTCATGTGACCTGCAGTGGCCATCGAAGAGTACAATCTTGTAAGTCCTGGCACGAGCGGAAAGTACCACATCTTTTTTAGCGACCTCTTCTTCTCAATGGCCATCCTAGTGGTTGTCTTATACTTATCCGTACCACAAAATCGACAACATGTTATGCTCTCCGCTGAATCATCCTTATAGTACAACATACATCCATTCGGGCAACAATCAATTTTCAAACACCCCAGACCCAAATTTTCCACAGACTGCTTAGCATGATAAAAACTAGTAGGCATCCGATTGTCTTCTGACAATGCCTTAGACACTGACATGGTGAGGCGATTAAAACAACCTTCTTGAATATTGTAGTCAGATTTGATACTCAACCATTCCAGACACATCGACAACTCCGTGTACTCCCGACATCCTTCCCATAATGGAGATCGTGCAACACTCATCATATCATATAATCTTTGAGCTTCGGGATTCGGATTCTCCTCTATGTATTGGGAACCCATTCCACCATCTTCTCCCCCATCTTCTTCTAGTACAACACCAACTGATGGTCCAGCATGATCCATTATCATCTGCTCGTATGGATTCAATTCTCCCTTCGGTCACCACTTCCATAGTACGAACCTTCAAACACAACCGGTTTAAATCGTGGCAACGTCTCACCATGGTTACTCCACCAATAGTAATCAGGCATGAAACCCTTCTCATAAAGATCGGCTACAACTCCATCCACGCTTTTGAAAGATTGACACTTGCATCTTTTGCAAGGACACCTCAAATGATCACCACCCAGTCGCATAAATCTCTCATGGCTAACAACAAACTCTATAAACTCACCCACTCCAACTCTATACTCTTCCCTAAGACGTTTATTCCGATCCAACCTACGATACATCCATTTCCGATTCTCCGGAATATCCATTGCTGCCAATTAAATAGCCTGATCAACCCTACAATAACACTTACATATTACGGTGCATTTCAATAACTCCACCAATTTCGTTCTTGTGACAAGGTATGAACCTATCCCATTTGAGAAGAAACCTTTACCACACTCGGTTAATAATAGTTATTCCCTTATTCAAATGCCTTATACTTAACAAAATTTTGGCAGCATTTCCCATCGGTCTCCAAGTACACGACTCGAGCACGGTGGTATCCACCATGATCAAGTATGCACCCGGAGAACAAAAGGAAATGCATCAGACCGAGATTTCATCAAGTATATAAGGCATTTGAACATGGAAATGACTATTGTACGAGTGTGTAAAAGGTTTTTTCCCAAACTGTCCCACTTGGACAAGTCAAGATTCAATACAATGAGCATGCGTACCATGAGAAGTTACGCATGCTCACTAATATTGAATCTCAAACAGGAAACTAAGGCTTTTGTAAATTAATAATTAACTCTAATAGAAAATAAAACCATTAACCTATAAATATAGTTGAGCTTATATTTCGTAAATATTGATCACCTGTCTGAAGAAGCAAAAGTCAACCTGTCTGCTGACTATGATTATTGACTTTATACATTGATGTTTCAATGTATCTTCTGATAAGTTCCTATACTTATCTATGGTTCCTCGATGAAGAACTCAAGTACAATAGCTTTTGGAAGATGTCCCTTCATACAAAGACTCTGAAGTTCCATCTTTCTTAATCTCACGATTATCAAGAAAAGTCAGAAGCAATTTCATAAGCAACCTAGGAAATCAAAGATGAACTCCAGTTAAAGAATGTTTCCAACAAACCTTATTCCCTAGTACTCTTGGTTATTACACGAAAAGGGAAATGTGCTCTGCAAAGTATAAAAGCTCTCTCACTAGTGCAACAAGTGATTTTTACGTCAGTTAAATTTGATTTTATACGTCAGAATATTGTCTGACGTAAATACAACTGACGTTAATAGTTAATATTTTAACGTCGGTTGTTTAAACAACTGACGTTAATAGTGTACTGTATATTTTATAAAATACTATTAACGTCAGTTGTTTGATACAACTGACGTTAATATATATATTTTTTAAATTCAGTTTTAAAATATCACTCCCCTCAGCTATCCCTGCATTCAGGAAATATCCCAGTAACACAATATCACACACATTACAGAATTGCAAACACTACCCTTAAATTTCAATATTAACAAAAAGAAAAGAAATATACAAAGGAACAATGGGGGGACTTAAAACCAAAACCCATGTATAGGAAAAACATAACTATCTACAAGTATATATATATATATATATATATATATATATATATATATATATATATATATATATATATTAGTCTCTAATGTCTAAAAACAAAACTACCAATCTAAGGATATATATATACATGTTATTAATTAGTTTATAAAGTCTAACAAAAAAACTATTCATCTAAGTATTGCGGAGGTATCTTGTCAATTCCTTTTTCAGCCGCATACTTGAAGAAGAATTCAGCTAAGCGCATCCTCAAGTCTCTAAAGTCATCTTCTTGAAGAGGCGATTGGTCGTTAAATGCCTACACACGTTCAAATAATAACAATAACATTAACGCAAGTCATCTTCAAAACTATAATATATAATTTAACTAGTTGTTTAAATATTACCTTATTCCATCCATCGGTAATAGATGCGGAGACTATGTTCAGCATTTGAAGCATCACATAATAGCCGCACGACCACCCGTCACGTTGAAATCGAGGCTACAAACAAAATTAATTTCAATGTCAGTTGAATATACATATCAATTAGTAATTATAATATTAATTATTTGATAAATAAACTACCAAACCTTGAGGATGGTCCATTCAGGATTTGCTTTAGCCTTAGAAATCCTACTTCTCCCACTGGCGCAACTTATGCTACTCGCCTTCAGCGCACTATCATAAACAAATAATCAGGTCAATTAACAAATTCATATATCATGTGTGTAATAAACTAACAACAACTGATATTAAAACTTAAATTAAATTTAAAATTAGTTACTTACCTATTTACAGCTTGCACCACCTCCTGTGGTGGCATTTGGTGGAGAGAATATAAGAATATGACAGTATGCCTAGACGGGTGAAGTACGGACAACTGCCAATGGTTTTTCATACAGTAGGGAGCCAGATATAATTCTTTCTAATTGTCTCCCAACAAGTTCCCTATGTATTTACTAAATGCATCGCCAACAAAGAATTCAGGCACAAGGATTGACGGATCTAAGAAGCCGTAAACTGGTGCAACGCCCTTATCAAGCTGAAGACGATGGAGATACCTAAGATTTGAAAAGGTGTGGATGTTAATTACATAATATATATATTGAAATTAAAATAAATTATTAAATGGAAAAATACCAAAAATAAATAAGTTATAAAATTAAAATTAACTTACGTGCACCAGAGACTCAAAACCGTGCTGGCCATCCAGACGTTATTTCTGCAGGCGTGCCCGAGATCTTCACCACGAAAGGAAAATATCCTCTGTTGATTTGGGCGTGCCACCCATCCATCATGCTCCAATGGACATTCAAAAATCTCAAACGCATAATCCTCACCAAGTGAGAACAAACGAGTGACAGTGGCAAATGACACCGACGTCGACTTGGCCTTCAATTTAGGAAAAATAAAATAGATAAGTTGTTGATAATTAAAAAAAACACAAGTAATTATTTGACTAATTTGGACATTAATAATGAATACATACCTTTGTTAACATTTCGATCTCACGTCGTTTGAAGTCCAACTCAAGCTCACGCCTTTTCATTTCCAACTCAAGCTCATGGCATTGGACTTCCAACTCCCGCTCCCTGGCTGCCAACTCATCGTCCTCCACATGTGCCCTACTATAACTCTCTTTTGTGCTCACATGTGAAGGGTTGGAATGCCCTGTGGTGTCCTGGGATGAACCGACGGAGGAAAGCTCTCTGGCAAGTGCCTGCTTGAATTCTGGGTTGGATATTAAGCTTTGCATCAGATGTGTTGTAATAGCAGGGTTAGAGATGAGGTGCTGAGTAATGTCATCCAAAATTGATGCTTTATCGACCACCCGCTTTCGTGAAGCAGACTTGCCATAATATTCTTTGATGGTCACGTTCCCAGGAACACCGATAACCCGACCAGGATGGTCTTTCTTGCCTAGAGCAGTCATCAAGACGTCCCGCTGTCCAGAAGGGACGAATGAGCCCTAGGAGGATTGTGCTTTAAGATCCACTTACAATGAAAAAATATGAAAAAATGAAAAAACGTGCAAGTGAAAAGTGTTAAAAATATCTATACAAATATCAATTGAAATCAAGTTAATTATTTACTTACAATCTTATCTGCCACTTCGCGAGTGGCATCAACTTTAAAAGATCCCGTCTTTGTCATGCAGCCGGCTAACTAGACATCCTCGCGGTCGATGTCTGACGGAGGACTTGATGGTGTGCCCTCAGGCACCTCTCCTCTTTTAATCCTAGCAGAGTGCTCTTCCTGCTTCACCCTCAGCCTATCCACCATCATCTCCTTGATCCGAGTCTGGTACCCACCCTGAGACATGGTTTGGCGATGGACGTTCTTCGCCTGATTCTGCCGACCCTTATCTGCCTTAGCCTATTCAAACATAAACACATAATTAAATACAGTTAAATGATCTATAAGAAGCATACAAAATTAACTTAATCAACCAACCTGAAATTTTCCATCCTGTCGACTCCTAGCAAACATATCCCAAGTATCCTGATCAATCCAGGGATAATCCGAGAACATTTTATCAAGCCGCTTCTTCCCAGATACATAGTACCTAGTAATATCATGCTTGAACCCATTCCAACTCTTTGATGCCATTTTCATACATTTATGACGATGAACCTCGTCATTTGGCACAGTCCAAGCTACCTACACATTAAATACATAACAACTGGATGGATTATAACTCAGATAATTATCTAATAATGTAAATCAAACGAATGTAAATGTAAAATACCGTGATAGCCTCCCAAATCTGATCCTTAACGTTCTGTGGAACGTCATTCCAGTGGTTGTAGTTGATGCTTACGTGCTGCTTCGCTTGTAGAAACACCCACTTATTAAATTCTTTAGCACGGGGTCCCTGGGCATTTAGATTAGCATCGAAGGACACCTCAAGCTTCTATCCGCTTTGTCTGTCCTTCTCTACTTTCTTCAACGTCGTGGCTCCTCTACCCCGTTTCCTATGAGCCTGTGATGTCTGTATGGACAAAAAAAAATGATAAAATAGAGGGTTGTAACATTATAAACTTACATGAAAAAGAAGGACTAAAGATAGTATATAACATGTAAACTTACACTAGAATCAGGTGTAGGCGCGATCGGGTCCTGCGTAGGCCCCACAGTGTCCTCCCGTGCATGTGGGCTATCCGACTGATCCATATGTATGCCTGTTCAGAAACAATATATATTTATTAACATAGGTTATAACTGAAAATAAATATAGAAGTATTAATAAAAATAAATTTATACTAAGTTTAAAAAACCTATATCAATATCCCTTCGTGATGATCATCACGAGTGGCATGTACATCGTCCACCTGTGTCTCCTCGATTATAGTAGGCATGTTTGTTGAAAAAGAAGGAGTCGATCTCAAGAATATCAATATTTGAATCTTGATTTTCATCACTACAAATATACATGCATTTTCCTAGGAGAGCCACGGACAACCTTTTGTTAAAAGGATCAGTGATGTAGAACACTTGTTTTGCTTGGGAAGCCATTATGAAAGGCTCATTTATATGACCTAACTTGTTGAGGTCTACCAATGTGAACCCCAATTCGTCGGTTTGTACACCACCGTTACTATCAACCCACTTACATTTAAAAACCGGCACCGTAAGCTTAGTGTAATCGAGCACCCAAATATCTTCAAGATATCCAAAGTAAGGTCTCGGTGCTTTAACGGATTTTGTGTCCTTTGCACTAGAGAAGTGCATTGCTTCGGCCACGATCATAACCCCACTATTTTGCATGGTACTCTTGTTATCTTGTTCCTTTGTATAAAAGGAAAAATTATTTATGTTGTATCCGATCCAACATATGACGTTGAAGCTAGGCCCACGTGCTAGCCATCTTACGTCATCAGAAGCAGTACTACCATCCTTAAGCATTTCTTCCTTGAACCATGGTAAGAAAGTCTTGTTATGCTTGTTCAACAACCACCTTTCGCTCATTCGAGGGTTTTCTTGATTGACTTTTCTTTTATGTTCAAATAAGAAAGGCTGAACACAATCGATGTTGTTCAATACATACAAATGTGCTTGAAGCACTTCCTTCCGACCCTTGCTATTAATTCTTAAGCCATGTGTACCCATACCTTGACATCTGATCTCATCATGCCGAGGCTTAGGAACCCCTATAGGATCCGTGTTATGAAGGTAGTCTGAACAAAACTCAATAGCTTCTTCTGCAACATACCTTTGAACAATAGATGCTTCCGGATGATGAGGATTCTTCACGTACCCTTTCAAGATCTTCATGTAGCGCTCAACTGGGTACATCCATCTCAGAAAAACCGGCCCACATAATCTAATCTCCCTCACCAAATGAACAATTAAGTGAACCATTATGTCGAAAATGGAAGGAGGAAAATACACCTCCAAATGGCACAAGATTGTAGCAGCCTCAACTTCCAAGTCGTCCAACATACGGGGGTCAACGACTTTGCTACATATAGAATTGAAGAATGAGCACAATCGAGTAATTGCATGTCTTACATTTTTTGGAGCAATACCACGAATAGCAACGGGCAGAAGTTGTTGCATCAAGATGTGACAATCATGTGACTTTAAGCCAACCAATTTAAGATCACTAGAGACAAGCCTCTTCATATTTGAAGAGTAACCATGTGGAACTTTGATGCCCTGAAGACACCCGCAGAAACTTTGTCTCTCTTTTTTTGACAAAGTATGACATGCTGGCGACAAATAAGTCCGTTTATCATCCTCAACAACTGGAGCTAACTGCTCTCGTATACCCATAGCAACGAGGTCGAGACGAGCATTGACACCATCATTTGTCTTCCCTGAATGTTGAGAAGCGTCCCTATCACACTATCACACACATTTTTCTCCACATGCATCACATCAATGCAGTGTCTGACATCAAGCTTGCGCTAGTATGGAAGATCAAAGAATATCGACCTCTTATTCCCTATGTTTTTCTCAGCAGCTTTACCTTTCTTTTTGGACTTGTCGAATATAACATCGATGCCCTTTACCCTCTGATAAACCTGCTCTCCAATTAAGGCCGCCGGAGCTTCTTCTGTCTCTTGGCATCCATTAAAAGCTTTTTTCATCTTACGATATGGGTGATAACGTCTAAGAAATATCCGATGCCCAAGGTAAACCGTCTTCTTTCCATGATGCAACTGAGTGTAGCATGTGCCTTCTTCACATATAAGGCCTGCTTTATGCCCCTTGACACTGTACCCGGACAAGTTACCGTATGCTGGAAAGTCGTTGATGGTTCAAAATAACATGGCACGAAGCTTGAAAGTCTCATGAGAATACACGTCAACTACATCAACACCTTCCACCCATAGCGTTTTCAAGTCTTCCATCAAGGGACTTAGATAAACATCTAAGTCATTTCCCGGTTGCTTTAGGCCCGAAATCATCATAGACAACATCATGTATTTGCGCTTCATGCACAACCAAGGGGGCATGTTGTAAATTATCAACAGAACAGGCCATGAACTATGAATACTACTAATGTTACCATAAGGATTCATTCCATCCGTAGCAAGTCCAAGCCTTAGGTTTCTTGGCTCATCGGCGAAATCCGGAAACATAGTATCAATATTCTTCCATTGCATAGAATCAGCAGGATGACAAACCTTTCCATCACGTTTCTTCTCATCATTATGCCATCTAAGATTCTTCACATCTTTCGCATTGGCAAACAATCGCTTGAACCTTGGAATTATTGGAAGATACCACAACACCTTCGCAGGAGGACCCTTTTTTCTCACATCTTCAAGATCATCATCATCATCACCACCCATCACTTTGTATCATGATAACCCACATTTGGGGCAATCGTGATTGTCTTCATGAACACCGGTGTACAATATGCAATCATTGGGTCATGCGTGTATCTTCTTATACTCCATACCCATCGGACACAATACCTTCTTGGCCTCATAGTTACGGTCAGGCAATGTGTTGTCCTCCGGAAGCAAGTCTTTCAACACTTCAAGCAATTCCGTGAAGCTTTTATCGGTCCAACCATTTCTCGCCTTCACACAAACCAATTTTAGCACCGCCGACAACCGTGTATGAGTAGTACACCCTGGATATAAAGGCGTATCCGCATCACTGCACAACCTATCATACACATGAGCTCGATGAAAAGATTCATGTCCAATATCACGGATCATGTCCTCTACTCGATCATCCTCCATATCTACGTCAACGTCCTCACTTTGGGAGACACTTGCCGTAATACTCAACAACACATCACCATGCCATATCCATCTTGTATAACTCAAGCAAATCCCTTCACAAATCAAATGAGTACGTATATCCTTCACCGTACATTTCCTCGTATTCAACACTTGACACAAGGACAACAGAACATTCCATTACTATTAGGAACATTCCTTTGAGCAAATTCTATAAATTCCCCCACCCCCTTCAAATACTCAGCACTAGTGCGCTTACAAACCATCCAACTACGAGCCATAACTAGATAGGTTATGTAGATATACAAAACATATATCCAAGGCGTTTAAAAATTATTTCAAATTTACACCATTTTTAGGTTTCTTAAGACAAAAGAAATAAGTAGATGAAGATAAATTAACAAAACAGAATTCCAATGAGCAATATATTGTTGATGTCACATGCTACAAGCAACTCTAAATTTATTCCCATTTTGAAATAGGTCATGATAGCAAAAGAAAAACAAGAGAAAACACAAAACCCACGACCAGAAATAGAGACATTCCAAACAACTCAAACTCACAGTTTCAAGTTTCAACTACAGAGACTACAGTTTCAACATACACTCAAAACCAAAAATAAAAAAATGTGCCCTAAAGACTCACTAGAAATAGGTGCTCGCGTGGTGGCCAACGTTCGATGTGGTTACTGAGAGCAGAGGGACAAGGAGAGTTAGTGTGCGGGAAGGGTGACCGCGCTGTCGCCACGCGCCAAAAAGAACGAGCGATTATTAAAATAATGTAGTATAGAGCGACAACTCGGATATCGTCTCTCAAGGACTCTTTAGTTGTTGTTATTATTAACAGAAAATCAAAAGTTAGTTTTTGGGGGGTTTGTTTGGGTAATTGAAATAAAATAAAGAAAACAATGAAAACAAAGTAGTTAAAGAGAATAGCAAATAAACTAAAGACGATTAACCTACTGTTCTTGGTTTCCCACTATCATTGGTTCAAATAAATCCAAGCCCTAAGCAGATTCTAATCCCCTTTCAGTTGTAGCAACAATTAACAAACGAAATCGCTACTACGGATACATGTTCCTATTCCCGAATTAAACAAACGGGGTTAAGCCCTCATGAACTAAACGAACATGAATGAACACACGCGAATTAAACAAACGCGATTAAGTATAGGAACATAGCATCACTGAAATGAATCAACACTACACTACACACTCCAGAATTAAACAAACAGAAATGCATAATATAGTATTGAAAAGAGAAAAGCAATTAAAACAGGAAATACAGAACCTCAAGTGTAATTAAAACCAATCACAGTAGATTAATCAAGGAGACTAGTTCTCCATTACAGACTTAAACACAAAAGAAAAGAAAGAAAAATAAACTACTACTACTGACTACCAAAGACTAGCCAAAACTGGCTAACTCTGGCCTCACTTGCCCACACTATGACTAACTCCTCTCTCAATATCTGAATGCTCCTTTTATTAACTTCAACCTCTGCCTCTTAGCTTTCCAAAGCCACTTAATTTGCTTAATTATGAATTAAGATGAGGGAGTTATGTCCACATTCAACTCATAGGGCAGCTGAAACGCCTCTGACTTCACATGGATTAAAGCCCTTCAAAACGGCTCTGTTTGGAATAATGGTCTTCATGAGAGTTAAAGCTCTTTGTTTGATCTTTCATTTGCCACCGGTTTCAGTTCCAACCGACATCTACAGTCCAAGTTATGGCCCAATCTTCATGACCAGTTCAGGTTTCAGTGACAGCAATTATGTTCTGACTTCAAGGCCCAATGTGACCCACTATACATCCAATTCAGCATCTGAGTTCTTCATGAAAGTTGTTGGGCTTCCTTTTAGCTTTCCTGTTCTGACTCCTGCGTTTCTATTTTTATAAGAGGGCCGCGCGTCACGGCCGTGATGGCCTCTGTTTCAGGTGTACTTCCCTTCTTGCTCTTTTTGGGTGAAAAATGATATAAAATAAGCACAAAGCCATGGTCTTTATTAGTTATAAAACCAGTCAACCAGAGGCTCATCAAAATACCCCAAACTTAAACTTTGCTCGTGTAACACCCCGATTTTTGCTGTTTTGTAATATCGGTAATAAATATATAAATATATATTTTTATCCGAGACTTAGAAAATGATTTTGGATAAACCAAGGTCATTTCCTTGTTATACTTATTTTCATAAGGTTACGGGGAAGTTTTTGGTTGAAAATTGAGACGTAAGCTTCTGCATGCCTCTTTCTCGTGTTTTCATTTGACAAAAAAGTTTACTCAAAAAAACCAAATTTTAATTCGTGAACGAAAGACTTAAGTTTAGTATTTTATTTTCTACGATTCTGTATTGATAGAATTTTTTTCAGAAAAAAATAAAATAATTTACGTTTTTCAGGCGGAACACGTAATCGGGTAGACGACGGAAGGGAAATTAGAGTTTCTAAGAGTGGATAGACGGTTTATCTTAGGATTTTGAGATGATTCAATGGGATGAATCATATTTTTAAGTCTAGAAGGTTTTTCAGGGTTAAATAGAAAATTTCGAAATTTTACAGTTAAGTCCCTGAACTTTCTGTAAATTACCCTTTTGTCCCTAAATTAGTTTTTTTCGTTTTTTCAAGTGGATTGGGCTAGAATCCTTGTTTCTAACCTTAAATGGTCGTGGCTTAGAAGCCCAAACTTTTCTAGTTCATAGTTGAGTCCATAAAGCCCATTTAAGTTTCTTATCTTAGGTTTAAAGGCTTAAATCTTCAAGTGGGCCCCACAACAAACAAGAAAATGAAACTAAGCCCAAATGTGTCAAGCCCAAATACATAAGCCCATGAGAGAAGATGACTTTCTCATTTGATGGATGAATCAAGATTTTTCTAGAATGTTCCACACTTTTCTACATCATTCTTGGTTTTTCTTCAACATTCTAGATTATTCTCAAATGTTCTTGAATTTGTCTAAACTTATCCTTGACTCACCAAAATCAGCCAACTAAGTCAAAGATAAGCTAGCATTTAATGTGATTAAACTCATCATCATGACATTCTATTGTCTATTTGCAAACTAGTCCTTCAACTATTGGAATCTTTGCAATTTGGTCCTTGGAACTTAATTGCACTTTGATCCTTTTAACATGACAACTCATCTTCATCTAGATCCTTCTTGAGATGTCGCCACTCACACTATAAATACCCTCCTCTCACTTTTCATTTAGTTCTTTGGTTAGTTGTCTTCTAAAACTCTAAAGTTCTAAGTTCTTAGTTCTAAGTTTCTCAAAGCAAGTTCTTGGATTGTCTTCATCATTGATTCTCAAGAGGTAAATCCTAATCTTTGTCTTAAATCATGTCTATGTTCTTTAGATAGTTTCTTGATTCAAGACTTATATCATGGTGGTTCATCATTTTCAAGTTTCAAACCCTAGAACTTTGAAAAATCATAATAAATCCTAGGAAAATCTAATGATGATGAAACTACTTTCTATCTTCTAGATATCATGTCTACTATCTAAATCCAAGAGCATGAAGCAATCAAAAATTTCTTTCTTGAAAACCTAGCCTTGGCCGAATCTATCAAAGTAGGTTTGGTAGAGTTTTTGTTCATGGTTTTCATTAATGATCTTGTTAATCAAGCTATTAGTATGTATGATTAATAAATCCAAGTTGGTTTATTAAACTAAGAACCCTAACCCTAAGATTATGTTGAGGCCGAATCTATGTATAAAAGAGTTAGAAAGTTTTGAGTTTCAACTTTAGTTGTTTAGTCACTAATCCATGATTTAGGTTAATCAAGGATCATTAATCTATGACTTAATCATGATTAGGAATTTTAAGGATTTTGAACCCTAAAAGTCAGCCCTTGGCGAAACCCTAACCCTAAAGGTTAGAGGATTTTGTTTCAAATTTTAGTCATGTAATAAGTAATCTATGTTAATTAAGACTCTAGTAATTAGGATCCAAAAGATGACATTAAGAAGATAATCCTAAACCTAATTCTAAGTCTTGGCCGAACCTAGCCCTAAAGTGTCATAGATGGGTGTTAGTTGATTAATTATAATTATGTTGTTTGGTTGAAGGTGATTGTGTTAACTCGTGGCGGGATAACGAGGATCGTTGTGTACGTGTTTTCGGTGCAAACTCAGGTGGGAGAAAGAACCATTCCATCGTCGGAATCGATAAGTAGTATATAATTTATAATAATGGTGTAGGGCGACCTAAACCCTACTAGTGGTCGAGTAATCGACAATACCAAAATCGTATTGAAATCTTTTCCGTAAAACCAATGACGATTTGGGAATTGTGGGTTTATCGCCTTAGGTTGATTATTCATATTTGAGGATGTTTGAATTATTTACTTTTGACTGTTTGCGATACGCTGGTTGAGGTATTCCATCTGCATGTGACGTATTGTTTCGGTGTTTGAATAATTATGATATTGAGGATGTTTGTTGTCTGTCACGGCCGTGATGGTTGTCATGGCCAGGCCGTGACAGGTTCTGTGTTGTAGGATTCTTGTCTTTGTTGTCTGTCACGGCCGTGATGGCTATCACGGCCAGGCCGTGACAGAATCTGACTTTGTTATTTATTTGGTTGAACTATTATGAGTTGGTTGTGATAAATTGCTTTATATGAGATGGAGATGTTTGAATATTCTGTTGTTTAATGTGTTATGCATGATCTGCCTGGATTTAATTCTATGCTTAGAAAATTTTAAGGAAAGATATATATTGATCGGAGGTATTTTGTTTGGGTGAGAGTTTTGAATATGAATTAGAAGTGCCTCGCTATTATGGTATAGAAGTAATGTGATATAGTATGTAAGTGGAGGTTATGAGGAAAAGCTTGAGGTACTAGGTTGTTATTGATAAAAGTCAGTGAGAATCATATGTTGCATTGGTGTTCATAACCGTGTATTTGAGATACACGAGGTCCGAAGTTCTCGTGGACCGTTCCAAATTAGAATTTAGGTTGTGCAACTATAGTGTCATTGCTTTGCATGAGCACCCTTGACAGAGTGAGAGAGAGAATCAGGGTGTGCACCGACGATACAGTGCAGCTATAGTGTCATTGCTTTGCATGAGCATTCTTACCATGGATAAGAATGTGCACCGGCGTGGGGAACGTGTCACTTGGACGACTGACTGGCATCCCTAACGAGGGATGTGTGACAGGAGTAGTAGTGGCCACGTCAGCATAAAGGTTTAGTTGCATGAGTTGAAGGGTAGAGGATGATATAGTGAATTGAGGATGATTGTTGATTTTGAATGATGCGTGTCTGTGACTATTATTGTATTATATGCTATGAATCCTTTCCACTTATGATGATAGAACTGTTTCTTATCTCCCTATTTCTGTATTTTTGTGTATGTCTACTTTGTTACGTTAGAAGACCAGATGAACGAATATGTTGCTGAGGAGATGGATGGAACCCCATACGAGACGGAGATGGTTGAAGAGTTGAACGACGTTCCGTATGAAGTTGACGTTGAAGAACAACCTACTGATGCTAATAATGTGGCGTAGTTAGTTTAAGGCCAGTGAGTCACATAAGGTGTTTTGTTTCAGTTAGTTATAAGCAGGTTGTGTAAAATAAAGGATACTTATATGTGTAATTATGTAATATAGTTTGGTGTGTTTTATATTTGCATAAGTTATATAATTATTAATTAAGTTTTAATTTTTACGTATTTTCAACAGTAAGCGCGCGATTAAGTAAATAACTAATTAAGGATTTAATGTAATAATACAATGGGGCACAACGGGGTGTCTCATTTGGTGGTATCAGAGCAGTTCGATTCTAATCGGACTGTGAGGTCTAGGATGTTGTTACTGGCCGTGTCTAGTTGAGTCCACATCGGATTTTAACTATGCTTAGAAGATGGGTAGTGTGTCCGAATCCGACGCGATAATTAACATTAGTGTGGCATATGGTATTTATATACTTGTCTATGTGGTATTATATGTCATACCGATAAGAGCAAATGATTTCTTTTACAGAATCATGGCTCGTGGAAAAGGACGCTCGATTGTGATGTGTGAGAACTCCTCGAAAGAATTATGGGAGCTAACAATGTGGAAAATAATCATACCGGAAGTGGAGGAGAGTCATCTGAGACTCAAGATACTATGAAAGACATAGTTACTGCTCTGTTGTTACAAACACAGCAGAATGCTGAGATGTTACAGATGAACAAAGAACAGCAGGAACAACAGAACCAAAGGAGAGCTGCAGCAGATGAGGATGCCGGAATGGCTACTTTCCTGAAAGGGAAGCCACCTCAATTCCGAGGAGATTATGATCCAGAGAAGGCAGAATGGTGGATACAAGAGATCGAAAAGATATTCGATACCATGCGCTGCAGAGAGGATAGGAAAGTGACGTATCTTTGCTTTCATGCTAACCGGAGGAGCAGAGTCTTGGTGGAGAGGCAAGCGAAGATTGCTTGAATGCTCAAGGCATAGTTATCAAGCGGCAGCTGTTCGATGGATCTGTTTCTTTGAGAAGTATTTTCAGCGTCTTGTTCGACGCGAGAAAGAAAGGGAATTCATGAGTCTCAAAACAGGGCAACATGATTTGTTGGTGATTATGCATCACGATTCGAGGCTCTGATTAAGTATTCTGAATTTTATCAGAGATTCCCAGATGAAGATTGGCAATGTAGAAGGTTTGAGGAAGGACTCCGACATGAACTTCAGAGGGCTATAGTATCTCTTGATATCCAGAGTTTTCCAGAGCTAGTGGAACGATGCAGTGCAATTGAAAGTCTAGATCTGAGGCTAGCTAATGAGCAGAAACAATTAAGGAGTGGGGGTCCTACTCGACCGGGTTTTCAGAGGCGAGGAGGTAGTAACTCTCAATGGAGACAGAGACCATATGCCCGATCAGTGCAGACACCAGCACCAGCATCAGTGGTTAGAACTGGTCAACAGCAGCAAGGTTTATCTTGTTTCAGATTTGGAGGACCGCATTATCTTAGAGACTGCAGGGAGCGACCTGGTTGTTTTAATTATGGGAAAATAGGACATATGGCCCGAGATTGCAGACAGCAGGCTAGGCGACCACCGATAGCTGCAGGAAGAGGAAATGGAGGCAATAGGGGTGGAGCTGGGAGAGGAGTTATATCAGCAGGGCAACAGGGAGCAATACCTCAGGTCACTGGAAGAGTGTTTACCGTGAAGGGAGCCGAATCCTCTCAATCTGCTGATCTTATACAAGGTATGTGTTTGATAGCTGGTAGACTCTCGTACGTGTTATTTGACTCAGGCGCTACACATTCATTTATTTCGTATGAGTGTGTGGATCAATTAAAATTATCTGTTTCTCAATTACCTTATACTCTTACAATATCTACTTCAACTAGTAATCCTTTGATTACTATGTCTATTTGTTTACAGTGTCCTATAGTTGTTGAGGATAGAACATTTATTGTAGACCTTGTCTGTTTGCCTATGCAACAGATAGATGTTATTCTTGGCATGGATTGGCTTTCGGCTAACCATGTAATGCTAGACTGTTCTAGTAAGACCCTATCATTTCTTGAGTCTTCTAGTATAGTCACTGCCAATGAAGGAGTATCCATGAGGAGTGACGATTCTCGACAGTACGTGATGCTGTTCGCGGTGGAAACTATTGAGACCCCTAGTATAGATTCTATGCCTATCGTGAGAGAGTTTCCTGAAGTTTTCCCTCCCGACGTTCCAGGCTTACCACCAGAACGAGAAGTGGAATTCACCATAGATCTTGTACCAGGGACAGGACCTATATCTATGGCGCCCTATCGGATGTCACCTATAGAATTGGCGGAGGGTCAAGAAACAGTTGGATGATATGTTGGGAAAAGAATTCATAAGGCCGAGTGTTTCACCATGGGGAGCTCCAGTGTTGTTTGTTAAGAAGAAAGATGGAAGTGCTAGGTTGTGCACAGATTATAGACAGTTAAACAAGGTAACAATTAGGAATAAGTATCCGTTGCCTAGGATAGATGATCTGATGGATCAATTGAAAGGAGCCGCAGTATTTTCCAAGATTGATTTGAGATCTGGATACCATCAGATTAGAGTAAAGAAGGAAGATATACTAAAAATGGCTTTTAGAACAAGGTATGGACATTACGAGTATTTAGTTATGCCGTTCGGTGTGACTAATGCGCCAGCAGTGTTCATGGATTATATGAACAGGATATTTAGACTGTACCTTGATAAGTTTGTTGTTGTATTCATCGACGACATCCTTATCTATTCTCGTACATGGGAAGATCATGAGAAACATTTAAGGATAGTCTTGCAAGTTTTGAAGGATAGGCGACTTTATGCTAAACTTTCCAAGTGTGAGTTTTGGATGGAAGAAGTCCAATTTCTAGGACATGTGATCACCAAGGAAGGTATAGCAAGTAGATCCAAGCAAAGGTTGAGGCAGTTCTTAAATGGGAACGGCCTAAGTCGATAAGTGAAGTACTGAAGCTTTCTAGGGTTAGCTGGATATTATCGGAGGTTTATAGAGGGTTTCTCGAAGATTGCGTTGCCTATGACGCAGTTGACGAGGAAAAATACAGCTTTTGTATGGACGGACAAGCGTGAGCGAGTTTCCAAAAGTCAAGGAAAGGTTGACCACATCACCTGTGTTGACTTTACCGGATCCATTAGGACCGTTTGACGTATACTGTGATGCGTCATACCAAGGTTTAGGTTGTGTTCTAATGCAAGAGGGAAGAGTGGTGGCTTATGCTTCCCGACAATTGAGAATTCATGAGAGGAACTATCCGACTCATGATTTGGAATTAGCAGCCATAGTGTTCGCATTAAAAATATGGCGACACTTTCTATATGGAGCAAAATTTAATGTTTACAGTGACCATAAAAGTCTGAAGTATCTATTTGACCAAAAGGAGTTGAATATGAGACAACGAAGATGGATGGAGTTTATCAAAGATTATGAGTTTGATTTACTATACCATCCTGGGAAGGCGAATGTAGTAGCGGATGCCTTGAGTAGGAAATCATTGCATGTGTCCGCAATGATGGTTAAAGAATTGGAATTATTGGAACAGTTCAGAGATTTGAACTTAGGAATGGAGTTGGTTGAGGATAAAATTTGCTTAGGTATGATCACTATTAGTAGTGATTTTATGAGAGATCTTAAGGATAAACATGCTCAGGATCCATATTTACGGAGAGATAAGTAGAGGTATAGATGAAGGTAAAAATTCGAGTTTAGTAGAGGAACAAATGGTGTACTTGAGGTTTAGGGATAGAATATGCGTGCCGAGTATTTAGAACTTAGGAAGTTGATATTAGATGTAGAAAATAAGAGTAAGTTGAGTATTCATCCTGGATCCACTAAAATGTATCGGGATCTCAAGAAATTGTTTTGGTGGACAAGGATGAAGAAAGAAGTAGCAGAGTATGTTTTATCTTGCCTAGTGTGTCGAAGGCTAAGATAGAACATCAAAAGCCAGCTGGTTTATTGCAATCATTAGATATCCCGGAATGGAAATGGGATAGCATCGCTATGGATTTTGTGGTTGGACTACCACGAACTCCTAAGAGACATGATGCGATTTGGGTTATCATTGATAGGTTGACGAAGTGTGCTCACTTCTTACCTATGGGAGAAAGTTACTGATTTGGAGAAGTTGACCCAAATCTACATCAAAGAAATTGTTAGGTTGCATGGTGTGCCATCGAGCATTGTTTCAGACCGGAGATCCTAAATTTACATCTAGATTTTGGAAACAGTTGCATCATGCTTTAGGGACCAAGTTGAGGATGAGTTACGCTTACCATCCCCAAACAGATGGACAATCGAAAAGGACGATTCAATCATTGGAGGACCTTTTAAGAGCTTGTGTCTTGGAACACACTGGCGGTTGGGATGAGTTCTTGCCATTGATTGAATTTACTTACAACAATAGTTTTCACGATAGTATAGGGATGGCACCATATGAGGCTTTGTATGGTAGGAAGTGTAGGACACCGTTATGTTGGTATGAGATTGGTGAAAATCAAGTCTTGGATCCAGATGTGGTGCAAATGGACTACGGAACAAGTTAGGAAGATAAGGGAAAAGATGAAGGAAGCACGGGATAGGCAAAGGAGCTACAAGTAACAAGAGAAGGAGACCTTTAGAATTCCGGGAGGGCGATCACGTGTTTTTGAGAGTCACTCCAAGACCGGAATTGGCAGGGCTGTCAAAACTAGAAAACTTACTCCTAGATTCATCGGACCTTTCCAGATTATTCGAAGGATTGGTCCAGTAGCTTATCATATTGCTTTACCACCTAACCTAGCAAACCTTCATGACGTCTTTCACGTGTCTCAGTTGAGAAAATATTATCCTGATCCTTCACATGTTATTGAGTCTGAGTCTATACAACTGCGAGAGAATCTAGAGTATGAGACTCTACCTGTAAGGATAGCAGATAAAGAGATTAAGGAGCTTCGTGGTAGACAAATTCCTTTGGTTAAGGTCATATGGGATGAAAATACTGGAGATGCTACTTGGGAACGTGAAGCAGATATGCAACAACGATATCCACATCTTTTCTGAAGTATGTAAATTTCGAGGACGAAATTTTTTTTTAAGTGGGGTAGTAATGTAACACCCCGATTTTTCTTTGTTTTTGTAATATCGGTAATAAATATATAAATATATATTTTTATCCGAGACTTAGAAAATGATTTTGGATAAACCAAGGTCATTTCCTTGTTATACTTATTTTCATAAGGTTACGGGGAAGTTTTTGGTTGAAAATTCAGACGGAGCTTGGTCTGCATTGTTTTCGTGTTTTCACTGACAAGGAAAGTTTCTTGCTCAGAAAACCAAATTTTAATTCGTGAACGAAAGACTTAAGTTTAGTATTTTATTTTCTACGATTCTGTATTGATAGAATTTTTTTCAGAAAAAAATAAAATAATTTACGTTTTTCAGTGGAACACGTAATCGGGTAGACGACGGAAGGAAATTAGAGTTTCTAAGAGTGGATAGAGGGTTTATCTTAGGATTTTGAGATGATTCAATGGGATGAATCATATTTTTAAGTCTAGAAGGTTTTTCAGGGTTAAATAGAAAATTTGAAATTTTACGGTTAAGTCCTCGAACTTTACGTAAATTACCCTTTTGTCCCTAACTTAGTTTTTTTCGTTTTTTCAAGTGGATTGGGCTAGAATCCTTGTTTCTAACCTTAAATGGTCGTGGCTTAGAAGCCCAAACTTTTCTAGTTCATAGTTGAGTCCATAAAGCCCATTTAAGTTTCTTATCTTAGGTTTAAAGGCTTAAATCTTCAAGTGGGCCCCACAACAAACAAGAAAATGAAACTAAGCCCAAATGTGTCAAGCCCAAATACACAAGCCCATGAGAGAAGATGACTTTCTCATTTGATGGATGAATCAAGATTTTTCTAGAATGTTCCACACTTTTCTACATCATTCTTGGTTTTTCTTCAACATTCTAGATTATTCTCAAATGTTCTTGAATTTGTCTAAACTTATCCTTGACTCACCAAAATCAGCCAACTAAGTCAAAGATAAGCTAGCATTTAATGTGATTAAACTCATCATCATGACATTCTATTGTCTATTTGCAAACTAGTCCTTCAACTATTGGAATCTTTGCAATTTGGTCCTTGGAACTTAATTGCACTTTGATCCTTTTAACATGACAACTCATCTTCATCTAGATCCTTCTTGAGATGTCGCCACTCACACTATAAATACCCTCCTCTCACTTTTCAATTAGTTCTTTGGTTAGTTGTCTTCTAAAACTCTAAAGTTCTAAGTTCTTAGTTCTAAGTTTCTCAAAGCAAGTTCTTGGATTGTCTTCATCATTGATTCTCAAGAGGTAAATCCTAATCTTTGTCTTAAATCATGTCTAAGTTCTTTAGATAGTTTCTTGATTCAAGACTTATATCATGGTGGTTCATCATTTTCAAGTTTCAAACCCTAGAACTTTGAAAAATCATAATAAATCCTAGGAAAATCTAATGATGATGAAACTACTTTCTATCTTCTAGATATCATGTCTACTATCTAAATCCAAGAGCATGAAGCAATCAAAAATTTCTTTCTTGAAAACCTAGCCTTGGCCGAATCTATCAAAGTAGGTTTGGTAGAGTTTTTGTTCATGGTTTTCATTAATGATCTTGTTAATCAAGCTATTAGTATGTATGATTAATAAATCCAAGTTGGTTTATTAAACTAAGAACCCTAACCCTAAGATTATGTTGAGGCCGAATCTATGTATAAAAGAGTTAGAAAGTTTTGAGTTTCAACTTTAGTTGTTTAGTCACTAATCCATGATTTAGGTTAATCAAGGATCATTAATCTATGACTTAATCATGATTAGGAATTTTAAGGATTTTGAACCCTAAAAGTCAGCCCTTGGCCAAAACCCTAACCCTAAAGGTTAGAGGATTTTGTTTCAAATTTTAGTCATGTAATAAGTAATCTATGTTAATTAAGACTCTAGTAATTAGGATCCAAAAGATGACATTAAGAAGATAATCCTAAACCTAATTCTAAGTCTTGGCCGAACCTAGCCCTAAAGTGTCATAGATGGGTGTTAGTTGATTAATTATAATTATGTTGTTTGGTTGAAGGTGATTGTGTTAACTCGTGGCGGGATAACGAGGATCGTTGTGTACGTGTTTTCGGTGCAAACTCAGGTGGGAGAAAGAACCATTCCATCGTCGGAATCGATAAGTAGTATATAATTTATAATAATGGTGTAGGGCGACCTAAACCCTACTAGTGGTCGAGTAATCGACAATACCAAAATCGTATTGAAATCTTTTCCCGTAAAACCAATGACGATTTGGGAATTGTGGGTTTATCGCCTTAGGTTGATTATTCATATTTGAGGATGTTTGAATTATTTACTTTTGACTTGTTGCGTCTGCTGGTTGAGGTATTCCATCTGCATGTGACGTATTGTTTCGGTGTTTGAATAATTATGATATTGAGGATGTTTGCTGTCTGTCACCGGCCGTGATGGTTGTCATGGCCAGGCCGTGATGACAGGTTACGTGTTGTAGGATTCTTGTCTTTGTTGTCCTGTCACGGCCGTGATGGCTATCACGGCCAGGCCGTGACGAGAATCTGACTTTGTTATTTATTTGGTTGAACTATTATGAGTTGGTTGTGATAAATTGATTTATATGAGATGGAGATGTTTGAATATTCTGTTGTTTAATGTGTTATGCATGATCTGCCTGGATTTAATTCTATGGTTAGAAAATTTTAAGGAAAGATATATATTGATCGGAGGTATTTTGTTTGGGTGAGAGTTTTGAATATGAATTAGAAGTGCCTCGCTATTATGGTATAGAAGTAATGTGATATAGTATGTAAGTGGAGGTTATGAGGAAAAGCTTGAGGTACTAGGTTGTTATTGATAAAAGTCAGTGAGAATCATATGTTGCATTGGTGTTCATAACCGTGTATTTGAGATACACGAGGTCCGAAGTTCTCGTGGACCGTTCCAAATTAGAATTTAGGTTGTGCAACTATAGTGTCATTGCTTTGCATGAGCACCCTTGACAGAGTGAGAGAGAGAATCAGGGTGTGCACCGACGATACAGTGCAGCTATAGTGTCATTGCTTTGCATGAGCATTCTTACCATGGATAAGAATTGCACCGGCGTGGGGAACGTGTCACTTGGACGATCGACCGGGCATCCCTAACGAGGGATGTGTGACAGGAGTAGTAGTGGCCACGTCAGCATAAAGGTTTAGTTGCATGAGTTGAAGGGTAGAGGATGATATAGTGAATTGAGGATGATTGTTGATTTTGAATGATGCGTGTCTGTGACTATTATTGTATTATATGCTATGAATCCTTTCCACTTATGATGATAGAACTGTTTCTTATCTCCCTATTTCTGTATTTTTGTGTATGTCTACTTTGTTACGTTAGAAGACCAGATGAACGAATATGTTGCTGAGGAGATGGATGGAACCCCATACGAGACGGAGATGGTTGAAGAGTTGAACGACGTTCCGTATGAAGTTGACGTTGAAGAACAACCTACTGATGCTAATAATGTGGCGTAGTTAGTTTAAGGCCAGTGAGTCACATAAGGTGTTTTGTTTCAGTTAGTTATAAGCAGGTTGTGTAAAATAAAGGATACTTATATGTGTAATTATGTAATATAGTTTGGTGTGTTTTATATTTGCATAAGTTATATAATTATTAATTAAGTTTTAATTTTTACGTATTTTCAACAGTAAGCGCGCGATTAAGTAAATAACTAATTAAGGATTTAATGTAATAATACAATGGGGCACAACGGGGTGTCTCAGCTTGTCCCCAAGCTAACTAAAACTTAAAAACTTAAAAAGACTCAAGACCTGGAAAACATGGCAAGCTTAAGAATTCAATCAACTTTACACAGATTTCAAGCAATTTAACAAAACAATGTTTTTCTTTCAATGCCCCCCCCTTTCAAGCAAAGTAATCCCCACAATCATTTATTCTAAATAATTGAGAATTTTATCATTCAAACACTCATTAATCTAAGCAGGGGATCTAAGTTACACACAAAAGGGAGATCACCAAATCCAAACAACTACCTTCCTCACAAGGGAAATTTGTGTTCACTCATTCGCTCAGTTTGTCAGGCTAACAACATTCACTCAATTTCACTTTTAAGAGCACTTCCCATAAATTTGATTTTCATCTCAAAATGGTCCTCACAGAAAACATGCAAGCAACATCAAAAGGTCTTTTATGGGTTGTAATGGGGCCTGGCTAAGGGTAGGATATACAAAGGTACTAGGTTGAAGACCCTAGGAACTAAGAGAGCATGAACATTATTTACACTTTGAATTTAAATCAAGTTCCTTTTTCATTTTTCATTTTGCTTTGGGTGACTACAACCTTTTTATTTCTTTTTGGCATTTTTGCACTTTTATTTTTTATTTTTTATTTTTTTTTTATTTTTTTTACATATATATTTTTTTTTCACAATTTTTTTCTCAATCCCAGACAACACATTACACCTTGCAGCCACCCCAAACTTTAGTTTCTTGCAACCAATTTCTCACTAAGCTTCCATGCTCTCCTAATCCTAAGATCGGGTTAACATGGTTTTTCAGATTTTAGCTTGTAACATAAGGTTAACAAGAATTAACAGGCTAATAGGCTCAATGGGGCTAACTAGGGAACATGCATTAGGAATGGTTTATTTTAGGCTAAGTAGCTATTTACAAAGAAAATGCCTAAATCATCTGAAGCAAACACATAATCATGCAAATCAAAAAGAGATTCAAGCAAATTCAGGAAAGTGCAACTTAAAAAGTGATTTTCACACAGTTAGAACATGTTGGAGGCTCAAAACCTCACCTGGGCATTTTTGCAAATTATTTGAACAGAGATGCTATCCCTAGTGTGTGCTTCCTATCACCCCAAACTTATCATAAATCATGCCATCATAATAAAAATCTCAAAGTTCAGTTTTCAATCATATGAGGATCATTTTTCAAAAAAAAATTTCAAATCCTAGGGGGAACAGTCAACAATATCATGCAATCATCTATGCAAATTCAACCAAATCCATCAAACTTGCCAATAAAAGACTCAAACACAACTCCTGAGCTTCTCAAATTATTCAGGAGCTTTATTAAAAATAAAACAGAAATAAAGCAAGGAAAAGAAAATTAAAAAGAAGAAAGGGTTAAGAAAACTCATTAAGGGCGGTTCCACCAGGATCCCATTGCTTGTAGCATAAGGCCCACGTGGTGGCCAAAGGGCGGAAGCTCATTCCATGCTTCCCTAACTCGCAGCCTTGATGTGGGAGTGAGCACTTGACAATTATGATGACTTCGCCGAGTGCGGCGGACTTCTCACTCCCCTTCGGGTCATAGCTGACCTCTTTATCTACAAAGTCCTCCCAATAGAAGTGGGGCTCAACCTCTTGGACTGGCCATGGTGCAAAATCCAAGGGTGCAAAATCCAGAGCTTTTGGTTCCACAGGGGGAGGTGGCAAACAGTTAGCTGGGGTTACTGGTGCTGCTTCATTTTCTGCACTTTCTTCATTCACTGCACAAACAAATTCATCACCTGCTATACATGCAGAAATTTCAGCACACACCACACAAAGGATATAGTTAGTAGAGTCAGTACATATATCACAATAAAATGAATCAGGAAAAGTTTGAATGTCTGGAAATTCTTCACATAGTGCATCCACCCCATTACTCTCAACACATTCATCTGATGTAATTGAATCATCTACTTCCACAGGTTTTTCATCATCCTCAGGAACGGTGGAGCGGATGTCCTCCTGATCCTCCTTCTCTATGTTTCCTGAACAGTATAAAGCTGCATAACAGAATATACACAAAGCAGCACTGCCATCACAATAACAATCATTAGAATCAGGGGATTCAACACACAATTCATCATCAACAGAAATATTATCAGAATTATCATCAGAAATATTTTCAAGAATAACTTGTGCCTCTGTAGGTTCTTCAAGGGGCTGTGGAGTTAGCATTGCAGCCGAGTTGGCGGTAACTTGATCAATTAGAGCCCACAACTTCCGAGATTCAGCTTGGTCCCTCTGGTATTCAGCCTCCATCTTCTGTTGAAATTCAAGATTGCTCGCCTCCATCATTTGTTGAATTTCGAGAAAGTTTGCTTCCATTTGTGCATTTATCTGTGCAGTCATCTGTTTGCACAGGTCCTCTAGGGAAGGTTCTGAAGGTGCAGAGGTGGTCACTTGGCTAGGATAGTATGGTGGTGGCTCACTAAAATTAGGATAATACATGCATGGTTGCTCATAATAAACATTAGGCACATAATTTCGCATATAATTATCCATGGGGCAAAATTCACAACCAGACAATGCAGATAAAACTAATTAGCAAAGATTTTTTTTTTTTTTGCTAATAACAACAAACAAGAGTCCCCGGCAACGGCGCCAATTTTTGACCGCGCTGTCGCCACGCGCCAAAAAGAACGAGCGATTATTAAAATAATGTAGTATAGAGCGACAACTCGGATATCGTCTCTCAATGACTCTTTAGTTGTTGTTATTATTAACAGAAAATCAAAAGTTAGTTTTTGGGGGGTTTGTTTGGGTAATTGAAATAAAATAAAGAAAACAATGAAAACAAAGCAGTTAAAGAGAATAGCAAATAAACTAAAGACGATTAACCTACTGTTCTTGGTTTCCCACTATCATTGGTTCAAATAAATCCAAGCCCTAAGCAGATTCTAATCCCCTTTCAGTTGTAGCAACAATTAACAAACGAAATCGCTACTACGGATACATGTTCCTATTCCCGAATTAAACAAACGGGGTTAAGCCCTCATGAACTAAACGAACATGAATGAACACATGCGAATTAAACAAACGCGATTAAGTATAGGAACATAGCATCACTGAAATGAATCAACACTACACTACACACTCCTGAATTAAACAAACAGAAATGCATAATATAGTATTGAAAAGAGAAAAGCAATTAAAACAGGAAATACAGAACCTCAAGTGTAATTAAAACCAATCACAGTAGATTAATCAAGGAGACTAGTTCTCCATTACAGACTTAAACACAAAAGAAAAGAAAGAAAAATAAACTACTACTACTGACTACCAAAGACTAGCCAAAACTGGCTAACTCTGGCCTCACTTGCCCACACTATGACTAACTCCTCTCTCAATATCTGAATGATCCTTTTATTAACTTCAACCTCTGCCTCTTAGCTTTCCAAAGCCACTTAATTTGCTTAATTATGAATTAAGATGAGGGAGTTATGTCCACTTTCAACTCATAGGGCAGCTGAAACGCCTCTGACTTCACATGGATTAAATCCCTTCAAAACGGCTCTGTCTGGAATAATGGTCTTCATGAGAGTTAAATCTCTTTGTTTGATCTTTCATTTGCCACCGGTTTCAGTTCCAACCGACATCTACAGCCCAAGTTATGGCCCAATCTTCATGACCAGTTCAGGTTTCAGTGACAGCAATTATGTTCTGACTTCAAGGCCCAATGTGACCCACTATACATCCAATTCAGCATCTGAGTTCTTCATGAAAGTTGTTGGGCTTCCTTTTAGCTTTCCTGTTCTGACTCCTGCGTTTCTATTTTTATAAGAGGGCCGCGCGTCACGGCCGTGATGGCCTCTGTTTCAGGTGTACTTCCCTTCTTGCTCTTTTTATTAACCTGAAAATAAGAAAATAACATAAGTGTTTTATTTAACTCTAAATCAACTAAATTAACATAAAAACACTTTACATACTCAAAATACTACTTAAGGACAATCAAGTCTAATTTGGGTGAAAAATGGTATAAAATAAGCACAAAGCCATGGTCTTTATTAGTTATAAAACCAGTCAACCAAAGGCTCATCAAAGGGGAAAGAGAGATGTCAAGTTACTGCAAAGAATGAGCGGGAAAGACAGAGTTAGGGTTAAGAGTGTACCTCACGGTGGTGGGGAAGAAGCCCTCGCGGTGGAGATGAGTTCACGATTAGGGCAGAGTGAGAGTGAGAGTGAGAGTTGAGAGTGAGAGTGAGAGTTGAGAGTGAGAGTGAGCGTGAAAGAGAAGAACAGAGACGTACAGAGCGAAGTACAGAAGGCACGCGGGTGTAAACGTTATAATCAAAAACAAAAAATAAAACAACATTTTACGTTAGTTGTTTGTAACAACTGACGTTAAAGGTCATTTATTTAACGTCAGTTGTCTTAAGAAACTGACGTTAAAAGTCATTGTTTAACGTCAGTTGTATTAAACAACTGACGTTAAAAATAAATATTTTTTATTTAAAAACACTTTTAACGTCAGTTGTTGAAGACAACTGATGTTAAAAGTGTATAAGTTTCTGCAAAAACATTAATTCCTTTGACTATTGTGCTACTTACCCATGAGCATTAAGTTTATAGATCAGTTTTCAAGAAAATCAGCTAGTCACTCTTCTCTATATAAAGTACCATTCTTCTGTATCAGTCTGTAATACAACCTCTTCTTTTCCTCTATATTTCGTGCGTTTTCTATTCCTTCACAATATGCCTCTATCACATTTGAGATTTTTGTTATTTCTTCCTATACCTAGACTTAAAGGTCTCTGTCCTAATGGTCAAAAAACTTCTGAGGTTGAGTAAATCATGTAACATGGATGGTAAGGTTGTGTAAATCACGTGATGTGATTTCCTCACTTTATTTCATCCCAGCCATCCCTTTCACTCTGCTTTGGCCCCAAGTGACTGTGGATTCAAGACGATGCATCAAGGAATTCCAGTGAAAGAGGTGATGCAAATATCCCTTTCACTTTGCTTTCGCTGCTAGTGACTGTGGATTCACGATGCATCATGGAATTCAAGTGAGGGAGGAGATGCATCGATCCATCCATTGGAGTTTATGAGGACAGGGCTGAGAAGAAAATGATGTTGAAGCAGAAACTTTTTTATATTTTAGGGCTATGTTGCAGAAATTTTTTATCTTTTAATCATGTAATTGTAACTTATGAATCACTTCAATGAGATACGATTTGATTATACATATATAACTTGTTTTATGTTAAGTGTTTATTTATTTTAATTTGCACAATAATTTGTTTACTAATTCAAGCTAATTAATTAAGATTAAAAATAAACTTGTTTAAAAAAAAAGTTTAGAAATAAACTGCACTATATGGAGTGACCTGCGTTAAGGATGACAACAGGGAATTTCAGATAGGGATATAGGATTATTTACGTCAGCTATTTATTTAACTGAAGTAAAAATCAAACTTTTAACGTTAGTTGTATAAACAACTGACGTTAAAAATAAATATTTTTTATTTTAAAAACAATTTTAACGTCAGTTTTTGAAGACAACTGACGTTAAAAGTGTATAAGTTTCTGCAAAAACATTCATTCCTTTGACTACTGTGCTACTTACCCATGCAACTTGTAACTTAATCCTCTTAATGAGCATTAAGTTTATAGATCAGTTTTCAAGAAAATTTGAGAGTCTCTATTCTCTATATAGAGTGCCATTCTTCTGCATCAGTCTGTAATACACCCTCTTTTTTTCCTCTATATTTCTTACATTTTCTATTCCTTCACAATATGCCTCTATCACATTTGAGATTTTTGTTATTTCTTCCTATACCTAGACTTAAAGGTCTCTGTCTTAATGGTCAAAAAACTTCTGAGGTTGAGTAAATCACGTAACATGGATGGTAAGGTTGGGTGAATCACGTAATGTGACTCCCTCACTTTATTTCATCCCCTCATCAATTCCACTCCGCTTTCGCAGCAAGTGACTGTGGATAAAGCAGATGGAGCATAAGGAATTCAAGTGAGGGAGGAGATGCATCCATTGGAGTTTCTGAGGACAGGACTGAGAAGAAATTGATGTTGAAGCATAAACTTTTTTTTATTTTAGTGCTATGTTGCAGTAATTTTTTATCTTTTAATCATGTAATTGTAACTTATGAATCGCTTCAATGAGATACGATTTGATTATACATATATAACTTGTTTTATGTTAAGTGTTTATTTATTTTAATTTACACAAGAATTTGTTTACTAATTCAAGCTAGTTAATGAAGATTAAAAATAAACTTGTTTAAAAAAAGTTTAGAAATAAACTTCACTATATATATGGAGTGACCTGTGTTAAGAGTGATAACAGGGCATTTCAGATAGGGATATAGATTATTTATGTCAGCTATTTATTTAATTGAAGTAAAAATCAAACTTTTAACGTCAGTTGTATAAACAACTGACGTTAAAAATAAATATTTTTTATTTTAAAAACAATTTTAACGTCAGTTGTTGAAGACAACTGACGTTAAAAGTGTATAAGTTTCTGCAAAAAATCCTTTGACTACTGTGCTACTTACCCATGCACCTTGTAACTTAATCCTCTTAATGAGCATTAAGTTTATAGATCAGTTTTCAAGAAAATCAGAGAGTCTCTATTCTCTATATAAAGTGTCATTCTTCTATATCAGTCTGTAATACACCCTCTTCTTTTCCTCTATATTTCGTGCGTTTTCTAATTAATTAAGATTAAAAATAAACTTGTTTAAAAAAAAAGTTTAGAAATAAACTGAACTATATGGAGTGATCTGCGTTAAGAGTGACAACATGGAGATGACAACGAAAGAAAGATAGGAATGAGTTTCAGTTAAGGGATATAGGATTATTTACGTCACTTATTTATTTAACTGAAGTAAAAATCACACTTTTAACGTCAGTTGTATAAACAACTGACGTTAAAAGTGTTAATATCACTTTTAACGCCAGTTCATTACACAACTGACGCAAATAGTGATTTCATATTTACAAAACTACCACCGCCTCATTTTTAACGTCAAACATATGGTCAACTGACGTAAAACGTTCCCGTATATTACATTATTTCCAGTAGTGTCTGCACAACTCTGATATGGTTACTACACGATGCATAAAGCCATGATCCTTCATGTTAGAGTACAACCAACGTTCATATTGTATTAATGGATGCCTAGAACGACTCTACTGCATTTAATGAAGTTCTGCTCGAAGCCAACACTTGAAGGAATGTCTCTAATGTTTCTTAAATGTTTAAAGGCTTTAAATACAGAAGTCATTGAAGATGAAGACACACAGAATACACAGCATTAAAAGAGCCATTATTCTGCTCATTTATTTCTTCATTCTTTCAATCTGTATTCTTCAATCATTTGAAGTTATTACGTAGTCTCTCCTAAGCTTACATTTAATTCACTCTCTGCGTGTTACTGAAAGAACTGTATGTCTGATTGTATTTATTACAAACAAACTTCTCAGACAAACCTGAGTGAGCCTGAAGAGGCTAGGTGTGCAAAGAATACTTGTCTTGGAGCCTGAAGAGGCTAGGTGTGCAAACAATACTTGGAGTCTGTAACATGATTAGTTATAGTGGATAAAACTTGGTGCTACCAAGGACTAGACGTAGCTCTTTGTGTTGAAGAGTCAACCAGGATAAAAAACCATGTTAATCTCTCTTCCCTTAAACTCTTTAGTTGCTTTGATTATTATATCTGCTTTTTAACTAAAGGGTTAAAGTGTTAACATTGAATCTGTTTTCAAGTTGTGTTCTTGCATGTTTATTCTATTGAATCTAACTGGACATGTCACCTATCTGTACTGTTCTTTCCCACTTGTCTGAACTTAGCATCTGTGTGTGAAAAGTTTTCAACTTTGTTTTAAATTCTAATAAACACAATTCGACCCCCTTTCTCGTGTTTATAGTTGTCTATTTCATTTTCAGCAATTGTGAACTGGTTATGAAGGGGAGTGGTGTGTGATGATGTAGAAGATGAGGCAGAAGGTGATGGTGAATTAACAGGTGAAGGGTGATAGGGTTTAGACGACCTTACTAGTGAGGCAACAGGTTAAATGATTTGAAGAGGGACCTGCACAGGCTCAGCAATCTTCAGTCTTGTAGACCTTCTAATTGGTGTAGCTGTAACTACAACTTTCCTCTTTAATTCTCTGTGAGGGGTAGCATTTTTTTCCTTAACCATTTCCTTCCTCAAAACCTTTGAAATTGGTTGGTCATCATCATCATCATCATCAGAATCCTCTAATGATGACCAGCTTCCTCTTAACCTGAAGCTTAGGTCTGACATTTGGGTCTAAGGGTACAGACACCTCAGTTGCTTCTGAGTCATCAGACTCTGGAGATTCTACTTCTTCAGACTCTTCTGATGGTTTCTTGACTTTATCTTCTTCATCAGAATCAGGAATCTTTCCTGGTTTTATCAGCTTTATCTGAGAGAGAATCCTATCATCTATGGAAGTAGCCAACTCCACTTTTCCATTGTGTGGAATGCCTCTAATATCCAACAGTTTAGTAATCAGCATCCCATAGGTGTAGGAGGTTCTGTTTTGGGGCTTCACCATCTTCAGCATATACTTGAAGATCAGATCATTGATATCTATCTTCATCAGGCTCAAGAGATGAAATAGGGCAAACCTATCCATCTTGTTGACATTGTCTCGAGCATTGGTCCTCGGCTTGACACAATTGATTAACAAGACATGCAGAAATCTTCCTTTTGGAATACGCTTGGAGGAAACCTTATTCCTAGGGTTAGATACTCTGTACAGAACTTGATGAACAGCTTCTTCTCAAAATTCATTTTCCCAGTCATCTGTAAAGGCAACACCTTGCCTGGGGCAGCCAGTTGCCTTCTGAATATTGTTGAGAGTGAAAGAGTAAGGTCTTTCATTGCATTGTGTCCGAATTGAGTTCTGAGATTGAGACATCCTTTCTTCAACATTTTCCCAAAACTCTTGAAGTAGCAGTGGGTACATTGGTTCATGCAAATCAAAGAACCTTACCCATTGTGAATCTTCCAACTCGGGCAACACATTTATTCCTTCTTTTATAAATTTGTTCATCTTGACAAATCTCCCAGGGATAATCATGGAGATATGTTCAATGCTCATTCCAAGACGATCAGCAGCACGCACGAGTTTCATTGAGGATACTTTGGGTGCCATGGATTTTGATTTGAGAAAGACGAAGAGAAGGGTTTCGAAAAGGTTTCCGCACGAGTGAGAGAGAAAATAGAATATTTTTGAAACGATGAAGGGTTTCTGATAAAAGAATTTTTCTTTTAAGAGAGAGGTTTCAAAAAGAGCACTTCAGAATAATAAAGACAAAAAATTTTGAGTTCAAATACTTTTTAGAAAACTGCAATATAAAGTTTCAGTCATTAATCCACGTCATTAGACACTTTTCTAAGATCAGACGCATTTCAACATATATTATTTATTTATGAAATGCATGTTCAGATTATCTCTAATATAGACAAAACTGTCTTCAGCTAAGGGTTTTGTTAATATATCACCTTTCGATTTTCAGTTTTGACAAATTTAATGTCAAAAACACCATTTTGAACATAGTCTCTTATAAATTGATGTTTAATTTCTACGTGCTTATCCTTAAAATGTTGTATGGGATTCTTAGATAAACATATTGCACTAGAATTATCACACCAAACATATATATTATGTTCAAAGATAAAGTAATCTTCAAGTTGATATTTTACCCACAAAACCTGTGAACAACAGCTTGCAACTGAATGTATTCTGCCTCTGCAGTAGATAGAGCAATTGTAGTCTGTATTTTGCTTGTCCAAGAGACCAAACTTGCTCCAATGAAGTGACATCCTCCACTAGTACTTTTCCTTTCAACTCTGTCTCCAGCATAATCAGCATCACAAAATCCAACTAATTTGTACTCTTGTGTTCTTAGATACATCAAACTTGTTAAGTCTCTAAATGTCTAATGTGCATTTGCCCTAAGTTTTGATGAAAACTTAACATTTGTTAATGATTTAATTGAACTTCATATTTTTTGCTGACCTATCTATCTAGTGTGCAAAATATTAAGTGAAAGGTTCTTTTACACCTGTATGCCCATAAACACTCTTAATCTATCTTGAAGATCACATGTCTTATGAGTGAAAGTCAACATGTCTACTGACTTGATTGTTGACTATCAACATTAAGGATTCACACTGTCCGTTTGAAGCTCTCACTTGTCTGTGGTGCTTCGATAAGAAACACAAGGACAAAGAAGCCTTTAGCAGCTGTCCACTCAAGCAAAAGTCACTGATGCTTTCTCTCTCACGCATATCAAGAAAGTCATAAGGTCAAACTTACAAGCAACCTAGGAACTCAGAAGCGGAGTTCTTCTAATATGATTTATTCCTTGTACAACTGGGAGTTGCACGAAAAAGGGAAATATGTTCAGCAAAGAAAAGCAACCTGCATAATTTTGATTTGGCTACTGCACAAATCATAAAGCACTGGACTTACGTGTTAGAGTACAACCAACGTTCGTATTGCATTAATGACTGCCCAGAACGACTCTATTGCATTTAATGTAGTTCAGCTTGAAGCCAAAACTTGAAGGAATGTCTCTAACGGATTCTAAATGATTGGAGCCTATAAATACATAAGCCATTGAAGATGAAGATATAGAATACACAGCATTAAAGAGCCATTACTCTAAGCAATTAATCCTTCATTAATTCAATCTGTATTCTTCAATCATTCGAAGTTATTACGTAGTCTTTCTACACTTCACCTTTAATTCACTCTTCCGAGTGTTAGTGAAAGACTTGTAAATTGTATTTATTACAATCTTTTCCAAAAACAACTAGAGTGAGCCTAAAGAGGCTAGGTGATCAAAGAATACTTGTCTTGGAGCCTGGAGAGGCTAGGTGTGCAAAGAATACTTGGAGTCTGTAACCTGATCAGTTATAGTGGAGAAAACTTGGTGCTTCCAAGGACTGGACGTAGCCCTAGTTGTTAAAGGGTGAACCAGGATAATAGTTGTGTTAAATCTCTCTATCCCTATCTCTTTAGCTGCTTTGATTATTTTCATTTATCAACTAACTAAAAGGGTTTAAGTGTGAATATCAAACAAATTTTACTCTTGCATGTTTGTGTGTTTTTCTGTGAAAAATTGATCAGACAGGTGAACTGTCTGTGCCTTGTGAAAACACTTGTCTGAACTTAGCTTTTGTGTGCGAAAAGTTTTCAACTTTGTTCTAAAATCTGATAAACACAATTCAACCCCCATTCTCGTGTTTGTAGTTGTCTATTTCAGTTGGTATCAGAGCTCAGTCTCTGGGTTGAGCATCTAACAGTGTAGAGCAAAAGGTCCTGAAGAATAGACATAACTATTGGAGCTAGTTCAAGTGGGAGTCACCAGACTGAAGGAGCCTCCCTAACCCGACCTCCATTCATCCATGGAGAAAACTACAACTATTGGAAAGATAGATTCCAATGGTTCATTCTATCAACAAACTCTGATCTTTGGGATGTCATTACTGAAGGTCCATTCATTCCTAAGAACGATGACAACACTGACAAGCAAAAAGCTCAGTGGACCTCTGCAGAAAAGACCAAATGAGAACTAAATCATAAAGCCAGATACAACATCATCTGTGCTCTTAGTCCTGAAGAATTTGAGAAAGTATGTGCTTGTGACTCTACAAAAGAAATGTGGTACACCTTATCTGTCACACATGAAGGAACTGTCAAAGTTAAAGAGTCAAAGATTGCCATGCTTGTTAGAAAGTATGAACTGTTCGTCATGGAGGAAGGTGAATATGTTGCTCAGATGATAGGAGGATTCCAAACTATCATCAATGGTTTAAAGTCTCTTGGCAAAACTTATACAAATGTTGAGAAAGTTGGAAAGATCCTCAGAAGTCTTCCAAAGCAGTGGAGACCCTTGGTCATTGCTATCTCTAAAGCCAAGGATTTCACAACCTTGACTATGGATGAACTTCTTGGCACCCTCACTGTTCATGAGCAAGAACATGGTGATGATGTGACAACAAAAAAGGGCAAATCCATTGCTCTAAAAGCTGATAAAAAATCATCAAAAGCCTCAAAAGCACTAAAAGCAGACGAGTCGTCCTGTGATACAGACTTGTCTGAACCCGAGGATTTTGAATGTGATGAAGAGCTATCTCTCCTATCCATAAAGATGAAGTTGCTCTTGAAAAGAAAGAAGTTCAGAAAGGAGAAGCCTTTCAGAAAGTTCCACAAGGAGAAAAACTTCAAGGAATCCAATTCAACAGACAAGAGTCCAATTGTTTGCTATGAGTGCAAGAAGCCTGATCACATTAAAGCTGAGTGTCCTTAACACAAGAAATCCCCTTATAAGAAGTTCTTCAAAAAGAAGAAAGGAATGATGGCTACTTGGGAGGATCTGGAGTCAACATCATCTAAAGATCAGGAAGCAGAGGAGGAAGCTAATCTCTGTCTGATGGCCAACACTAACTAAGAATCTGATGATGAGGTACACCCTGACTTTGAGGAGTTGCATGATGCCTATAAGGAGTTGTTGGAGGAATCCAACTACTTATCTAAGACCTTCAAATCCCTCAAGAGAGAGTATGCAAAGCTCCTTAGTGAGCATAAACAGAAATCTCAAGAGTGTGAGAAGCTGATCAAGGAGAACAGTTAGCCGAAGACTGCAAAGTCTAATGAAGCTAATATCATTAATGAAACATCAAAATATCAAGAAGTTGTCAAACTTCAACAGAATGTGGAAGAGCTCACTTCTGATCTTGCTAATTTTTTTAATGGTAGAGATAATCTGACCAAGCTACTTGGTTGTCAGAGACACTCCATTAACAAAGAATATACTGGATATGTCCATAAGACACATCATAAAGTATCAGCAAAAACCTCTAACGTGTCTGTTAAGTCAATTTCCATTAAATCTATACCCGTCTGTAACTTCTGTGGAAAAAATGGACATGTTTTGTCTAAGTGTATTCATATGAAGAGAAGGAAGTCTTCAGACTCCTACAACTAATAGAAAAGGACCCAGAAAACTATGGGTAGCTAAAGATCAAATAATTCCTGTTGTAGATGTCCTCAATAGGACAAAGAAAACACCTCTGTTGATAACTGGACAGTGGCTGCTCGTGACACATGGCAGGAGAAAGATTTATGTTCCTAGACCTCTAGTTTAATAAAGGAGGACATGTTACCATTGGAGGCAATCAGAAAGGGAAGGTTACTGGAATTGGTACTATTGGTAAACCCCCTCTTCCCCCAATCTCTAATGTTCTTTTAGTCAAAGGATTAAGACACAATTTTCTTAGCATAAGTCAATTATGTGACAATGGATTTGATGTCTCCTTTACTAAGGATGCTTGTATAGTTTAAGACAAGAGTGGCAATACACTCTTTTCAGCTAGTAGGCAGCAAAATCTTTATAAGATTGAATTGGCTCATCTCTCAGATCAAAGTGTAACCTATCTGATGTCAAAAGAGTATGAAAGAAGGTCATGGCATAAAAAACTTGGACATGCTAGTATGAAACTTATTTCAAAATTTAAAAGGGATAATCTTGTGAGAGGATTACCTGACATTAGTTTTAAAAAAGACGTTGATAAGCCTCTAGCTTATCTAGTTTTACAGCTAGAAAGGCTAAGGTTTCTATGCCATTTGAGCGATTTAACCTCGCTAATTAATCAAATTTGGCTTCTTTTGTCCCTAAGCAACGTTTTGAGTCTCTTAGATAAGTTTTAGGATATTTTGGTTATTTTTGAGTCAATCAAAAATTAAAAGGCTACTTTTATGTTTCAGGTTAAAAGTGAAGCTCGAGGAAACAAGAAAACTTGAAGAAAACAAGCTTAAAGGCAAAAATGAGGTCTCGCCCCGCGATACATTGCTCCCTCGCGAGCCAGAGATGCAGAATGAACAAGAAAAGGGAACTCTTCAGTCTCGCCTCGCGAGCCAGACATCAGGGATTCAACAACTTCTCTGTCTCGCCTCATGAGACAGCTCTCACCTCGTGAGCTCCTGTTCGCCACACGACTGGACGTTGATTCAGAAAATTATAAATAGCTTGATTGAGCAGATTAGAGAGATCCGAATTTTGACCTATTTTTCATGTTTCTCTTGGAGCTGCATCTCCCCTAGTTTTATTAGGATTATTTCAGTTGTAATGAATTTCTGCTTCTCTTTTGATTTGATTTCGATTGCTATGAGGAACTAATCCTCTTTTTTCTTAGGAAATGATGAAGCCGCTAATGACGGTATATTAATTCAAATGGTGACTTCTTATTCCCTTCTATTAATTTCTTGTTTCCTAATTTTGATTTTATCGAGTTAATCACAAGGACCCGTGTTTAACTAGTCAAGCACAATGAGTCCGAGAGGAGATTCGCCTTTTAGGACTTGGGTCAGGAACACCGATTGATCATTGCTAATGATAGAGTAGGAGATTGGTGCAATCGTTGTAGGGAACCAACGGCTTAATGAATCTAACTTGTGGGTTGTCGGATAGAGATATAGGCAATTTATATTTGTAGGTATGTCCTTTCGTGCTCGATATAGACATTAGGATAATTTAGGGTTCCTGGTTGGCAAAGAAATTGAACTTAGGGATAAGAAGTTAATCACTTGGGTAGTATGCATGATTGGGTAGGTGGATTTGTGACCTTAGATCTCAATCCTTAATTGAATCTCATTTGTTTACCTTCGCTTTAAATACTTGATAATTGATATTTGCTTTGATAAATATTTTTATCCCAACAACCTTGATAGTTGACTTGGTCAAACTGTTGCGATTTCCTATAAATTTGGTATAATTGGTCGTCCAATCCCTGTGTTCGATCTCGATAACTATTTACCATGTTTTATTACTTGCATCGATCCGGCACACTTGCCGGAGTCACATTTGGCGTCGTTGCGGGGGACTGGCACAACCAATTTTTCATCAATTTTAGGAAATTAATTCTTTTTGAACAAGCAATTTTTCTTTTAATTTTCTGCATATTTTTCCTCTTAAACTTCTTTGTTCTCACTTGGTCTTGCCGTGTTTTTGTTGTATGCAAGGTACCAGTCCACTGGAAGACTTGCTATATGACCCTGAGATTCGTAGGACTGAGAGAAGGTTAAGGAAGCAACTATAGGAGCAAAGGAGACTTGAAGCAATCCAACCCATCAATATTAAAGGGATGGTAGAAGAAGGACCACCTGCTTATAAGCCTCTTTATGAGTACACTCTTCCTAACTTGGAGGATTATACATCTACTATTGTGAGGCCTTCCATCACGGTCAATTCATTTGAGATCACGACATCGGTTCTTAATCTAGTACAACAAAATCAATTTGATGGGAGTGCACACCAAGATCCTCACAGGCATATTCCTCACTTTTTGGTGGTATGCGACGTTATAAAGTGTCCTGGAGTATCAGACGATGCCTTTCACTTGCAACTATTCCCTTTTTTCTCTCCGGGATAAAGCACGCGATTGGTTATATTTGAATTTGGATCGCAGAAGTATCACTACTTGGGAGGACAAGGCTCTGAAATTCCTCAAAAGATTCATTCCTCCTTAGAAAGCGACACAATTGAAAATAGCCGTTACTTCTTTCAAACAACATGATGATGAGACTTATAATGAAGCTTTGGAGAGGTATAATGTGATTTTGAGGAGATATCCATCTTCATTCTTTGACTTGGTATCAAAGGTTCAACACTTCTTCAACGGTTTGAGAGGTCACTACCAGATGAATTGTGATACCGTAGCTGGCGGTTCTTTCACTTGCAAGTCAGCGGAGGATGGATGGGCTTTATTGGAGAAGACGTCAAGGAATGAGTACAATCGTAATATGCATCAACCTACTAGTGCACATCATCCAAATTCAACTGGGCTTAGTGCAACATCTATTGAAGCCATTCTTGAGAAGAACGCACTTCTGAAGAAGTAGAATGAGGCACTTAATAGCAACATCTATTGAAGCCATTCTTGAGCAGAACGCACTTGTTGAGATATTGGCAAGTGTACCAAATCGTACAAGTAATAAAGTGAAAGTAAAGTATCATTCCCAATGAGGATTGTGATCAAGTATCAACGTCACCTAGGCAATAGCTACTTGAACGAATGAATTTCATAGTTCCAAGAATGTTTATGAATTTTTGATTCCAAGTTGTCACAAGAATGAATGAATGCAATACAAGTAACAAATGAATATATAGGTAAAAGCGGTTAGGCATCGAAATCATTCAATCTTCACTTGACGTAACCTTATTTAATCCTAACTTCAATTCATTCCATACAATTGACATTCAAGTCACTAACCTAGACTTATCCCTAATTCCTTAGGTGATAATCCTTTTGTACCAATTAAGAACCCTAATTCCTTAGGTAACTCAAGAATTAGAACAAACATTAAGCATAAGACTCATAAGGATGCATTGCAATAATGTTCTATTCCTAGAATCAACATCACAATGGTAATCTACTTCAATTCCAATCCAATAAATAATTTTCCAATTGTGAAATTGAATCTAACATCAATTCAAGGTTGATCAATCCAAGAGAAGCATTAAGCATAGAAGCAATTACTCAAATTGAATGAAATAGAATTGAAATTAGAAATCAAAGTCAATTACATCAAATTCCAATTGAAATCATCCTAAACCTAACCTAATAGATCTAGCAACTCATAATAGAAAGAGAAGAGATGAAAGAACTTGAGTAGATGTGAGTAGAGGAAGCCATGGAAACTCCAAATCTTGTTCCCAAGCTTGAATCTCCAAAGAATCTAGAGAGAAAGTGATGAACCAAGGTGAGAAATATGTAAAATGAGCCAAAAGATCCTTCAAACTCTACCAAAACTCGAACTTATAGTGTTTACGTAAGGCCGCCCAACGCTGAGCGCCCCTGGGCAGCACTGGGCATTGACTTCTGTATGCGAAACACGTTTGATGTCAGGACCTGGCACTGGGTTCCAGCTTTCCAGCGCTGAGCGCTGGGTCCTTTTCCTTCTGGTGGCGCTGAGCGCCCAAGCAGCGGCGCTGAGCGCTTGCTGCTCTGCTCTCTGTCCATGCTGAGCACTGGACTTCTGCGCTGAGGGTCCGATGCTGCTGTAACTTTCGTTTTCTGTTTCCTTTCAAGGCTGAGCGCCCGTTTCCCGAGCTGAGCGCTGGACCTTCATTCCTACACATTTTCAACATGTTTTGAGTGTCTTTTTCAAGATCTAATGGATCAAAAATTTATTCATATCAAAGTATGTGTTTTCCTCTCACTTTTCCTATGATTTCTAATGTTATTTACAAAAAATTCCTATATGCACTTACAAACTAACATAAATTGCACATTCATCACAACCCAAACTTATAGATTTTGCTTGTCCTCAAGCAAACAATTAGATTCATAAGGGTTAAAGGAGATAGATTTCCATGTTCAATTCTCTTGTGAAATATATTACTCATGCAAGACTTCAATTCCTTAACACTTTTGCAAAATGCACAAGTATCATACAATCATTCATAAATTCCAATTGATCACATGCTTCATGCTTTAAAACAATCAAACATACTACAAAATTAGCTCTATTGAATGCACAAAATATTCTCTTGCAACCTCTCTATCAAGTGTTTCACACATCCTCACTTGGGTATTATTTGCTCTCAATTCCAATCAAAATGCATTCCCCAATCCTAATCTTAACAAGATGCTAAGAACGCACCTCACAAATGTCAATGCAACACATATCAATAGGTCTTTTATTTGGATGTAATGAGGTTAAGGTGGGGGTGGATAAAATCAAGGTTGTCGGCTAAACTACTTTGACTTCAAGGAATGTGGACTCTTCGAGATTCCCTTGCTTAGCTAGTTCAGAAGCACATAAGCACACAATTTGTGCTATTTTTCTTTTTATTCATTTACAACTCTCTCTTTTTCTTTTGTTTTCTTTCTTTTTGTTTTCTTTCGTTTTGTTTTCTTTTTTTCTTGTTTTCTTTTTTCTTGTTCATTCTCTTTTCATTCCTTTCTTTCTCATCACTTCTATTCTTGCCTTTTTCTCACTTTTGTATACTTTCTTTGTTTCTTTTCCTCTTTTTGGCTTTTTCTATTTGTTTCTTTTTCTTTTTCTTTCACACTTTGTTTTTTTCTTATCTTTTCCAATTTTTTTTTCATAGTAGGCATCTTTAGTGGCCTACTCACACCCCAAACTTAATTTGCTTGCTTGTACCTAAGCAAGAGAACAACCCCAAACTTAAATTCAAGCATTCCTCTAAGCCTAAGTAGTGGGACAAAATTGTTTTTTCGATCTTTTGGCTTATAATGTGCTATCATGCCAAGAAGAATAGGCTAAGGCTCAATTGGGCTCAACAATGGTAAATGTTAGGATGGCAATTATGCCCCAGAGCTTGAGCAAAGAAATGGTGCCTCAATCATATATGCATATGCAAGAACATTGCAACAGTGACAAGCATCAAGGCAAGAAAAAGTGAGAATATGCAAGTGATGGACAAGCACACATGAAAGAAATAGTAATATGATGTGTTTGGGCTCAAAAGCTCACAGTCATGGTTATGTGCAAGAGGAAATCCTTCCATCCAACATTGTAAATTCATAGTATGAAAGATTGTCAACAAACAAGTCACAATGATCAAAGGTTTCAATGACATCATGTTCTCAGCTAGTACACAATGCATGATGTTAGAAATTTCAGCCAAGCACAAGTGCCATGCCCACAAGGAAATCTACACAAAAACCCATCCCTAATGACAAATTTGTACAATTTATGTGAATGTGTGCAAATTATGCAGCTAAGAGTTTTCAAGTAAGGGGGATTAAAAAGTAAAGAGTTTAGAGCACCCCATTTTTTCTGCACAATGGACGAGCATGTGCACAAAAAAAATTTTATTTTTTTACACTGGCTAGCGCTTAGCGCTAGAAAGACGCGCTTAGTGCCCAAGGTACAGTATTTTCTGCTGAATCTGCTTTCTGTTTGCGTTCAACACTCACAGTGGTGCCCGACGCTCAACATGGGTCATTTTCACCCTTCGTTTGTGTCATTTCTCCCCTTTCTTTGGTCCTTTTTCCTTAGATGTTCCTGCATAACAATTCAAAGCAATTACACTACATTAGATGACATACACATCAAGGAACCACTCAACAACTCATTGAACTATTTATGTTTTTCATGATAGAAACAAAAATAACAAGAATGCAAGAAGAAAATGCTTGTGTTGCCTCCCAAGTAGCACTTCTTTAACGTCACTAGCAAGATGCTTGATTATTTGATGCTCAAGGTGGTTTGAATGATGAGAAGAATGGAGCATTGTTGGTGCTTTTCTTTCCACCACTCCTCACATTGTTCTTAATATCAAACAATGGTTTATTGCCCTTCTTTAATGAATGATCCTCTTTTGGCCAAAGTGGTTGGAAATGAGATGACCATCGAGACTTCTTCTTCTTTTTCCTCCTTTTTCCATTGCTGTTCTTTTTCTTCTCATGTTCATCTTTGTGAATTTCTTGAACCTCTTGATTTTGCACAAAATGAACTTGAGCATGGATAATTGGTGAAGTGTCTATAGGCTCCTTGTCAAACATGTTCACAACCATTTGTTCTTCATTCACCCTCAATATAAGCTCGAATTTTAGTACATATTTTAAGGCTCCGTCGGTAGCTAAGAAGGGTCTTTGAAAAATCAAAGGAATGCTAACATCTTCCTCAATATCCAATGTAACACCCCGATTTTTGCTGTTTTGTAATATCGGTAATAAATATATAAATATATATTTTTATCCGAGACTTAGAAAATGATTTTGGATAAACCAAGGTCATTTCCTTGTTATACTTATTTTCATAAGGTTACGGGGAAGTTTTTGGTTGAAAATTCAGACGGAAGCCGGTCTGCCGTTTTCTGTGTTTTCGCTGACAGTAAAAGTTTACTGCTCAGAAAAACCAAATTTTAATTCGTGAACGAAAGACTTAAGTTTAGTATTTTATTTTCTACGATTCTGTATTGATAGAATTTTTTCAGAAAAAAATAAAATAATTTACGTTTTTCAAAGCGAACACGTAATCGGGTAGACGACGGAAGGGAAATTAGAGTTTCTAAGAGTGGATAGAGGGTTTATCTTAGGATTTTGAGATGATTCAATGGGATGAATCATATTTTTAAGTCTAGAAGGTTTTTCAGGGTTAAATAGAAAATTTCGAAATTTTACGGTTAAGTCCCTGAACTTTCTGTAAATTACCCTTTTGTCCCTAAATTAGTTTTTTTCGTTTTTTCAAGTGGATTGGGCTAGAATCCTTGTTTCTAACCTTAAATGGTCGTGGCTTAGAAGCCCAAACTTTTCTAGTTCATAGTTGAGTCCATAAAGCCCATTTAAGTTTCTTATCTTAGGTTTAAAGGCTTAAATCTTCAAGTGGGCCTCATAACAAACAAGAAAATGAAACTAAGCCCAAATGTGTCAAGACCAAATACATAAGCCCATGAGAGAAGATGACTTTCTCATTTGATGGATGAATCAAGATTTTTCTAGAATGTTCCACACTTTTCTACATCATTCTTGGTTTTTCTTCAACATTCTAGATTATTCTCAAATGTTCTTGAATTTGTCTAAACTTATCCTTGACTCACCAAAATCAGCCAACTAAGTCAAAGATAAGCTAGCATTTAATGTGATTAAACTCATCATCATGACATTCTATTGTCTATTTGCAAACTAGTCCTTCAACTATTGGAATCTTTGCAATTTGGTCCTTGGAACTTAATTGCACTTTGATCCTTTTAACATGACAACTCAACTTCATCTAGATCCTTCTTGAGATGTCGCCACTCACACTATAAATACCCTCCTCTCACTTTTCATTTAGTTCTTTGGTTAGTTGTCTTCTAAAACTCTAAAGTTCTAAGTTCTTAGTTCTAAGTTTCTCAAAGCAAGTTCTTGGATTGTTTTCATCATTGATTCTCAAGAGGTAAATCCTAATCTTTGTCTTAAATCATGTCTATGTTCTTTAGATAGTTTCTTGATTCAAGACTTATATCATGGTGGTTCATCATTTTCAAGTTTCAAACCCTAGAACTTTGAAAAATCATAATAAATCCTAGGAAAATCTAATGATGATGAAACTACTTTCTATCTTCTAGATATCATGTCTACTATCTAAATCCAAGAGCATGAAGCAATCAAAAATTTCTTTCTTGAAAACCTAGCCTTGGCGAATCTATCAAAGTAGGTTTGGTAGAGTTTTTGTTCATGGTTTTCATTAATGATCTTGTTAATCAAGCTATTAGTATGTATGATTAATAAATCCAAGTTGGTTTATTAAACTAAGAACCCTAACCCTAAGATTATGTTGAGGCCGAATCTATGTATAAAAGAGTTAGAAAGTTTTGAGTTTCAACTTTAGTTGTTTAGTCACTAATCCATGATTTAGGTTAATCAAGGATCATTAATCTATGACTTAATCATGATTAGGAATTTTAAGGATTTTGAACCCTAAAAGTCAGCCCTTGGCCGAAACCCTAACCCTAAAGGTTAGAGGATTTTGTTTCAAATTTTAGTCATGTAATAAGTAATCTATGTTAATTAAGACTCTAGTAATTAGGATCCAAAAGATGACATTAAGAAGATAATCCTAAACCTAATTCTAAGTCTTGGCCGAACCTAGCCCTAAAGTGTCATAGATAGTTGTTAGTTGATTAATTATAGATATGTTGTTTGGTTGAAGGTGATTGTGTTAACTCGTGGCGGGATAACGAGGATCGTTGTGTACGTGTTTTCGGTGCAAACTCAGGTGGGAGAAAGAACCATTCCATCGTCGGAATCGATAAGTAGTATATAATTTATAATAATGGTGTAGGGCGACCTAAACCCTACTAGTGGTCGAGTAATCGACAATACCAAAATCGTATTGAAATCTTTTCCGTAAAACCAATGACGATTTGGGAATTGTGGGTTTATCGCCTTAGGTTGATTATTCATATTTGAGGATGTTTGAATTATTTACTTTTGACTGTTTGCGATACGCTGGTTGAGGTATTCCATCTGCATGTGACATATTGTTTCGGTGTTTGAATAATTATGATATTGAGGATGTTTGCTGTCTGTCACGACCGTGATGGTTGTCATGGCCAGGCCGTGACAGGTTACGTGTTGTAGGATTCTTGTCTTTGTTGTCTCGTCACGGCAGTGATGGCTATCACGGCCAGGCCGTGACAGAATCTGACTTTGTTATTTATTTGGTTGAACTATTATGAGTTGGTTGTGATAAATTGCTTTATATGATATGGAGATGTTTGAATATTCTCGTTGTTTAATGTGTTATGCATGATCTGCCTGGATTTAGTTCTATGCTTAGAAAATTTTAAGGAAAGATATATATTGATCGGAGGTATTTTGTTTGGGTGAGAGTTTTGAATATGAATTAGAAGTGCCTCGCTATTATTTTATAAAAGTGATGTGATATAGAATGTAAGTGGAGGTTATGAGGAAAAGCTTGAGGTACTAGGTTGTTATTGATAAAAGTCAGTGAGAATCATGTGTTGCATTGTTGTTCATAACCGTGTATTTGAGATACACGAGGTCCGAAGTTCTCGTGGACCGTTCCAAATTAGAATTTAGGTTGTGCAACTATAGTGTCATTGCTTTGCATGAGCACCCTTGACAGAGTGAGAGAGAGAATCAGGGTGTGCACCGACGATACAGTGCAGCTATAGTGTCATTGCTTTGCATGAGCATTCTTACCATGGATAAGAATGTGCACCGGCGTGGGGAACGTGTCACTTGGACGACTGACTGGCATCCCTAACGAGGGATGTGTGACAGGAGTAGTAGTGGCCACGTCAGCATAAAGGTTTAGTTGCATGAGTTGAAGGGTAGAGGATGATATAGTGAATTGAGGATGATTGTTGATCTTTAATGATGCGTGTCTGTGACTATTATTGTATTATATGCTATGAATCTTTTCCACTTATGATGATAGAACTGTTTCTTATCTCCCTATTTCTGTATTTTGGTGTATGTCTACTTTGTACGTTAGAAAACCATATGGACGACTATGTTACGGAGGAGATGGATGGAACCCCATACGAGACGGAGATGGTTGAAGAGTTGAACGACGTTCTGTATGAAGCTGACGTTGAAGAACAACCTACTGATGCTAATAATGTGGCTTAGTTAGTTTAAGGCCAGTGAGTCATATAAGACGTTTTTGTTTTCCGTTAGTTATAAGAAGTTTGTTTTAAATAAGTACCTGTGTGGGATCCTAATGAGAGGATACCCTAAACAGTGTTGTGTAAAATAAAGGATACTTATGTGTGTATTTATGTAATATAGTTTTGGTGTGTTTTGTATTTGTAGAAGTTATATGATTATTATTTAAGTTTTAATTTTTTACGTATTTTCAACGATAAGCGCGCGATTAAATAAAATAATATTAAGGTTTTAATTTAATAATACAATGGGGCACAACGGGGTGTCTCATCCAAGACAAAGAAATCCATGGGAAATATGAACTTTCCTACTTTCACAAGCAAGTCCTCCACCAAACCATATGGTCTCCTAATTGATCAATCCGCAAGTTGCAATGAGATCATGGTTGGTTCAACATCATGAATGACAAGCCTCTTCATCATTGATAATGGCAAAAGATTGATACTTGCTCCAAGGTTGCATAGGGCTCTAGCATTTATTACCTCTCTAATGACACAAGGAATTGTAAAGGATCCCGTATCCCTCAACTTAGGTGGAAGCTTGTGTTGGAGAATTGAGCTACAATTTTCAGTCAAGGCCACTACCTCACTTGGTTCAAATTTTCTCTTCTTTGCAAGCCATTCCCTCATGAACTTTGCATATGATGGCATGCTCTCTAATGCTTAGGCAAATGGAATATTTATTTGAAGTTGTTTGAAGACATCCAATAACCGATAAAACTACTCTTCTTTCTCCTTCCTCTTTTTCTCAATCGGATATAGCACTTTCACATAAGAAGGAATCTCTTGTGGCTTGCCCTTTTCCTTCAATAGTTGACTCTTCGTCTTCCTCAATATAGAATTTTCATCAACTAATTTAAGCTTATTTTCCTTCCTATCATCTTGAGGTTCCATTTCTTCTTTCCTCTTCAAACTCTCTTCTTTCTCACTATTATCAACCATCTTCTTGCTCAATTCAGAATTTTCAGCATTTTGGCTTGTGGAATGAGCGACGACCGGCTCTACTAACTTCCCACTTCGCAAGGTGATCGCTTTGTTGGAACCAAAGTGGTTTTGGATTTAATAATCTCTAAGTTTTGATGCTAACAAAAGGATTAAATTTTCTTGGCAAAGTGTTAGTCGAGATCTAACATGTACTTTCAGTTATGCAGGAATATTTATATATAAGTAAAAGTAACATGGGATAAGTTCTCATTGAAAAAAAAAATACGCGTCCACCCTTGTAGACGAGCTGCTCAAATACTTTGGTAAAGTTACTCGTTCATTTAATTAAGTAGACTGGTTTTCTTAAGTGAACGAGGCTCTAAATGTTTGCTAGACGAATACCAAAATAACTTGTTAGATACAACAAGTCCAAAGACTTGATAATAAGCGCGTCCATCTTTCCATGTAAGCAGACGGATGTAATTAGTAGAAGTAAATGAACTGAAAAATAAAGTAATATAGTAGACGAGCTCTAACCGCCACATCACTAGACTGAGATCTTTATAACTCATTGAGGAATAGCAAGTCCAAAGACTTGATAGACAAGAGGATTTGCCACGTCATCGAACGAGCAAATTGAAATATTGAACAGACTTAGTTTCTTATATAATTAAGTAGACGTAGTTTCTTAAAGTAGACGAGCTCCATCTTCGAATAAATTAAATGCAAATCCGAATCTCTTGAATTTATTTCAAATGATTAATATTTATTTCAATAGAATATTTGTTCTTCACTATTGTCCTATCTGCTTTAATATTTTACCTTGTTGTAAAAGAAACATAGTACCACCAAGAAATGCAAATAGCAGAATCGTACAATAAGATACTGCAAAACGATCTGTACGATGACAACTTTATGGCTGAAAAAACTGGATTATACACAAAGGAGTAACAACAAGTTCTCAAGCTGCAAAACTCAGCAGTAAGCCTCATATTTCATGCTACCTCGATAACCAAGAGTACTATTCAACATTGCCACAATCAAGCTATCAGTCACAACGGACATCATGCATTAAATGCTATCTCTAAACGGGATTATTCAAAGTAACCGTTGAAGAAATACAAGTGAAGAATAAGGTCACTATAAATAGAAGACCTAAGATACTGAATAAGAGGACTTTTGATTTTGCACAACCTTGCGAGCTCAACTTTTGCCAATCAATAATCACTCATTCTTATATTCTTTAAAAAAACAAGAGTCTGTATTCTTAGTTTGAATATTGTGAAAATATTCATCTGATCTTAAACTGTCATATCCTCACACATAGTGAGTTAAGAAGATCAAACATTAAATCTCTTTTCTAGAGTTAGAGCATGAAGAGGCTTGCTAAGAAAGAAATACTTGTAGCCTGGAGAGGTGTTGAATACTTGGTTGTAATCTATTCGGGAAATAGTGGATAAAATCCTTCAAGTAGAAGGGACTGGACGTAGCTCTCGGTTGGAAAAGAGTGAACTAGGATAAAAACATCTTGTGTGATTCTTCTATCTTTTAACTCTTACAGCTTTATTTGTTTCTTACTAACCGTATGGTTTTGATATTGATTTTATTTAAGTCTTTTAAAAAGGATCTTTTTCTTTGTGCTTGCTTCTGTTTCTAATCTCCTTGTGTGCAAAAATTGTTTTAAAGGTTGTTTTCAAAAATTATTAACAAGCACAATTCAACCCCCCCTTCTTGTTTTTGCCTGTGTCAACTTCAGTTGGTATCAGAGCTCAGCCTCGAAAGGGTTGAGCATCTAACAAGTGCTGAGGGAGTACGATCCAATAACCATGGATGTAGAAGGACAAGCTATCAACATACCCCCTCTCTTCGATAGAACAAACTATGATTACTGGAAGAAGAAGATGATGGCGTTTTTGGATGCACAGAATGTAGATATTTTGGAGCTGATTGAAACTGGCTACACTGAACCAAGAGATGAAGCTAGAGCTGCTGTTCCTAGAGCCCAATGGACTCAAGAGCATAAAAACCAACATCAGCTAAACTTGAAGGCTAAGCACTATCTCATGTGTGCTATAACCAAATCTGAACATGACAAAGTTCATAGCTGCAATACTGAGAAAGAAATCTGGGATACTTTTGCCTTAGCTCATGAGGGTTCATCACAAGTTAAGGAATCAAAGATCAGTATGCTGGTTCATCAGTATGAGCTATTCAAGATGGGTGAACATGAAACAATAGACCAAATGTTTGGAATATTCCAAACCATCACCAACAGTCTCAGATCTCTTGGAAAAATTTATGAAAATAGAGATCATGTTGGAAAAATCCTGAGAAATCTATCCAAGCAATGGAGACCCAAAGTAACTACTATTCAGGAGGCCAAAAACCTGAATACACTCTCTCTAGAAGAGCTTCTTGGATCTCTCAAGGTTCATGAACTTGAACTTAATGAAGAAGAAAACTCCAGAAAAGGAAAATCTATTGCCCTAAAGACAAAGAAAGTAAGTTCATCAAAAGTTCTCAAAGCTGCTGAGTCATAAGATGAGTCTGAATCTTCTAATAATGATGAAGGATCAGATGAGGATGAATTGTCCTTTATCTCCAGGAAGATTCAACATATGTGGAGAAAGAAAGGTGGATTAAGAAGGAAGCAACTCAACAAAAAGTTTTCCTAGGAGAAGTCAGACTCCAAGGAAAAAGGTCCACTCTTGTGCTTTGAATGCAAGAAACCTGGTCATTTCAAAGCTGTCTGTCCTGAGCTAAAGGATAAAAAGAAATTCTTCAAAAAGAAGAAAGGCTTAATGGCTACATGGGAGGATCTTGATCTGTCATCATCAGATGAAGAAAATGAAGCTGAGGAAGAGGCAAATATCTGTCTCATGGCAGACACTACATCAAAAAGCGAATACACTGATGCTGAGGTAATGGACTCTGACCCATCCACTCTTCAAAATGCTTTTGATGAACTGTTGCATGAGTCGTCTATACTATCACGAGAATATAAGAGTCTCAAAAAGAAGTTTTCTAAACTGATTAGAGAATATGACAGGTCCGGCACTGAGAAACAAAACCTCAAAAATGAAAACTACATACTAAAATCAGTGAATGTCAGTCTAGCTGACAAAATGGTGTGTGAACCTGATGTTTCTTGTGAAGTTGCTAAACTGAAACAAGATGTAACATATCTAACTGATTCTCTGTCAAAGCTTGTAGGTGGCTTAGATAAGATGAGTCTCATTTTAAGGTACTCTAGGTCACCTTATGATAAATCTATTCGGGAAATAGTGGAGAAAATCCTTCAAGTAGAAGGGACTGGACGTAGCTCTTGGTTGGAAAAGAGTGAACCAGGATAAAAACATCTTGTGTGATTCTTCTATCTCTTAACTCTTACAGCTTTATTTGTTTTTTACAAACCGAGGGGTTTTGATATTGATTTTGTTAAAGTCTTTTAAAAAGGATCTTTTTCTTTGTGCTTGCTTCTGTTTCTAATCTCCTTGTGTGCAAAAATTGTTTTAAAGGTTGTTTTCGAAAATTATTAACAAAAACAATTCAACCCCCCCTCCCCCGGTGTGTTTGCCTATGTCAACTTCACGCTTTACACTCCTCCTTTGGATTATTAGTGTTGTTTCCAGAAAATCCTGCACTTAATGCACTTGAAACTTGTTTAGAAAGCTGTCCAATCTGCACTTCAAGGTTCTTGATTGATGCATCGGTATTCTTGAAGTTAAATTGTGTGACTTGGATGAATTGCGCAAGAGTGCTCTCCAACTTGTTCAATCTCTCATCGGTATCGTGATGTGGTTGATTTTGAAGTAGTGGTTGTTGTGAAGATGTGTTGTCTTATGGAGCCTCTTGTGACCAAGGAAGGTTGGGGTGCTTCTTCCAATTTTGATTATAGGAATTCAAATAAGAATTCTGCCGTTGTCTTGGAAAATTCCCCACGTACTTTGCTTCCTCTTTATAACCATTAGATGCTTCACAATTACCATTATCATGCTCTCCACCACAAAAATCACAGCTCATTACTTGTTGGTCTTGCATTGGCCCTAAACTCATAGCATTTAGTTGCTTTGTGATTGCCTCCAATTGATTAGTGATGATTTTGTTTTGAGCCAAAATTGCATTTTGAGAGTTAAGCTCTATCATCCCCTTTGTTGATGTGCCTCCTCTATCATGATTCATGAGATAATCATTAGATGCCATGGCTTCAACCAACCTCAAAGCTTCTTCTGCTATTTTTGAATTCATAGAACCTCCCCCCGATGTATCTAGCATAAGCTTTGTAGATGGCCTCAATCCATTACAAAATATTTGCATTTGTTGGAGATCATCAAAGCCATGATTAGGACACTTCCTTAGGAGTTCTTTGAAGCGTTCCAAAGAATCATATAAAGTCTCACCATCACATTGCACAAAGCTTGAAATATCCCCTCTCATCTTCACAAACTTAGATGGTGGAAAATACCTTGCTAAGAACTTTTCTTCCAAGTCATCCAAAGTAGTGATACTGCCTCTTGGTTGAGATTGAAGCCAAGCCTTGGCTCTATCCCGCAATGAAAATGGGAACAACCGCAACCTTATCGCATCATTCGTAGCTCCATTAATCTTGAGAGTCTCACATATCTCTAGAAAATTTGAGACATGACTATTTGGATCTTCAGCATCACTTCCTCCAAATAGATTTTGTTGCATAATATCGAGCAATGCGGACTTGATCTCAAAATTATTTACGGCTACCGGTGGTCTAACAATACTTGAGTGATTCCGGTTGGTAGGACCATTAGAATATTCTCCCAATGTCCTTCGGATACCTTGCACATTAGAAGGATTTGCTTTTTCCTTGCTTCGCTTCTTCCTTTCTTTTGATTCTTTTTTATTCTTCTTTGTTGTCTTTTCAATTTCGGGATCAAATAACAGTCCCCTTGTTGCTTTACCTCGTATACGCTACACAAAAATCTCAAAACAAGATGAGAATATCCAATATATCAATTATTTAACAAAAACAGAAAATTAACAAAGAAAAAAATGCTTAAATTAACAATTCTTTAGCCTTGTTGATATTGAAATCAACAATCCCCGGCAACGGCGCCAAATAGTACAAGTAATAAAGTGAAAGTAAAGTATCATTCCCAACGAGGATTTTGATCAAGTATCAACGTCGCCTAGGCAATAGCTATTTGAATGAATGAATTTCATAGTTCCAAGAATGTTTATGAATTTTTTATTCCAAGTTGTCACAAGAATGAATGAATGCAATACAAGTAACAAATGAATTCAATATAGGTAAAAGCGGTTAGGCACCGAAATCATTCAATCTTCACTTGACGTAACCTTATTGTACGCGAGCGCCCCCAGCGCTGGCTCCTTTTCCTTCTGGTGGCGCTGAGAGCCCAAGCAACAGCACTGAGCGATGGCTGCTCTGCTCTCTGTCCACGCTGAGCGCCGGACTTCTGCGGTGAGCGTCCAGTGCTGCTGCAACTTCCATTTTCTGTTTCCTTTTGAGGCTGAGCGCCCGTTTCCTGAGCTGAGCGCTGGACCTTCATTCCTACACATTTTCAACATGATTTGAGTGTCTTTTTCACACAAATTAAGATCTAATGGATCAAAACTTTATTCATATCAAAGTATGTATTTTCCTATCACTTTTCCTATGATTTCTAAGATTATTTACAAAAAAATTCCTATTTGCACTTACAAACTAACATAAATTGCACATTCATCACACTTAATAGCAAAATGAAGGTGAATGCAGTACGGGAAGGATTGACTCTGGGGTGTGACTTTTTCAATGCAGATCATGACACTGAATGTTGTCCGAGTAACTATTCTCAAGAGCATGTGGACTCATGTCACAATTTTTATGAAACAGTGCCACAACGCAATGTGTAACACCTCGTTTTTCATAAATAAGCTTAATGTATTTTTATATATTATATATATGTTTGGATATGCTTATTAGGTTATTCTTGATGTCTAAGTTCATGTTTGAGAAAGTTTAGCCTTAGAAAGGTTCAACCCTTTTAGAGTCCTAGTAACATGTTTCACCGTTTTGACCATATATTGAGTTCTAGATGTCCGATTGATGTGTTCTTTGTGACGCTAGAAAGCTAAGCGATTTATCTACAAGTATTATTTTATGTGTTTTGGCCAATTCAGCCATCTAGGTGGTCTAGGAAGGCCATATTTGAACGCCCCGTGCTCAGAAGTTGAGCATGGCCGTGCTCAACAGGGAGCAAGGTCGTGCTCAGGCATCAGAGTCTATAAATAGAGTAGTTTCGTGAGGGTTACGAGCCACACCCTATTTTGACACCTTGGGTAGCTATTGTGGGGCAAAAACATCTTTTCTTTTCCTCCGCTTGAGCCCCTTTGATGCTTTGGTGTTCTTGCTCTAATTTTGGGAGGTCTTGGTTGGTCTGTGCCAGTTGACATAGGTGACGGTTTCCATTCTAATTTTAGTTTTGAGAGACTAATTGGTTAACCTTTTTGTGTTGGCTAAGGCTTAGGACCATTCTTCGAGCCAAACCGAGGAAGTCGGCGAGAGTAGCGTGGTGGTTTAAGTGGAATCTTCATACCAGGTATGGGGAGAAGGGAAGATATGGATATGTAGGCATAGGGGGTAGCGTAAGACGAAGGGTTAACCCATGACCCTTTATGTTTGTTAACATGCTTTATGTGATTCGAATGTCTTGATTGATAACATGATTGTAATTGTTCTTCTATATTTATGGCATGATATTTAATAATTTCTTTTGGTATGATGATGATGCTGTTATAACATATTAAATTTGTTGATGCCATGATAAATGATTTGCCATGAGATTTGGTTGTTGGTTGTTCTTTCTGAACGTCGATGAAAGGTTAATGATAAAAGGGAGGGTTTTTCCCTTTGGTTATTAATACATGAACAATAATGTAAAACGTGAGGCTTTTGCTTAAAGGTTTAGAAAAGACCCTAGGAAATGATTTCGTGAGAAATTGAGAGAAGCCAATTAAAGGATTAATTCTCCAAAACAAGACTATAAGACATAAAGATTAAAGCCTAGCGATAAGACTATGATAACGGACTTAGTTATACCAATAGATTGAATCAAGCTTTACCCCAAAGGAATTGGCAAGGGTTTACAACCCTTGCTGCCCAGAACAATACGGTCTACCCTTGAGCACGACCGTGCTTGAAAAGGAGCACGCCCGTTCTCCAACCCAGAACCCAGCAAGGCCATGCCCTTCAAGCACGACCGTGCTTAATAGTCAGCCCGATCGAGCTTGACTTAAGGGCCAGCACGACCGTGCTGGTTAGGGAGCACGCCCGTGCTCCCTTGCCTAGAGCAGACAGCAGAACATTTCAACGCAGGGTTTTCCAACCCCATTTGCTTAATAAGCTTAATAATAAAATACCAATGAAACTTGAAGATCAAAAGACAAGCGAAAAGATGATGTACCTTGGTAGCCGAGTGGCCAAGAGGGCCTCGATAGCCGAGTGGTCGAGGTGATAATCTCTGGTACAGAATGGACAGAGTAATTAAAAGACTTAACAGTAAATGTTAAACGATAATCCTCGATAGCCTACTGGTCGAGGTGATCATGGTGATAAGACTTGGGTAGCCTATGGGCCCAAGGGGAGGTGGAGATCATGATGGTATGATGCTTGTCATGCATTCACGCATTGGAGATGTTGATGGGAGGTTGTGCAACATAAGGGAGTTCACCAGAGAGTAAGGCGTTTTGACCGTCCGCGGGACCTGGTACCCTCGCGGTGGCGCATCCGAGAGTAAGGTGCGTCGGCTATCCAAGGGGTCCAACCAACGTAAGTTGGATTACCCAGGCATTGGTGCCTAGTGACCAATGTGGATATTTAACTCCGAAGTTGCTCATCTTGAGATAGATTGGATCCAAATGCATAGTAGAGGCGTGAAGAAGGATTGCATTGCATAGCATAGCATACATATTATGATGATGATCTTATGATACCGTTGTTGATATAACATGTTTGTTTGTTGTATGATCGTCTTGCTAACTGCTTCCTTGCCATTATATTCATGTTTATGTTTCTTACTCCCTGTTGTTAGTTTTTGTGTTACATGTACCTTATTATATATGAAGAGGATGACGATCAGCCCGTTGAGGAGTGACTCTGAGGAACCGCTACCTTCGTTTAGGATTTCCAGTTTTGCTTAGTTATTAGTTAGTTGTTTTGGTTGTATCCGAGGATTAGTTATTTCGGATTTATGGTTATATCAGCTCTGTATGTGACATCGGGGTTGGGGTTTATGTTTATGTTTACGTTTATGCCCTTTTTAACTTATGTTTTGTTATCTTTTCTTTCTGTGTTGTAAATTCGTTCATGTGAGACCTTTCTACCTGTGGACCTTTTTCCTAATTATTTGGTATATGCATGTTTTAATCTTTCATACCTTTATCTTCTATCTCTTTATATGTATGCGGGGTAGAGGGTGTTACAGAATGATTATCCGAGGAATAGGCAGAATAACTACCATCATGGGCAAGGTTGGAATATCAGGAGAGATCATTCGAGTTTTTCTTCGAGCAACACTAGTAGTGGTTTGTCCGGACAACAACAACAACAATGTCAGAATCAAAGGCAGAACTATGGGATTCAACAACATGATACTCAGCAAGCCCTCCCAAGAACTAATCAGTTATAGATCACGGATGGAAACATGCAACCTTGGGAGTTGGATATTGAGAAGACTAGTGCAGCCATTGAGAAGTTGATAGTGCACATAGATACAATCATTGAAAAATTGGTAACTCGTGCAAGTGCAGCGATTCAGAATCTTGAGACTCAGGTAGCACAGCTTGTAAAGCAGTTGACTGAGCATCTTCCAGGCTCTTTTCTAGGTAATACAGAGAACAACCCCAAGAACCAATGCAATGCCATAACAACTCGAAGCGTTAAGGTGTTGGAATCAAATGGGGGTGCAACTAGTTCTCCGGAAGCTATAATTCCTGAAGCACCACAGGTGGAGACAGAGCAAGCTAAGGAATTTAAAGTTTCTAGTGAGAAGGTGCTGGAGCAAGAGGGGAGGTTGAAATTAGTGGATGAAGAATTCCGAAAGAAGAAGTGGATTGAAGCCAATGATCTCCCTCCTTACATGAAGGTACCATATCCAGAGTGGTTGAAGAAACCGTTGCAAGATAAACAGTTCAACAAGTTCCTTGATGTCTTCCGTAAGCTTCAAATCAGCATTCCATTTCCGGAAGCCTTAGAACAAATGCCATCATATGCTCGGTTCATGAAGGAGCTTCTCTCTAAGAAGCGGAAATTAGTGGACGAGGAAATGGTTGCTTTGACCGAGGAGTGTAGTGCAATCCATCAACGAAAGCTACCTCCTAAGTGGAAGGATCCGAGGTCTTTTAACATACCATGTACCATTGGAGAGATGGCTTTTGGGAAGGCATTTTGTGATTTGGGGGCGAGCATCAACTTGATGCCCCTATCTATGATGAGAAAGCTTGGCATCGAAGAGGCCAAAGGTACTATGATGTCACTCCAACTCGCGGATCGTTCTATTAAATACCCTTATGGGGTGGTGGAGGATTTGTTGGTGAAGGTGGATAAGATCATTTTTTCGGAGGATTTTGTGGTGCTAGATATGGATGAAGATACCGAGATCCCTCTTATCTTGGGTAGACCTTTCTTGGCCACCGGGAGTGCGTTGATAGATGTGCAACAAGGGAAGTTCACACTTCGGGTGCAAGATGAGAATGTAGTCTTCAACGTCTTTGAAGCAATGAAGCATCCGATTGAGAAATCTAGTGTGTATAGCATTGATGTGGTGGAGCCTAGAGTGAAATCCCTTGCCACACAAGAAGCACATGGTTCTACACTTGCAGAAGTGTTGGTAAAATCCCGTGTTGATGATGAAGATGGGGAATTTTTGGAGTGTTTGAATGCTTTGGAGGCATTGCCAATTCTCCCCAAGGAAGAATGCCAAAAAGAAGATCTTGACAAGGAAGGAGCGAAAGAGGACAAGAAGACACCGGAGTTGAAGCAACTCCCAACTCACCTAAGGTATCCATTTTTGAGTGAGGGGGGACATCACCCGGTCATCATTAGCAATGCCTTGAAAAAAGGACGAGGAAGACAAGCTCTTGAGAGTTCTTAGGGAACACAAACCCGCCATTGGGTGGAAATTTTCATATTTAAAAGGTATAAGTACCTCATTGTGCATGCACAAAATCTTGATGGAGGATGATTATAAACCAGTGGTGCAACCACAAAGACGGTTAAATTTCATCATGAAAGAAGCGGTGTGCAAAGAGGTGATTAAACTTTTAGATGCCGGAATCATCTACCCAATCTCGGATAGCAATTGAGTTAGCCCAACTCATGTGGTCCCAAAGAAAGGTGGCATAACCGTGATAGTTAATGAGAACAACGAAATGATACCAACTAGGACCGTCACAGGGTGGAGAGTTTGTGTGGACTATAGAAAGCTAAATGATGCCACAAGGAAGGTTCACTTCCTTCTTCACTTCATATATCAAATGGTTGAGAGGTTGGACGGTTATGAGTACTATTGCTTCTTGGATGGATACTCTGGCTACAAACAAATTGTGGTAGATCCAAAGGACCAAGAGAAGACGGTCTTCACATGTCCCTATGGAATCTTTGCTTAAAGGAGGATGCCTTTTGGATTATGCAATGCTCCAGCGACCTTCCAGAGGTGCATGCTCTCTATCTTTTCAGACATGGTGGAGAAATTCATTGAGTTATTCATGGATGACTTCTTAGTTTTTGGGACATCCTTTGACAATTTCTTGAAGATCTTGGCATGTGTGCTAGAAAGGTGTCAAGATACCAACCTTGTGCTTAATTGGGAAAAATGCCATTTCATGGTTCGAAAAGGTGTGGTTTTGGGGCACAAAATCTCCCAAAAGGGGATTGAAATGGATAGGTCCAAGATAGAGTTGATCGAGAAGTTACCCCCACTAACAAATGTGAAGGGGGTGAGGAGTTTCTTAGGACATGCGGGCTTCTACCGACGTTTTATCAAATACTTCTCCAAAATAGCGAAACCGCTATGTGACCTTCTCGTGAAGGATGTATCCATTGAATTCAATGTTTATTGTTTAAATTCTTTCAATACTTTCAAAAACATGCTTATCACCTCACCCATACTCACTGCGCCCAAACTACCTTTTGAAATCATGTGTGATGCAAGTTATTATGCGGTGGGGGCGGTTTTAGGACAAAGGGTGGAAACGTTAGCTCATGTGATTTACTATGCAAGTAAAGTTTTAAATGAGGTACAAGCTAACTATTCCACCACTGAGAAAGAACTCCTTGCAGTTATTTTTGCACTTGATAAGTTTAGATCTTATGTAGTAGGGTCTAAAATTATAGTTTTCACCGATCATGCGGCCATAAAACACTTGATGAGAAAGCCAAACCTAGACTAATTCAGTGGATTCTTCTTTTGCAGGAGTTTGATCTTGAAATTAGATAAAGGAAAGGCTCGGATAATGGAGTAACAAACCACTTGTCACGATTGGTTAATCCCGACATCGAGGAGAGATTGCTAGATATCAAGGAAGAATTTCCCGATGAGCGATTGTTTGTAATTTTTGAAAAGATCTCTCCTTGGTTCGCGGATATGGCCAACTTCAAATCTTCAAAGGTGGTCCCGCAAGGATTGACCATGCAACAAAAGAAGAAGTTCTTCTTGGATGCCAAGTACTACATTTAGGAAGATCCATACCTTTTCAAGCAATGTTCGGATGGATTATTGCGGAGGTGCATTCCCCGTGAGCAAACGGGGAACGTGTTGTGCATTGCCATAGGTCGGAATATGGTGGACACTTTGAGGGAAATAAGACCGCGTAAAAAGTCATTCAAAGCGGGATTTGTAAGATGTGGAAACGGTTCTTAGTCAAGACGCGCAGGGGGGGGGGGGGGGACCTTTTTAAAACTTTTTGAGAAACAAATGTTTAAGTTCCCTTTTTCAAATGGAGTAGCAAGATAGTAAACTTTCCTTGAAGGTTAAACAAGAAAAAATTGCAATACCAATTCAAGAATGCACTTAAAGAAAGATATTCAATTGTATAAGCTAAGAGATAGTATCATACAACAATCATGCCCTATAGTATCATAAGCATAAAACGTAAAGAATCATGCATACGATAATAAAGATTGCAAGAAAGTAAAGAGAGTAGCGATAGAGAAAGTGACACAAGTATTTTACTGGGTCGACCCACAACCTGAGTGGCCTACGTCCAGTCCCCAAGAATCCTCTTGGATAAATTCACTATGACAAAGTTTGTACAAGAGATACCACACTCCATACAAAAGTCACTCTCCCTTGTAGGATACCTCACCTACAAGTACCACACTCTCAAGAGATACCTCACTCATGAAACTTGTTGGATACCTCACCAACAACTCACTAAAGGATGCCTCACCCTTACACCTTGTTGGATACCTCACCAACAATCACCACAAGAGATACCACACTCTTGCCAAAAAGGGATGCCTCACCCTTACTTTGAAGGATACCTCACCAACAAAGATTTTTCTCCAATGGCCACTTTGATGGATACCTCACCAACAAAGATTTACAACCCTCAAGAGATACCATACTCTTGAGAACCTTGGGATCCACATTCCCAATACAAAACTCAAAAAACAAATTGAGTAGAAGATAAAATCCTAACACAAACACTTGTGCATCAAAGCTTGTAGCTTCTAGATCACTTGTAACAAAGGATGAATAAATGGCTTGATAATTTGGCATTATAATAGTATATTTTTGCATATGATTTCATTGTCAAAAAACTTAAGCACATACCCTTTAAATAGACTTCAATTGGAGATGAAAAACTGAAGTTTTTCTGAATTTTAGGGTGAGTATTTGAATACTCATACAGGGTATTCGAATACTCCTTGTAACATAACCCAACAAACTTTACAGAATGGGTAGTATTCGAATACTCACAGGGGCATTCGAATACTCCCTTCAAAAATTACCAAAATGCATGTGTAATGGCATACATGAGTTGGTATTTGAATACTCTTGAAGGAATTTCATGTTTTCCTCAAAGTAGACCAATATACAACTATGTATGTGATTACTTATACCTTAAAAATATTTTCCAACATTTGGCTTTTGATTCAGCTCTAATTGATTTCTATTTTTAGGTTTAACATTATTATCTTCTTAATTTTGTTAAGCCATCTAATCAAACTAAGTTACTTATGACTTATATCAAAACGCTAGAAAAGCAAACATGAAAAACCAAAATGATTACAACATTTTCAATCAACAGGATCATCATCAAAACACATTTCATATCTTCATTCTTGAACATGGTTGGAGATGTTCTTCACGGAAGCATACTTGAGACTTGAATCTCATCATCATCTACAATCTCCCCCTTTTTGATGATGACAACTCTTTTGATGAAAATGTAATTTTCTTGCTTTGCTTTTGTATCATAAGGTTTTGATAACTTGTGAATAAGGTGTATCACGATGTTTATTGAACTCCCCCTGAATACATGACACTCCTTCTGAGTAGAGCTAGAGAGTCCTACAAAATAAACACAAAAGCACACCTTTTCTCCCCCTTTGGCATTATCAAAAAGCATATAATATTTGGAGAGAAAAGACATAATATTCACACACACACACACACACACACACACACACACACACACACACACACACACACACACACACACACACACACATATATATATAAGTAATAGATATCATACATGAATAAACAAAATATATCAAGTAAATTCAAAGCATGCATACTAACATCCATAATAACATAGTCTAGTGTATCAGAGTCAAGTTCATATACCAACAGAGGTATACCAATGTAGCAGTCTGAAATGTATAACATCGCATGGGTCATAAAAATAGCATCACAAGGGTCCAGGATATATCCGAGACTGGATGATTGTACTAAAATACCAATTGCATTTCATGTAAATTGGATCAATGATCTTTTAACTAGAAACTCATTTCTCATCATCATCTTTAATTTGCATACCAAGGGTCTTATAAGCCATGTAAAAAATTTTAGATCTACAGAGTATTCGAATACAGGGGAGTATTTGAATACTCCCAAAATTCTGTGCTAGTTTTTTTCCTGGTATTCGAATACAAGGTAGGGTATTCGAATACTTCACATAGAAAAGGTAAAATTTGAAGAGTATTCGAATACACTGTGGTGGTATTCGAATACTACCTGGGCAGAGAGCAAAATTTACATAGATTTCACATACATTCATACACATTGCTCTTCTAGAGATCAAATCATATTCATATAAGATTAAAAGATCAATATATACAAGATATGAATCAACAAACATGCATCTAAACAATCGTAGCATATAAGATCAATCAATACATGTTTCATCTATGATCCCTAGTTCTCTTCTTATATAAAAGAAGTTTTCTCTAGTTAATGGTTTGGTAAAGATATCGGCTAATTGTTTATATGATTCAACAAAGTCTAGAACAATGTCTCCTTTTTGAACATGATCTCTTAAGAAATAGTGCCTTATCTCAATATGTTTAGTCCTAGAATGTTGGATAGGATTCTTGGGTAGATTGATGGCACTTGTATTATCACATCTAATTGGAACTTGGTCCAATTCTATTCCATAGTCTAACAACTGTTGTTTCATCCAAAGAATTTGGGTACAACAACTACCGTCCGCAATGTATTCTACTTCAGTGGTTGACAAAGCAACACTAACTTGCTTTTTACTAAACCACGAAATTAAGCAATTACCAAAAATATGATATGTGCCACTAGTGCTCTTCCTGTCAAGTTTTCATCTGGCAAAGTCCGAATCTGAATAGCCAACGAGACTACGACTTGATCCTTTAGGATACCAAAGTCCTACATTAGTTGTACCTAACAAATATTTCATTATTCTTTTTACGGCGGTTAGGTGAGATTCTTTAGGACTTAATTGATAACGGGCACACATGCATACACTACACATAATATCCGGTCTAGTAGCAGTAAGATAAAGTAGAGAGCCAATTATACCTCTATACTTAGTTACATCTATCGGATTACCATGTTCATCTTTGTCAAGGTAGGAGGATGTGCCCATAGGTGTGGAAGCCTTTTTTGTCTTGTCCATGCCAAATCTTGAGTAGTTCTTTGCAATACTTGGGTTGGTTGATGAAAGTTCAACTAGGCATTTGTTTGATTTTTAGCCCCAAGAAGAAAGTGAGTTCACCCATCATAGACATCTTGAATTCACCTTGCATTTTCTTAGAGAATTCCTTGCACATAGATTCATTAGTAGCTCCAAAAATAATGTCATCAATATATACTTGTACAATCAAAATATCATGCTTTTTTTTTAATGAAAAGAGTGGTGTCAACCTTCCCTCTTTGAAAATCGTTTTGCAAAAGAAATTTTCAAAGTCTCTCATACCAAGCTCTTGGAGCTTGTTTCAAACCATAGATAGCCTTTTTAAGTTTGAAAACAAAATTTGGTTTTTCAAAGTTTTCAAAACCGTGTGGTTGATCTACATAAACTTCTTCTTGAATTAAACAATTAAGAAAAGCACTTTTGACATCCATTTGATAAAGCTTAAAATCCATAAGACATGCAAAAGCAATAAGCAATCTAATAACCTCTAACCTAGCAACGGCTGCATAAGTTTCCTCATAGTCTATGCCTTCTTCTTGATTATAACCATTGGCTACTAATCTAGCCTTGTTCTAACAATTATACCATTATCATCTAACTTGTTCCTAAAAACCCATTTAGTTCCAATTACTTGTTTATTACTAGGTTTAGGTACAAGTTCCCATACATCATTTCTTGTAAATTGATTTAACTCATCTTGCACAAAAATTACCCAATGTTCATCTATGATAGCCTCATCAATTGTATTAGATTCAACTTGAGACACAAAAGACATAAAATGATATACATTCCTAAGATAAGAACAAGTAGTTACCCCTTTGGTGATGTCACCTATCACCTTATCAATTGGATGGTATTTAGTCATTCTCCACTTCTTAGGAAGTTCCTCATCTCTTTGTTGTTGATCTTGAGGCTCCAATCTTGATTCTTGTTCATTGTCCTTTGCTTGCTCTTCTTGAGAATCCATTCTTGTATCTACAATATCATCATTATGCACTTTCCCAATTTCTTGGAGGTTAGTCTCATCAAATGATACATGAATAGATTCTTCTATAGTCTTGGTTCTTTTACTGAAAAATCTATATGCTTTACTTAATGATGAATAACCAAGAAAGATTGCTTGATCCGTGATGGGCTCCGGCAAGTGTATTGGATCGAAGCAAGTAATAATTAAACGGCAAGTAAATTACCGAGTATCGAACTCAGGGATTGGGAAACCAAGTACCACTTCACAAATTAAACAACTAATTTAGACTAAGAAATAAGTGTGAATAGATTTCAAGAAAATAGAATAAACAATAAAAGAAATCAAAATCAAATATTTTTTGTTTTTAAATATGAGAAGAGATTTCTAGGATTAAGGCTACCACAATGACAAATTATGAAATCTAATTGACTACCCCTTTATTAATATTTAAATGAAGGTGAATCATCCTAACTTAGTTAATGTTCCCTCTCAAGATACAAGAACCGTGATCAATTAAACCAACTCCTACTCTCGTGGTAATTGTATTTAAATTGAACCCATTACGTTTTATGATAATTCAATGGTAGCCTCGAATGACCGCTTCTAACTCTCGTGATTTAAGTCCTAAGTTCAATTCTTATGGATCCAATACCTAGGTTCACTGCTAAGTTCATCCCTAGAATATCTAAGACATGTAAAAAGGTGATCAATCAATTTACATGGATGAAGCACAATAAGAACCAAATCAATGAATCAAACATTAACAAAAGGAAAAATCAAATATTCATCAATATCAAAGGGGATTTCCCAATCCTAGAAACAAAACAACTACTCAATCATAAAAGAAATTACAAGAAGAAGAAAAAAAAAACTCCATTGAAATTACACTGTGTTGCTCCAACTCCAGCAGCTATGCACTGCAGCGCTGTCCCATGCGTTTGACTACTGTGCAGCCCTAGGACTCTCCTCCGCGCTCCTCTCCATCCACGACTCTCTCGCTGACGCTATGTATCGCTACTGTTACCCCCATTTTTATTGTGCGACTCTACCTCCTTTTATAGTGCAGGACCTTTTAAATATTTATAATTCCATTCCCTTAAAATAAGTCCTGTAGCTTCACGTGCATATTTATTTTCAATCAAAAGCCATCTTCTCATTACAAATTGAATCCCAATTGATGGGTCCCGCATGATTTATTTATTTCAATTGCCAAATCCAATTCAGTTAGGAATTTAATAGATGGATCCTTCAACACTTGGCCTCAATTTGCTCTCCTTTAGTTTTATTGGGATTTCTTCTCTTTCTTTCGTTTCTTCCTAAAAATCAAATAAAAACAATATCAGAAAATTAATTAAATTCAAACACTAACTCTAAAATAACCAAAATAGAAAAACAAAGTCTAATTTGGGTTAAATCAAGCATTTAACTCAACTTAATTGATTAAATCCTCTCTAAATTAATAGATAAAACATGATAAGCCAGTGGATTATCAATCCGCTTTAGCATCAAACTTACCAAGATTGTCTTTTCTATTATTCAAAACATAGCATTTGCATCTAAAGACATGTAAATGTGATATATTTGGTTTTCTACCTTTATACTACTCATAAGGGGTTTTCAACAAGATAGGTCTAATAAGCACTCTATAAGACACATAGCAAGCAGTGTTAACCGCATCCACCCAAAAATACTTAGGTAGACTAGATTCATTTAACATGGTTCTTGCCAACTCCTCTAAGGACATATTCTTCCTCTCAACAACTCCATTTTTTTGAGGGGTCCTTGGAGCCAAAATATTATGTTCAATTCCATGTTTATCACAAAAACATTCAAATTCATGGTTTTCAAATTCATCACCATGATCACTGCTAATACATGCTATTTTCAAATCTTTTTCATTTTGAATCACTTTAGCAAGTTTCTTGAAAGCATGGAATGCATCACTTTAATAAACTAAAAACAATGTCCATGTAAATCTTGAGAAATCATCAGCAATTACTAAAGCACAATAGTTTCCACCAAAACTCATTGTCCTTGAAGGAACAAATGAATCCATATAAAGCAATTGCAAAGGTCTAGAAGTAGAAACAACATTCTTGGGTTTAAAACTAAATCTAGTTTGTTTACCCATTTGGCATGCATCACATAAACCTTCTTTGTTAAATTTCATCTTGGGCAAACAAATCACTAAATCCTTAGAGATAAGTTTGTTAAGGTGATCCATGTGAATGTGTGCAATTCTTCTATGCCATAGCCATGCATCATCATCTTTAATAATCAAGCATTGTATGGAAGATGAAATTTCATTCAAATCAAGCATATATATGTTATTGATTCTCTAGCCTATAAACCTAACTTTTTTATCATGCATACTTTCAACTAAGCAACATTTTTCATCAAAAACAACTTTAAAGCCCTTATCACATAGTTGACCAATGCTTAACAAGTTATTCTTAAGACCTTCAACCAATAGCACATTATCAATTGTGGTATTAGAATTCTTACCAACCTTACCCACTCCAAGAATTTTACCCTTGGTGTTATCTCTATATGTGACGTGACCACTTTTCCTTGGAGATAAATGGGAAAACTTGGAGATGTCTCCAGTCATTTATTTAGAGCATCCATTGTCCAAGTACCACTCCTTGCATAGTTTCTTCATCAGGCATACCTATACAAAAGAGATCAAATCTAAGGTATCCAATTTGGATTGGGTCCTTGTATGTTAGTCTTGGGTTTACTCCCTTTAGGAGCCCACATCAAGTTACAATTCTCAACACCTTTTCTTTTGATATAACATTTTGAAATATGGTGTCCATGCTTGCAACAAAAATAGCATTTGATAGTTGATTTCTTATGTTTACTTGATGGAACAAATTGAGTCTTGTTGTAGACTTTAGCATCAAATGGATTGTATCCTAATCCAGCTTTAACAAAACTCATATTTTGTTTTCCAATTAAAACATTAAGATTGTTACTCCCATTTGTGAACCTTGCAAGTGACTTTTTCAAATCAATGTTTTCACTTTGCAAATTCTTGCAATTTTCACAAGTGGTGGTGCACCATTCTTTTTCTTTTCCTTTTGAAGAATTTTTTACAAATCTTTTACATAGTCTCAATCTCTAACGTTTGATCCTCAACTTGCTTTTTCAAAACAAATTTTTATTTTTCAAGTTGATCCATCGAATTCTTTTGTTTCACAACAAGTTTGGTTAAATCAAGAGACTCTTTATGCAATTCTTCAAAAGCATCATGCAACTCATCATAAGTAAAAGAAAGAGAGATTTCATCATCTGGTACCTCATCTTCACTTTGATATCATCAAACATAGATTGTCCTCTCCACTTTGACTATCTTCATCACTTGAGGATGACATCTCATTCTTATCCCATGCTATGTATGCTTTCTTACCCTTATTGTCTTTCTTGCCCTTCTTCTCATATTTATCATTCTTCTTCTTGTAGTTGGGGCAATCATATTTCATGTGATTGGGATTTACACATTCATAGCAAGTTGGGTTGGAAGTACTCTCCTTCTTTGTGAACTTCTTGTTGTTGAAGTCGCCTCTCTTGAAGTTGCCTCTTCTCTTGAGAAACTTTCCAAACTTCCTCACTAACAAGTTGATGTGCTTATCTTGGAATTCCTCACTTGAATCATCACTATCACTTAGGTCTTCCTTTCCTGAAGATGCAACCAAGGCTATGCCTTTCTTCTTTTTGTCTTGATCTTCAATCTCATTTAATCTTGATAGCTCAAGTTCATGCTCTTGAAGCTTGCCAAAGAGTGTAACAAGTGACATTGTAGAAAGATTCATTGATTCCGCATTAGCCGTCACCTTGGGTTGCCAAGACCTATTCAAACATCTTAGAACTTTATTAATAAGATCCTCATTATCAATCACTTTACCAAGAGCACTAAGTTGGTTAACAGTATATGTAAAACATTTTTGCATATCACATATAGATTCACCATGCATCATTCTAAACGATTCATACTCATGGGTTAAAGTGTTCATCCTAGATCTCCTTACTTCACTTGTGCCCTCATGGGCTACCTCAAGTGTATCATACATTTCCTTTCCGGAATCGCAAGTAGAGATTCTAAAGAACTCATCAATACTAACTCCCGTAGAAATGATGTTCTTAGCCTTCTTATCTAATTGGACTCTCCTGTTATCATCATAGGTCCATAAAGATCTAGGTTTATGCTTTTCCTCTCCATTAGCAACATGTTAAGGCATAAAAGGACCATTCATAACCGTATCCCATATATCAACATCTATTGCCTCAGTGAAAATTTTCATCCTTGCCTTCCAATAAGGATAACCTTCACCATTGAAAATATGGGGTTTAGAAATAGAAACATAATCACTTGTCCCATTTGATTGAGAAACCATTTCCATGAGACTTGAAAGGTGATTACCCTTATTCAAGAACCCGCTCTAGATACCAATTGTAAGATGTGGAAACGGTTCTTAGTCAGGAGGGGGGGGGGGGGGGGGGGGGGGGAATTGACCTTTTTAAAACTTTTGGAAAAACAAATGTTTAAATTCCCTTTTTCAAATGGAGTATCAAAATAGTAAACTTTCCTTGAAGCTTAAACAAGAAACAATTGCAATACCAATTCAAGAATGCAATTAACAAAAGATATTCAATTGTATAAGCTAAGAGATAGTATCATACAACAATCATGCACTATAGTATTATAAGCATAGAACATGAATAATCATCCATACGATAATAAAGATTGCAAGAAAGTAAAGAGAGTAGGGATAGAGAAAGTGACACAAGTATTTTACTGGTTCGGTCCACAACCGGAGTAGCCTACGTCTAGTCCCCAAGAATCCTCGTGGAGAAATTCACTATGATAAAGTTTGTACAAGAGATACCACACTCTTTACAAAAGTCACTATCCTTTGTAGGATACCTCACCCACAAGTACCACACTCTCAAGAGATACCTCACTCTTAAATCTTGTTGGATACCTCACCAACAACTCACTAAGGGATGCCTCACCCTTACACCTTGTTGGATACCTCACCAACAATCACCACAAGAGATACCACACTCTTGCCAAAAAGGGATGCCCCACCCTTACTTTGAAGGATACCTCACCAACAAAGATTTTTCTCCAATGGCCACTTTGATGGATACCTCACCAATAAAGATTTACACCCCTCAAGAGAAACCACACTCTTGGGAACCTTGGGATCCATGAGACACCCCGATGTGCCCCTTTGTGACATTTAGTTTAAAACCTCATTATTTAATTACTTAATCGCACGCTTAACGTGAAAATTACGTAAAAATTGAAACTTAATTTCTTAAGCAAATAGATTCATATAGAACAGAATATGCAAACATAAATATATTACATATACTTAAAGCATCAGAGTTATCCAAACACTGTTTTCAGGGCATCCCATCAATAGGATCCCGAACTGGTGCATAGTTATACAAAACATAAGCGGAAAGATAAAGCTTCACGACATAGACGCACTGGCCATAACTAACTAGACCCTAATCACCATGGGTCACAACTCGTCCTCCGGCATCCGGTTCGTAGGGAGTTCCATCCAACTCCTCCTGGTTATGTTCATCCACAGGGTCTTCTCGTATGGTTCCACAAGGAGACAAAATACAACATACAGAAATATACAGGGGATAAGAAACAGTTCTATCATCAAAAACGGAAAAGAGTCATAGTAAACTATACAATAATTATCACAGACACAACATCAATCAATCATCCATCTTCCATGAAATTCTTATATTCATCCTACCCTCACTCCTACAACTAAAACTCGATACTGAACATGGCTATGGTTTCATCATCATAGTTATGGTTATCGGTCAATAGTCCAAGCGACACGTCCCATTCCCGGTGCACATCCTTGGTCATGGTGAGAATGCTCATGCAAAACGATGACACTATAGCTGCACAATAAACCCGGTGCACACCCCGGACCGTGGGTGCTCATGCAAAGCAATGACACTATAGCTGCACGATTATCCCGGTGCACACTTTCACCATGGTAAGAACGCTCACGCAAAGCGTGACACTACAGCTGCACGATGATCCCGGTGCACACCTCGTCCACTCCCAGAGGTGCTCATGCAAAGCAATGACACTCGTAGCTGCACAAGTTAAGTTTACCCTTTGGACGGTCCCACAAGGACTTCGGGTCTTGTATGTGTCCCACATACGGTTCTAGAAACAACACAACTTATGAACCTCGCAGACTCCTATGGTCATAACCTAGTGGCTTAACCTCTCATCAAGACCTAAACACATTCTCGATGTCACAACACCTCTTTAACATATTTCATGTAGGTTAGGCACCTCTGGTAATCATCATGATCCTCACGCCCAAAACAACTCATCTCTTAGACCACATATATATCTTCGCTTAATCCACTAAGCATAAAGTAAATACCACACAGATCATGCATAACATCAAGTCAATTAAAGATATTTCAAAACATCAACATAGCACTAGATCAGTTCAACAAAGGTAATAAAACTCAAATCAACCATCAACAGTATAAACATCAACCTAATATCGATCAACCTACAATCCCCGAATCACCATGGATGTTTTATAAAAGCAATTTAAAGCGATTCTGGTCTTGTTGATTATTCGACTTCTAGTAGGGTTTAGGTCGCCCTACATAATTACTACATAATTTACTACTTATCGATTCCGACGATAGGTTGATTCTTTCCCCCACCTGGGTTATCAACGAACTCTCGAACTCGAAGCTCCTCGTTTCCTCCGAGATGGAAGTCTAAGGTTACAAAACATGAAATCATGAGTTAAAACTCAATCAAAGAACACTAACCACAAGGTACAGGTTCGGTTCATACAATAAACTAGGATTAGGATTAGGGGTTTCGGAAATTTATGCAACTCTTGGATTTATGATCCTTAAGTGCTAGGAGTTTAAAACATGATTACTTTAAACAAAGTTGAACAAAAATCCCACCAAGTTACACTTGATGGAGATTCGGCCTTGACCAATAAGATAGGCTAGGAACATTTAAACTTTCCAATCTCTTTGGTTTAGCATCCATTAATAGTAAGGAGCTCAAAACCATGATCACTTTGGAAAAATGAAAAATGAAATACCCTAGGTCCATAACCTTTAAGATTCGGCCATCCTTGGGTTTCTATGATAAAAATCTTTAAATTCTTCCAATCTCTTAGACCTTTTAGCATCCAATAACTTATGGAGCTCAAGTCTATGATCATCTTGAAAGCAACATAGGACTTTAAATAACAAAGCTCATAAGCACATAAGGTAAGAACAACATAGGTTTATAAGTTATTAAGGTATAATGACATAAGTAAATGAATTATAAATGACATAAAGTAAATGACATAATGTAAATGACATAAAGTAAATAACATAAATATAAATGGCATAAAAGTAAATGTCATAATGTAAATGACATAAATATAAATGGCATAAAAGTAAATGACATAATGTAAATGACATAAATATAAATGGCATAAAAGTAAATGACATAATGTAAATGACATAAAGTAAATGACATAAATATAAATGGCATAAAAGTAAATGACATAATGTAAATGACATAAATATAAATGGCATAAAAGTAAATGACATAATGTAAATGACATAAAGTAAATGACATAAATATAAATGGCATAAAATTAAATGACATAAAAGTAGAGTAAAAATCTTTAAACTTTCCAATCACTTTAGACATAGCATCCTTTAACATAAAGGAGCCTTGGTCCATGATCATTTTGGGAAACAAATCTTTAAACTTTCCAATCACTTTAGACATAGCATCCTTTAACATAAAGGAGCCTTGGTCCATGATCATTTTGGAAAACAAATCTTTAAATACAAACTCATACTTGTAAAAGTTGAAACAAGATCCATCTAAACCATATGCATGGTTTCGGCCTCATTAGAAAGTAGAGGTTAGGAAACTTTGTTTTACACAACCTTTTAGTATGTTAAACTACAAGTAAATACAAGACCATAGAAATTGGTTTCAACTCAAAAGGAGTTTTCTACCATTTTTGAGAGATTTTTGAAGATAAAAGCTCATATATGACATAAAGAAGAAACTTTAGAAAAAGATGAAGTTTTTAAAGAAAAGAATACATGAGAGTAATACCCTAAGCAAGAGGAACAACTTTTATGAAGAACACTTAGTGAAAAGAAGAAGAAAAACTAAAGCTTTGGAAGCTTGAAGTTAAGAAAATATGAAAGCTTAAGAGTTTTAATGGAGTAGGAGAAAGGAAAGTGATGAAGTGAAGATGAAGAGTGGTATTTATAGAGGAAAGGGGGAGGGTGCACGGTTTTGAGAAGAGGAAGCAAGGCTTGGAGAGGATGTTTTGATTTAAGTCATTGTTTGGATCATTTAAGGAAGGTTTAATGGGTTTTTGGAATAAAATAGATTATAATTTGAAAATGGTAATCATGATTACTTTAAAGTGTGTCATAAGCATTTAAAGTATGTCATAAGCATTTAATTTGGCATCCCATCAATCCTTCCCTCATCCTTTAGGGTTCCTTTAACTGTTTAAATACGTAACCGGTTGCACATCCGATCGTATTTTCTGAAGGTTTCACCCGAATAAAATATTTTATTTTATTTTATTTTTGAACGAAAATTTTCAAAGTAACCAAAGTTGAAGGAAACATGATAAAAACATTAACCGTCTCGTTCACGGGTCAAAATTAGGTTTTCTGCTCAGTAAACTTATACTGGCAGTGAAAACACAGACCGACTTTCGTCTGAATTTTCAACCGAAAATTTTACTGTGACTTCATATGATAATGTGGATTAGGAATATGATTTTATTTTATTAAACAAAATATTTCCTACTTTCATATTAAAATATAATTACTTATATTTTAATTGATTTAACAGTATAATGAAAATCAGGCTGTTACATTACTACCCCTCTTAAAAGAAAATTCCGTCCTCGGAATTTACATACCTCAGAAAAGATGTGGATATTGTTGTGGCATATCCGCCTCGCGTTCCCAAGTTGCATCTCCAGTAGTTCCATCCCATATGACCTTAACCAAAGGAATCTGTCTACCACGAAGTTCCTTAATCCTTCTATCTGCGATCCTCACAGGTAAGGCCTCATGCTCTAGGTTCTCTCGCAGTTGTATCGACTCAGACTCAATCACATGGGATGGATTAGGATAGTACTTTCTCAACTGAGAAACATGAAAGACGTCATGAATGTTGGAAAGATTTGGTGGCAACGCCATTTGGTAAGCCTCTTGGACCAATTCGCCAAGAATCGAAAGGTCCCATGAAACGAGGAGTAAGTTTTCTAGATTTGATAGCTCTGCCAATTCCAGGTTTTCCGAGTAACTCTCAAGAATACGTGATCACCTTCCCGGAATTCTAATGGTCTCCTCCTCCTCGTCACTGTAGCTCCTTTGCCTATCCTGTGCTTCCTTCATCTTTTCCCTTATCTTCCTGACTTGTTCCGTAGTCTGTTGTACCACATCCGGGCCCAAAACTTGGTTCTCACCAGTCTCATACCAACATAATGGGGTCCTACACTTTCTGCCGTATAGAGCCTCATACGGTGCCATTCCGATACTACTGTGGAAACTGTTGTTATAAGTAAATTCAATCAATGGTAAGAACTCATCCCAACTGCCAGTGTGTTCCAACACACAAGCTCTCAATAGATCCTCCAATGATTGAATTGTCCTCTCTGATTGCCCATCGGTTTGGGGATGATAGGCAGAACTCATTCTCAATTTCGTTCCCAAGGCATGTTGCAATTGTTTCCAAAATTGAGAGGTAAATCTAGTATCTCGATCTGAGACAATGCTTGATGGCACGCCATGTAATCTAACCACTTCGCTGATGTAAATCTGGGTTAACTTTTCTAATTTATCACCTTCTCTAATAGGTAAGAAGTGAGCACACTTCGTCAACCTATCAATGATAACCCAAATCGCATCATGCTTCTTAGGAGTTCGTGGTAATCCGGCCACGAAATCCATAGCTATACTATCCCGTTTCCATTCTGGGATATCTAAAGATTGTAATAATCCTGCTTGTTTCTGATGTTCAATCTTCGCCTTTTGACACACCAAGCAAGATAAAACTTACTCTGCTACTTCCTTCTTCATTCTGGTCCACCAAAACATTTTCCTCAAATCTTGATACATCTTTGTGGATCCAGGATGAAAACTCAACTTACTCTTGTGTGCTTCTTCCAAAATCATCTTCCTAAGTTCTGCATCCTCTGGCACACATATCCTATCCTTAAACCTTAACACACCATCTGCTCCCCTAGTGAACTCAGAAACTTTACCCCCGTCTATTCCCTTACTAACCTCCCGAAGGTATAGATCCTGAACTTGCTTATCTTTAAGATCTTTCAAGAAATCACTACTAATAGTGACCATACTTAAGCAAACTTTATCTTTCCGTAATTCCATTCCTAGGCTCCGATCTCTGAATTGTTCAAGCAATTCTAACTCCTTAACCATCATTGCGGATACATGCAAGGACTTCCTACTTAAGGCATCTGCTACCACATTGGCCTTACCAGGGTGGTACAATAACTCAAAATCGTAATCTTTTATGAACTCCATCCACCTCCGCTGCCTCATATTCAATTCCTTTTGATCGAATAGATACTTCGTGCTCTTATGGTCACTTGAAAACATTAAACCTTGCTCCATACAAAAAGTGTCGCCATATCTTTAAAGCGAACACTATTGCTTTGCTAACTCCAAATCATGAGTCGGGTAATTCCTCTCATGAATCCTCAATTGTCGGGAAGCATAAGCGACAACTCTTCCTCTCTTGCATCGAACACAACCTAAACCTTGGTATGACGCATCACAATATACATCAAACTGTCCTAGAGGGTCTGGTAAGATCAACACAGGTGATGTAGTCAACCTTTCCTTCAACTTTTGAAAACTTTGCTCACACTTGTCCGCCCATACAAAAGTTGTATCCTTTCTTGTTAACTGTGTCATGGACAACGCAATCTTAGAGAATCCCTCTATGAACCTCCGATAATATCCAGCAAGTCCTAAGAAACTCCGTACTTCACTCACTGACTTAGGTCGTTCCCATTTAAGAACTGCCTCAACCTTAGCTGGATCTACGGCTATTCCTTCTTTATTAATCACGTGCCCTAGGAATTGCACTTCTTCCAGCCAAAACTCACACTTGCAAAGTTTGGCATAAAGTTGCCTATCCTTTAAGACTCGCAATACCAAACTCAAATGTTCCTCATGCTCTTCCCACGTGCCATGATTCTGGTGAAAGAAATCATCCGCTCTAATTAGTATGACATATAATACCACATAAGCAAGTATATAAATACCATATGCCATACTAATATTAACTTTTGTATTAGTTTTGGACACTCTACCCCACTTCTAAACATAGTCTAAATCCGATGTGGATTCAACTAGACACGGCCAGTAACAACACCCTAACTTTTAGCAGTCCGATCAGAATCAAACTGCTCTGATACCAAATGAGACACCCCGATGTGCCCCTTTGTGACATTTAGTTTAAAACCTCATTATTTAATTACTTAATCGCACGCTTAACGTGAAAATTACGTAAAAATTGAAACTTAATTTCTTAAGCAAATAGATTCATATAGAACAGAATATGCAAACATAAATATATTACATATACTTAAAGCATCAGAGTTATCCAAACACTGTTTTCAGTGCATCCCATCAATAGGATCCCGAACTGGTGCATAGTTATACAAAACATAAGCGGAAAGATAAAGCTTCACGACATAGACGCACTGGCCATAACTAACTAGACCCTAATCACCATGGGTCACAACTCGTCCTCCGGCATCCGGTTCGTAGGGAGTTCCATCCAACTCCTCCTGGTTATGTTCATCCACGGGGTCTTCTCGTATGGTTCCACAAGGAGACAAAATACAACATACAGAAATATACGGGGGATAAGAAACAGTTCTATCATCAAAAACGGAAAAAGAGTCATAGTAAACTATACAATAATTATCACAGACACAACATCAATCAATCATCCATCTTCCATGAAATTCTTATATTCATCCTACCCTCACTCCTACAACTAAAACTCGATACTGAACATGGCTATGGTTTCATCATCATAGTTATGGTTATCGGTCAATAGTCCAAGCGACACGTCCCATTCCCGGTGCACATCCTTGGTCATGGTGAGAATGCTCATGCAAAACAATGACACTATAGCTGCACAATAAACCCGGTGCACACCCCGGACCGTGGGTGCTCATGCAAAGCAATGACACTATAGCTGCACGATTATCCCGGTGCACACTTTCACCATGGTAAGAACGCTCACGCAAAGCATGACACTACAGCTGCACGATGATCCCGGTGCACACCTCGTCCACTCCCAGAGGTGCTCATGCAAAGCAATGACACTCGTAGCTGCACAAGTTAAGTTTACCCTTTGGACGGTCCCACAAGGACTTTGGGTCTTGTATGTGTCCCACATACGGTTATAGAAACAACACAACTTATGAACCTCGCAGACTCCTATGGTCATAACCTAGTGGCTTAACCTCTCATCAAGACCTAAACACATTCTCAATGTCACAACACCTCTTTAACATATTTCATGTAGGTTAGGCACCTCTGGTAATCATCATGATCCTCACGCCCAAAACAACTCATCTCTCAGACCACATATATATCTTCGCTTAATCCACTAAGCATAAAGTAAATACCACACAGATCATGCATTACATCAAGTCAATCAAAGATATTTCAAAACATCAACATAGCACTAGATCAGTTCAACAAAGGTAATAAAACTCAAATCAACCATCAACAGTATAAACATCAACCTAATATCGATCAACCTACAATCCCCGAATCACCATGGATGTTTTATAAAAGCAATTTAAAGCGATTCTGGTCTTGTTGATTATTCGACTTCTAGTAGGGTTTAGGTCGCCCTACATAATTACTACATAATTTACTACTTATCGATTCCGACGATAGGTTGATTCTTTCCTCCACCTGGGTTATCACCGAACTCTCGAACTCGAAGCTCCTCGTTTCCTCCGAGATGGAAGTCTAAGGTTACAAAACATGAAATCATGAGTTAAAACTCAATCAAAGAACACTAACCACAAGGTACAGGTTCGGTTCATACAATAAACTAGGATTAGGATTAGGGGTTTCGGAAATTTATGCGACTCTTGGATTTATGATCCTTAAGTGCTAGGAGTTTAAAACATGATTACTTTAAACAAAGTTGAACAAAAATCCCACCAAGTTACACTTGATGGAGATTCGGCCTTGACCAATAAGATAGGCTAGGAACATTTAAACTTTCCAATCTCTTTGGTTTAGCATCCATTAATAGTAAGGAGCTCAAAACCATGATCACTTTGGAAAAATGAAAAATGAAATACCCTAGGTCCATAACCTTTAAGATTCGGCCATCCTTGGGTTTCTATGATAAAAATCTTTAAATTCTTCCAATCTCTTAGACCTTTTAGCATCCAATAACTTATGGAGCTCAAGTCTATGATCATCTTGAAAGCAACATAGGACTTTAAATAACAAAGCTCATAAGCACATAAGGTAAGAACAACATAGGTTTATAAGTAATTAAGGTATAATGACATAAGTAAATGAATTATAAATGACATAAAGTAAATGACATAATGTAAATGACATAAAGTAAATGACATAAATATAAATGGCATAAAAGTAAATGTCATAATGTAAATGACATAAATATAAATGGCATAAAAGTAAATGACATAATGTAAATGACATAAATATAAATGGCATAAAAGTAAATGACATAATGTAAATGACATAAAGTAAATGACATAAATATAAATGGCATAAAAGTAAATGACATAATGTAAATGACATAAATATAAATGGCATAAAAGTAAATGACATAATGTAAATGACATAAAGTAAATGACATAAATATAAATGGCATAAAAGTAAATGACATAAAAGTAGAGTAAAAATCTTTAAACTTTCCAATCACTTTAGACATAGCATCCTTTAACATAAAGGAGCCTTGGTCCATGATCATTTTGGGAAACAAATCTTTAAACTTTCCAATCACTTTAGACATAGCATCCTTTAACATAAAGGAGCCTTGGTCCATGATCATTTTGGAAAACAAATCTTTAAATACAAACTCATACTTGTAAAAGTTGAAACAAGATCCATCTAAACCATATGCATGGTTTCGGCCTCATTAGAAAGTAGAGGTTAGGAAACTTTGTTTTACACAACCTTTTAGTATGTTAAACTACAAGTAAATACAAGACCATAGAAATTGGTTTCAACTCAAAAGGAGTTTTCTACCATTTTTGAGAGATTTTTGAAGATAAAAGCTCATATATGACATAAAGAAGAAACTTTAGAAAAATATGAAGTTTTTAAAGAAAAGAATACATGAGAGTAATACCCTAAGCAAGAGAAACAACTTTTATGAAGAACACTTAGTGAAAAGAAGAAGAAAAACTAAAGCTTTGGAAGCTTGAAGTTAAGAAAATATGAAAGCTTAAGAGTTTTAATGGAGTAGGAGAAAGGAAAGTGATGAAGTGAAGATGAAGAGTGGTATTTATAGAGGAAAGGGGGAGGGTGCACGGTTTTGAGAAGAGGAAGAAAGGCTCGGAGAGGAAGTTTTGATTTAAGTCATTGTTTGGATCATTTAAGGAAGGTTTAATGGGTTTTTGGAATAAAATAGATTATAATTTGAAAATGGTAATCATGATTACTTTAAAGTGTGTCATAAGCATTTAAAGTATGTCATAAGCATTTAATTTGGCATCCCATCAATCCTTCCCTCATCCTTTAGGGTTCCTTTAACTGTTTAAATACGTAACCGGTTGCACATCCGATCGTATTTTCTGAAGGTTTCACCCGAATAAAATATTTTATTTTATTTTATTTTTGAACGAAAATTTTCAAAGTACCCAAAGTTGAAGGAAACATGATAAAAACATTAACCGTCTTGTTCACGGGTCAAAATTAGGTTTTCTGCTCAGTAAACTTATACTGGCAGTGAAAACACAGACCGACTTTCGTCTGAATTTTCAACCGAAAATTTTACTGTGACTTCATATGATAATGTGGATTAGGAATATGATTTTATTTTATTAAACAAAATATTTTCTACTTTCATATTAAAATATAATTACTTATATTTTAATTGATTTAACAGTATAATGAAAATCAGGCTGTTACATTCCACACTCCCAATACAAAACTTTAAAAAACAAATTGAGCAGAAGAGAAAATCCTAGCACAAACGCTTGTGCATCAAAGCTTCTAGCTTCTAGATCACTTGTAACAAAGGATGAATAGATGGCTTGCTATTTTGGCATTATAACAGTATATTTTTGCATATGATTTCGTTGTCAAAAGTCTTAAACACATACCCTTTATATGGACTTCAATTGGAGCTAAAAAACTGAAGTTTTGCTGAATTTTAGGGTGAGTATTCGAATACTCATACAGGGTATTCGAATACTCCCTGTTATAGAACCCAACAAACTTAACAGAATGGGTAGTATTCGAATACTCACAGGGGTATTCAAATACTCCCTTCAAAAATTTCCAAAATGCATGTGTAATGGCATACATGAGTTGGTATTTGAATACTCTTGAAGGAATTTCATGTTTTCCTCAAAGTAGACCAATATACAACTATGTATGTGATTACTTATACATTAAAAACATTTTCCAACATTTGGCATTTGATTTAGCTCTAATTGATTTCTATTTTTAGGTTTAGCATTATTATCTTCTCAATTTTGTTAAGTCATCTAATCAAACTAAATTACTTATGAATTACATCAAAACCCTAGAAAAGAAAACTTACAACATCAAAACGATTACAACATTTTCAATCAACATGATCATCGTCAAAACACATTTCATATCTTCATTCTTGAACATGGGTGGAGATGTTCTTCACGGAAGCATACTTGAGACTTGAATCTTATCATCATCTACAGGCTCTATTGGCCTACTCTCTTCAAATATGCACATACTTTTGTGGAAATGTGTGATCATTGCCAACAGGTTGGAAACATCTCAAGGTCTAATGAACTCCTTCTCTAAATCATGCTAGAAGTAGAGATTTTTGATGTTTGGGGGATAGATTTCATGGGACCATTCCCACCTTCTTTCTTTTACCAATACATATTGGTAGCGGTTGATTATGTGTCGAAGTGGGTGGAAACAATAACAACAACAACAGATGATGCGCTGGTAGTCATGGATTTCTTAAGGCGCAACATCTTTTCAAGGTTCGGTGTCCCGAGGGTTTTGATTAGTGAGGGTGGTTCTCATTTCTGTAACAAACAAATGACTCACTTACTTGAGTGATATGGGGTCAAGCACAAGATAGCAAATCCTTACCATCCACAAATAAGCGGGCAAGTTGAAATATCCAACCGTCAATTGAAGCACATTCTTGAGAAAACTGTCAAATCTTCACGGAAGGATTGGGAAAAGAAAGTGGATGATGCACTTTGGGCATATAAGACTGCTTTCAAAACGCCAATTGGATGATCTCCTTACAACTTAGTGTTTGGAAAGGCGTGTCAATTATCGGTTGAGTTGGAACACAAGTCTTATTGGGCAACTAAAGAGCTCAATTATGATTTGAAGAAGGCCGGTGAGAAAAAGCTACTCGTTTTGAATGAATTGTCAGAGATCCGCATGCATGCGTATGAGAATGCTAGGATTTACAAGGAGTGGACTAAGGCATGGCATGACAAGCACATGTTACCTAGAAAATTTAAACCGGTGCAGTGCCAAAAACTTGTTGCCTCAAAAACATATGTCTTTAAGCTTGTGCAAGTATACACAATCGCATCAAGTAATATAGAAAGTAAGTTCAGATATCATTCCCACAGGGATTGTAATGCTGCAGCAAATTCCAGTTCAGATTATATGTTCTAGGAGTTAGAGTAGCTAACCAAAAATTGTGGTGTGTGTGCAAAATAAAGTAAATGAAGCTGTGGAATAAAAACTGAAAATAAGCAAGCAAACAGAAAAGAGAGTATGTTGTCAAATTTGGATAAAATAGCTCTAGGTATGCTGCATCATAAATCCTGCTTAGCTTAGATTATGCTCTGCGTCTACTACAACATTTAACTCCAGGAAATAAAAGTATGTTTTCCAACACTTAAGGGTTAGGTTCATTAACTGCTTTCTATTCCTAGATTCATATTAATTACACCACCCTCTTAATAAGCATGTTCCAGTTAGTTTAGGGACTTGAAACTATTCCTAGTTCATTCAACACCACTTAATTTTACAATTAGAGACTTAACCCTTATCTCATGACCAAATCCACTTAACTTCACTTTTCCAAGTTCAGCAAGCTAAAGTTCACCTTCTTCCTCTCTTTGTGCAGCAACCTTTTCTTAAGTACTCTTGGCTCCAATGATTCATACTTTCTAGACCACACATGTTGAGCTGTCTTGCTATCCAAGAATTCCACCCCTTCCTCGACAGAGAAGTAATCAACTTCTATTGATGCTGCAACATTGCCATAATCAGACTGATTCTTCAGCAAGTGCCGCTACATCAGCTCATCAAATGATTGTATGAAAGAGCATTCTTCCATGCCTTCATATACCAATGTATGTTGATATGAAGTGGCTTCAGCACATCCAAGAACTTATTGAACTGCTTTTCTTGATAAACCTTCTTTAATCTCTGAGGAAAAAGTGGAGGAGGTCTTTCAGGAATCAGTTTGGGTATAGTAGGAGATGCTGCATCATCAAGTATTTTCTCTACAACTACAGGTTGCTCTGTTGCAGCATCTTCTATTACTACTTTCTTTTCAGTCTGACTTTTTCACCTCTGATTTCTTCTTTGGTTCAACAACTTCCACATCTTTACCACTTTTCAAGTGAATCACCTTGCACGGTTCATTTCCTCCTCCAGAGCTAGAGGCTTTAGGATCTTCATTAGATGTAGGTAGTGTACCAATCTGCCTTGAGTAGAGTGCACTGGCTAGCTGTTTGATAGCGTGCGAATGCACGTGCGATTCCGGCAAGTGTACCGGATCGTCGCCAAGTAATAAAAGATATCGATCCCACAGAGACTGTGTTCTCGAATCGCAACTAATTATCAAATCGATTAGATCTGGACTGTTTAAAAAGATTTTTATATTTTTGAAATGGTTTTTGAATTTGAATTTAAGAGATAAAACAGAATCAAACAAAACAGAAAACAAATCTTTTTGATTTTTCAGATCTAAATGGGTTCCTAGGGATTTAGGTTACCACAAGATCGTTTACATTATGAAGTTGATTACCCTTGTTAATTAGCGAAATTGCCTTGAAGGCGAGTTTATCCTCCGATAGCTTAAGCTCCTCTCGGGTTACAAAAGCCGTGCCCAATTGACCCGACCCTACTCTACCGTGGTAGTCGATCCCATATTGAACCCTTTGCGTTTCGTGACAACTCGTTGATCCTCGAGGGACGGCTTCTAACTCTCGTGATTTCAGTCCCAAGTCTGACTCTATAGATCCGACACCTAGGTTCACCGCTAGGTTCCTCCCTAGAATGTCTAAGTCATGCAAATAACCTAAGTTCACCGCTAGGTTCCTCCTTAGAATATCTACGTCTCGGCGATAAGCGTCGTGAACTTTACGTGTGAAACACACTAGAAATCCTAAGTTCACCGCTAGGTTCCTCCTTAGAACGTCTACGTCACGCAAATAAGCGGTCGCCGATTTTACGATTGATTAAACACTAGAAATCAGATCTAAAGTAAATCGTAATTAACAAAGAGTTTACATCAAATTTACATCATAAACAAACTTGGGCAGAGCCCTAATCCCTAGAAACTATGCTACTACTCACGCCTTGCCATGGAGATGACAGGCATGATTACAAATAACATGAAAATAACTAAGAGAAGAAGGAGAAGAAGAAAGAGATCCTAAATCTATGCCTAGAGTAGTAGCCCCAAAGGTCTGAGTTTTACTGCCTCTGCCTGGTCCCTTATTTATAGAATTGGGCAGTTAGAGTCCTAATCCAACTCAAATTAGATCCAATTCTGTTACTTCTGAGCCAAGTAATACGCGTCACGGCCGTGACGGATTCTGCCTTGAAAATTCTTCACTGGTTGGTCTGTCATGGCCGTGATGCTCATCACGGCCTGGCCGTGACGGCCATCACGGCCGTGATGGCCATCATGGCCTGGCCCTGACAGCTTCTGACTTGTGGTGGTTTTGGGTCACGGCCGTGATGGCTATCACAGCTAGGCCGTGACAGACTCTGACTTCAGCCTTTGTTCTTTTTCAGTTTTGCTCGATCATGGCCGTGATGGGCTCTGTTTGGCTCATTTTCTTCAGTTTTAAAGCTCCATCTTCATCCAAACTTCATCATGGTTGATCTTGAGCAATTTACCCTTGATATCTGCAAAACAACACACGAAAACCGCTTTACCCGTTCCAAAGGAAAATTAACCTAAAATCTAATAAAAATATGCCTAAACTACATGAAAATGCATGCAAAATGATGGACAAAGATGAGGTGGAATCACACTCATCACTGTTCCACTTGAGTTTCCAAATTTCTCATTCCAGCCTTGGTTTCTGTCATAAATGCCTTTAGAACAAATTCTAGAGATGGTTCTAGAGCTTTCTGTTGTACTTGTGGTTGCTGCTGCTGATTGTATCCAGGGGGTGGATTCAGAGTGTTACTGTAGTTTGAGTATTTCTGATTAGGATGTTGTGATGGTTGCCACCCTCCATTATATGTATTACCATAGGAATTGTTTCCTCTGTTGTTATTGTTCCCTATATAATTAATTGAGGCAGGATTTGCAGAACAGTTCTCAAAAAGGTGTTCTCTACCACACTATACACAGGAAACATAATCTGCACTATAAATCTGTTCATTTACCATTTATTCAGTTCTGATAGGTGGAGCCATAGAGTTTCCTTGGTTTCCCATAGTCATTCCCTTTACCATATTGGTTAAGGCAAGTATCTGAGCTGAAAGAACATATATCTCACTCACTTCATAGGCTCAAGCTACAGCATTAACCTTGCCAGGAGCAAGTCTAGTTGTTGGCCACTGAGAACTGTTAGCTGCAATTCTCTCTATCAGAGCATGGGCTTCATTGTAAGATTTAGTGAGCAGAAAGCCTCAAGCTGAAGCATCCAACATCATCCTTGACTAGGTGAGACACCACTGTAGAAGTGCTCCATCTGAATACAATATGTGATGCCATGATGTGGACACTTCTTCAATAATTCCTTGAATCTCTCCCAAGCTTCAAATAATGGCTCATCATCATGTTGCCTGAAAGCCATGATCTCATTTCTCAGCTTTGTATTCATGGTTGGAGGGAAGAACTTCACAAGAAATCTCTCAGCCAATTTGTTCCATGAGTCAACTGAGTTTGGCTCTAGAGTATTCAACTAATTCTTTGCCTTGCCTCCCAAGGAAAATGGGAACAATCTCAGTCTGAATTCATCATCAGTGATGCCTGGAATCTTGAAGTTGCTTGCACATTTAGAAATTGCTTCAAGTTCAAGTGAGGATCCTCTGTTACAACACCATTAAATTGTCCCATTGCTTGCAGCATTTGGAACATCACTGGTTTAAACTCAAGCTGTGGTGCAGTGATTTGAGTCCTCGTAATTCCAATATTCATAGATTCAGGGTCAAACACAACATACCCTCTGATTGCACTGTCCCTATTGTTGGCTAGAGCCATACTATCATGCTGCTCTTCTTCAGCCATTTCAGAGCTTGCAATAGATAGTGTTGCAGCAACAAATAATGTTGCAGCAAAAGCTGGTGTGAAGTTTGATGAAGCACTGAATTCCAACTCAGGAATGGACTGAACAATTTGATCTCTTCTAAGTCACCTGAATGTCCTTTCAATCTCTGGATCAAGTATGTATTCAGGTGTCAAAAACCTGTGCATACAGTTTATGTACCTGATGCTATAGCAAATCACCCAGAATATTAGAAAATCTAACTACAGAACTAATAATCTAAAAACAGAATTTTAACACCATTAACAATCCCCGACAACGGTGCCAAAAACATGTTGTGTTAAAAAGTGCAATGTGCAAGTATACACAATCGTAACAAGTAATAAAGAGTAAGTAAGAGATCATTTCCACAAGGATTAGAATGCTGTAGCAATTACCAAAGTTCAGATTAGTTGTTCTTGGAAGTTAAGATTAAGGGGTAACCAAATAGTGTGTGAAAGTGTTGATTTTCAAATAATAAAAAGAACAATATGAAAAAGCGGTAATAAGAGAACAAGATAATAAAATGGGGTTGTGAACAAAGATGGTAAAAAAACTACTGGTATGATCCCTTGTAGTTTTAGTTTAGCTTCAGTTATGCTTCGCCATGCTACAGCATTTAGCTCTAGGAAATTAAAGTTGTGTTTTCCAACACTTGAAATATAAGGTTCATTAAATGCCTTCTATTCCTAGATTCATATTAATTACACCCTCTTATTAATAAGCATGTTCCATCTAGCTTGAGGACTTGAATGATTATTCCTAATCCATTCAACATCTACTAATTTTCCAATTAGAGACTTAACCCTTATCTCATAACCAAATCCACTTAACTTCACTTTTCCAAGTTCAGCAAGCTAAAGTTCTATTTAAGATGGCCATGCTTAAATAAAACAGAATATAAACACATATTAAGAGAAAATGCAGCAGCAAAGCATCACATAACAACAACTAACATTCATTACAAGTTCAGCATACCAGTACACTGCAGCAAACTAGCTCATACTGAGCTTACAAAATCTGGAAATAAAATAAGAACTGGAAGAAGAAGCCATGGGAGCAAGAAAATGAATAATGGAGAGGAGGAAGAAGATCATCCAGTTGTTGTCTTGCACCCCCAGCTGCTGTCTTCTGATATGAGACAACCCCTTTTTTAAAAGTAAGGAATATTCCCTTTTTTTAGGGTTTTACAAAGGCACTTTTATCTTTCCTACTTTTGGGCCAACCAAAATAATGGTAGAATAAGTGTCTTGCCCCAATTCATTAATTGCACCAGGACAAAACCCACCGCATGTGACCGGGCCACGTCCTTAGCTTTTAGCACAGCCCACGGGAGAGAGAAAGTGGTCCCACTTTTGTCCTTTTCTGATAAGGAATTCGCGTCCATATGCTGCAGCAAGACCATAGAATTTTCTAGCATCTTGTCAGGAGTTCGCGCCCAGATGCTGCAGCATGCCCAGAACATTGCCAGCAGCTTGTCTAAACTTCAACAAAAACCTAAAAAAATCAAAAAACACATTAAACATATTCCTAGACACTCAAAAAGCAGAAAATTAAATGAAATTTATAGAGAGACATATTACACTAAACTAACTTAAAACACCTAAAACATCTACATAAAATACTTAAAGTTACAAAAACTCATGCTTAGAAAAAGTAAATAACTGTCATTTCTAAGAGTTATCAGCAGTGGGTACTTTTCTACAACTCTAGTTTGAGACTATTTCCGAGAAAGCTGAAATCTTGATGGTCCGGACCCTTCAAGGTCCATATTGTTTTTCCTCATGGAGCGGTAGAATTAGAGGGCAATGACCCTGGAGATATCTTCAAGGTGAATGGCCAAAGGCTCAAGCACAACTAAGGGGAAGCATTTCAAGAGGATCAACAAATTTTCAAGCTTGACTAGCCCTTAGGGGCCATTCCAGTTAGGCTCAAGACGTTAAACAAGCGCTACTTGGGAGGCAACCCAAGCTTTATATCCTTTTATGCATTTATAGAGTCATAAAAACTTAAAAAGTGTCTTCATATAGGGTCCTTAGTTAGCAAATTGCATTAGGGAAGCATGTAGGACTTAGTTGTATTTAGGAATTAAGGGGGCAAAATGTGTCTCTGGCTCGCCCCATGAGCAAGGATTCACCCTGCGAGCCAGAGGAATGTGAAAATGCCTGTCTTTGGCTCGCCTCGCGAACCAGGCCTCGCCTCGCGAGACCTGGAAACTCGAGGAAGGCAATAAATGTAGGCACGCCTCGCAAACTATTGGTTGCCTCGCAAGCCTGAATGACAAAAACTCAGAGGTCAAAACATCTTTCTGCCTCATGTCGTGAGAACATGCTTGCCTGATGATTCTGGGCAGCTATGAACACCATAGGAAAGCCCAGATTTGCCTCGCGAGACGGTGCTCACCTCGCGAATCTGGGAAGATGATAAGGGGCAGATTTTCCAGATTTGCCTCGTAAATCGTGGCTCGCCCCTCGAAACCCAAAATTAGGGTTTCTGATTTGGGGAATTTTAAGTTTTCGCCTCGCGAGAGGTTACTCGCCTTGTGAGCGGGAGGAAGTTTTAGTGCCTCGCGAGACAGAAGAGAGCCAATTTTCTGAAAAATTCCAAAAACTCTTTCTTATTCTCTCTCGTGTGCATGAACAACAGGGGCAAAGAATCACCACTTCTCATCACCCTCTTCACACTAACACTCCCAATCACACACCAAGGGTAAGTTCTTTATTCTAAACTTGTGTTTATATGATTTTGAACATGAATATCAAAGAAACTTCCATCTTTTCTTGAAATCCGAATGCAACATGGATAGGGGAATATGAACATACTTATATGCATCAATATCCATGATCAATTATTATTTTTTTAAAAATGTGTTAGGATTCTTGATATTGGTTCTTGCGAGCATATGCAATTGTGATATGAACATATGAGAGTGATGAGGAATTTGAATAGTTTAGTATGTTATGAGATTGCTCTCTTTGAATGAACTGATGATATAAATGACAGTGTAGGATAGATTTCTGAATTCTGCACTTTGATTCTGTTATGAACTGTTTTGGGACTTTTCTGGATTTCAGGTTATGACTCCCCCGAAAATGTGGAAAACAGTCGGTTAAGCGCAAGTAGTGTCAGTCTGCTCAGGGGGATCAACAGATGTTCTCTGAGGGACCATTTTCCTCTTCCAGGGCTCCTGCATCTTCCCCTATCTTCCGATTTCCTCTTCATGAGGATCATTCGGATTTGGTAAGGAAGAAGGAGATTGTCCTTGAGAGGAGGGTGGTCCTTGTAGGGAACACCTACTCCATCATCTCTGAGAAGATAGTTCGGAGGGGTTGGGGTATGTTGGCTAACCTTCCTCAGCGAGTTGATGTTAAACTCATCAAGGAATTTTATGCCAAAGCCCTTAACCCCAACATCATTGACCCGGGGTGTATCTCTATGGTCAGGGGTGGACATAGCTTTCACAGCTGAGGACATCAACAACTGCCTGAGTATTCCAAATACATGGGGTGAGAGGAGCTAGCATGCTGAGATGCCGACAGTTCAGGTCCTAGCCGGGTCCATTTTGGAGACATGCTGCAGGGCTGGGGCCCAATAGGAAGTAGGGACCTCTGGGAACCTACTGAGGCTCAAGAGGCAGGATCTTAATCTTATGGCCCGGTTTTGGTCGGCATTTGTACATGCCAACCTCATGGTGATCTCTCACGAGTACATCGTGACTACTGTGCTAGCCCACCTCATCTATGCCATCATGAAGGAGAAGAGCATCGATGCAGGCTCAATCATCGCCACTGACATCCTACAGAAGGCCAACTCCAAGAACAGTAAGGAGGTGCTGGCTCATGGCTTCCTCATCACAAAGATGATGGTGCGGGCACATATTACTGTTTCTGAGGAGACTGAGGAAGTCCCTAGACAACCTATTGACAGAGATTACATCAGCAGCCAGCAGGGCAGCTCCCACGTAAGTCACTATCAGCGGAGATGATTTTCCTCTTGCAAAACCAATAGGCAGAGCAGAGATCCCATGAGGTGCTTCGACACTTCTTTAGGGAGACGTCTTTGGTATAGTAGGAGGGCCGGGTACCCATTGTTGTTCTGGCTTAAACGACTCAAGAGGGGGGGTGAATTGAGTTTTCAAAGAAAATATTTCCCTCTTAAAACTTTTTCACAAAGCTTTATAAATCAGAGTGGAGGATTTGTGTTCTCAAGATCTTTTATAAAATCAATGAAGGGTTTTTACAAAATCTTGAATAGAAGGTGATGACGATAAGAAAGATTAATAACGAATAGGTTCAGGTTCAATAACTCAGTAATAACAAAATACAGTTTATACAGATCAAGAATAGAAATTATATTTGAACTTTAAACATCAAAATCACAGGTTCTTGATCATAAACTGAAATTAAAGAGTTTGAGTTTAGAGATACTACACGACCAGATTTATCCTGGTTCAGTCACCACCACTGTGACCTACATCCAGTCCCCACTCCACCTGTGGGATTTCACACACTAACACATAAGCTTCGCCAGGTAGCTTGAAAAACCTTTAGACCACCGAGCACTCCTTCACCTCGAGATACCACACTCTTGTGAAGAGCCTCAATGTTCTTCCTTAGGGATACCTCACCCTAATCACTCGGAGAGACTCCCTCTCTCTTTACAATCGAAAAGTAAAAAGTTGTTTCCTAACTCTTAATAGTCAGATAAAACAAATTGAAGCACTTATGAGTATTGAAACACTCTTTTCACAGTAAGCTCAATGAAGATGATGAATGATATGTGTATCGTTATAATTCTTTTGTTATTCATTATGATTCTTCTTAAAGTGTTCCTTTGATCCCTCTTTATATAGAAAACGAGTTATAGTCGTTGGGATCAATTAAAACAGATCCGTATCTGATTTAACAGAATCTGTTTTCTTGATTCTCGTTCTTGAGATAAGATTCTGATAGTTCTTATAGATTCGCGTCCATAAAATAACGAGTCCATTTGGAAAAATAGTCGCGTCCATCTAGCCATTAAGATTTTACATTCGGATGGGATAGTAGACGAGCTCCATATGCCACGTCGATGGACGGATACTCCTTTAAGAACTTAGCAAGTCCAAAGACATGAGTGGACGAGTGCTTATGTCACTTTAGTGGACGAGCGCTTCTGTCACTTTAGTGGACGAGTACTTCTGTCACTTTAGTCGACGAGTGCTTGTATCACTTTAGTGGATGAGAACTTCTGTCACTTTAGTGGACGAGCGCTTGTGTCACTTTAGTGGACGAGCGCTTCTGTCACTTGTGTTGGACGAGCGCTTCTATCACTTCTGTTTGGATGTGCTCTTCTATCACTTGTGTTGGACGTGCGCTTATATTCCTTGTGTTGGACGAGCGCTTCTTATGAAATCTTATTTTCAAAAATCATTTTCATTAACGAAAACTTATTCCTTTTAATGCAGGTTATGAAAGATGATTTTCGTCATGCATCTTTTTGATTGAGCTTCTTTTTGACTAAGAGATTTCTTTCTCTTACAAATCATCTAAGACTTAAATCTAATTTCTCTGTTAAGCTTTTTTCTTGATGATTCCTTTGATCTCTGTCTTTGCTCTTTGATTCCTTCAAGTTCTTCCTTGAATATTCTCATTTGATTGCTCATTGAGCTTGTTGAATATTGCTTGATACATGTCTTTACAATTTGACACTAAACACTTGCATACACATTAAGTTGTATTTGTCATATATCAAAATCTTTAAGTCATTGAATCTAACACCCATCTACCCATCTGAGGAGGACTTAGCATCTCGGCTATGGTGGCAGGACTATCCTGGGGACCATGATGCTCAACCACAGGGGGGTGCCCGAGGTCCCAGATGATGAGGCGGCTGCTCAAGGTAACCAGGAGGATGACTTGTTAGAGCAGATTGATTTCAGTTGATGTGGCGAAAACTGTGAAACATATTACAAGGACTCTAAAAGGATTGAACCTTTCTAAGGCTAAACTTCCCCAAACATAAACTTAGACATGAAAAACAAACATAACAAGCCCATACAAACGTATATATAACATGTATAAATCCATTAAGCTTATTTAAGAAAAACGGGGTGTTACATTATTGACCCACTTTTACTTGTGAATAATTAGATGCAATTCATAATCTCTCCGGACCACCCCGAATTCCAAAACATCAAAGATTTGATCCGAGATAGATGAATTCCATTCCTGGAAATTGAAAGCTTAACTCAAGAACAAGGGGAAAAGATTTTATTGGATTCCTATCCCGGATTCAATTCATCTCGTTTAGAGTTTTGTCTGGGTGCAAATGAGTATGTCAGGATTGAGATTCGTAGAGAGATTGAAGAAAGAGAAAGATACCGTCCATCATGCATTAGTGATGGGCATAAATGGTATGATGAGTTTCTTGCAAAGAAGATAAGGAAACCAAATCAAATCCCATTCCCAGAAGTTGAAAGCTATAAAGAGGAAGAGGCGGAAAGATGGGATGAGGCTTGGTTGGAAACTGTCAAGAGTGTGAATGACTATGCATGGCAATTAATGGAGAAAGCTAGGCTTGCTAAGCTAGCAAAGAAAGTAAAGAACGATATGGAAAAGGCAAAACATGCTAATGAGAGCATGGGGACCGCTCGGGCCCCTTAAGATAACTTTTTCTAAACTCAACTCCATTTCTTTTCTTTTCTTTCCCCTTTCTCTCTTCTTTTCAATATGCTTGCTTGTTAAAAATTGGTCAATAAGAAAAACCATAGTGTCGTCGAGTCTAGTTGGTAAGTTTGTGGATTAAATTGAATTCAACTTAGTTGAATGCATGAGTTTTTGTGAAAAGCATTTTGATGAACCCCTCTCGATGTTTTGAAAGTTTAAATCCCCATGTAAAAATTGAAAATAAGAACTTAGAGAGTTTTTGTTATGATTGCATGATTTATAATAAGTTTGGGGTGAAGGGGTGCATATTCTAGGAATTGTATATCGGTCAAACAATTTGCGAAAATGTCTGGGTGAGGAATTGAGCCTCCAACATTATTTGAATTGAATGAATCACTTTAAGTTGTATTTTCTCGGATTTGCTTGAATCACTTCATTGTTTCATATTTATATGTTGCATCATATTATCTAGGTAATTTTTCTTTGAATTAGCTACTTGGCCTAATGAACCAATCTTGATGCATGTTCCCTAGTTAGCCACATTGAGCCTTAAAGCCTATTGTTCTTAATGACCTTAGGCTACAAGCCATAAATCCGGAAAAACAATGTCAACCTAATCCTAGGATTTAGGAGAGCATGAAAACTTAGCAATGTAAGTGTTGTTTTGAAACTAAGTTTGGGGTGACTACAAGGTTTATCATGTTGTTTTGGTTGAGAAAAAGAAAAAACAAAAAGGTTGAAGCCAAAGGCTTAAGAAAGAAAATGATTTCAAAAATGCCAAAAAGGGCAAAGTGAAAAATATGTGAAAAAGGAAAAGGTTGTAGCCACCCAAAGTCTGAAAAAGTGAAAAACATAAAAATAAATGAGTGTAAGGTCAAAAAGTATAATTTCATATTTCATGCTCTCATAAATCTTAAGGACTTAGCCTTGATCCTTTTCATATCCTACCTTGAGTCAGGCCACATTACTGATGAGTGTGATTACACCTCATGTTTCATTGTCATTTTGGATGCATTTTCATATAGTTTAGGCATATTTAATTTGATTTTTGTTAATTTTTACCTTGGAACGGGTAAGACGGTTTTGTGGTTTTGTTTTGCATAAATTAAGGGTTAAATGATCAGGATCAACCATGATGAAGCTTGGATGAAGATGGGGCTTGAAAAGTGAAGAAAATGAGCCAAACAAAGCCCATCACGGCCATGATCGAGCAATAACTGAAAAGAAAGAAGGCAAAAGTCAGAACTGGTCACGGCCTAGCCGTGATGCCCATCACGGCCGTGACATGTCAGATGAACCAGACCCTCACAGGCAGAACTGATCATGGCCTAGCCGTGATGGTGGTCACGGTCGCGACAAACCATTCAGCAGAGCAACTTCCAAGCCAGAATCTGTCACGGCCTGGCCGTGATGCCCATCACGGCCATGACGCGTGATATTTGGATCTGATGAAATTGATTTGGATCTAAATTTGTGTTTGATTAGGATTCAAACTTCCCTAATCTATAAATAAGGCATCTGGGCAGAGGCAAAGGGAGACTTTTGGGGGCTGTTACTCTTAGGCTATAATTTAGGATCTCTCTTCTTCTTCCTCCTCTCTTCTCTTATTTTTATTTTCATGTTGTTGTTAACCAAGCTTGTCATCACCATGACAAGGCTTGAGTAGTAGTTTAATTTCTAGGGATTGGGGCTATGCCCAAGATCTGTTTTCATGTTATGAATTGATTTCGATTTCTTGTTAATTACGATTTTACTTTAGATCTGATTTCTAGTGTTTTAATTACTCATAAATTCAGCGGCCGCTTATTTGCACGACGTAGATATTCTAAGGAGGAACCTATCGGTGAACTTAGGTATCGGATCTATAGAATCAGACTTAGGACGTAAATCACGAGAGTTAGAAGCGGTCCTTCGAGGATTAACGAATTATCACAAAGCGTAAATGGTTCAATCTAAATTCGACTACCACGAGAGTAGGGGTTGGTTTAATTGGGCAAAGTTTTTGTAACCAGAGAGGGAGCATTAACTATTCGAGAATAAATTCGCCTTCAAGGCAATTTCGATAATTAACAAGGGATAATCAATTTAGTAACATAAGCGATCTTGTTGGTAACCAAAATCCCTAGGAATCCATTTAGATCTGAAAAACCATAAATTGATTTACTTTATGTTTTACTTGATTGCATTCCTTATCTGATTTTCTAAGTTATCTCTTATTTTAAATATCAAAAAACCTTTTCAAAATCCTTTTCTAAAGTCCAGTTTAGTCAATTTGATAATTAGTTGCGATTTGAGATCACGGTCTCTGTGGGATCGATATCTTTTTATTACTTGGCGATAATCCGGTACACTTACCGAATCGCACGACGTGCATCGCATGACATCAAGTTTTTGGCGCCGTTGTCGGGGACTGTGTTTCCTTGAATCTCAATTTAATTTTTAGATTGATTTTTCTGGACTTTTTCTTTTTCTTTTTAATTGTTGTTTTTTATTTAAAAAAATCTTCATCAATCTCTTTCTCTGTTTTTAGCATATATCTCTTTGTGTTTTCTCTTTTATGCAAAGATCACTAAGTCTTGGAAACCTTAGTGAGGTCGACCCCGAAGTCGAAAGGACCTTTCACAGACGAAGGAGACTACAAAGAGAGAGAGAGATAGGTTGATTCCCATTCCACTCATGGTGAAGGACTACGCAGCCCCAAATGCGAGGGGTTTGCGAACTGGGATTGCTAGGCTAGAGATCGAGGCGGAGAACTACACTATACCGCCTATGCTAATTAACATTATTAGGCAACATCAATTCGGAGGATTGCCCTCGGAGGACCCAACTGACCACGTGGAGACATTCTTGGAATTCACCGATGCAGTTAGAATTCATGGCGCCCCGGTTGATGCTATTCGCTTGAGGTTATTCCCCTCCTCTCTGACTGGAAAGGCGAAAGCTTGGCTAAAGCAAATACCCGCTAATACCTTGTCGACTTGGGACCAACTAGAGCAGGCGTTCTTGGAGAAATTCTTCCCTCCATCCAAGACGACCTACATATGAACCCAGATCACCGGCTTCTTCCAAAAAAGACAGAGAATGCTTATCAGAAGCTTGGGATCGCTACAAGGGATTGCTGGAGTCATGCCCACATCATGGACTCGAGAGGTGGTTGTTAGTGCACACCTTCTACAACGGATTGGATTACTCTTCGAAGGTGTCACTTGACTCCGCAGCTGGTGGAGCCTTTATGAATAGGCCTCTGACTGAGGCATTCAACATCATTGAAAACGTGGCCACCAACTACCACCAATGGGGTTCAGAAAGAGGTAATAACCCGAAAAAGATTTTGGAGGGTAAGTTTGAAATGAATAGCATTGATCTTATAATGTCTAAAATAGACTCACTGAATAAACGCTTTGATCATCTTGAAAGAGCTAACGTGAGTTCAATGGGTGCTACTAACATTGTTTGTGAGATTTGTAGAATGCAGGGACATGACATAATGGAGTGCCCACAGGGTATTGCTCATGGATCCGGCGCTTCGGGGGAACAAGTGAACTCTTGTGACAACTTCTGCGACATGAAACCGAAGTTACCCAATTATGCTCCCCCAAATCCTTTCAACCAAGGAAGGAAGAACAGTCCTTACCTCTCCTACGGGAACTATAGCAACATGCTGAACCACGAGTTCCAAGAAGGCCAAGGTAACAGGAAACCCGCACCGGGGTATCCTCAGGTACAGAAGTCTAAACTCGAGTCTTTATTGGAAAGTTTTGTAGAAACTCAAAGAAAACAAAATGAAGAGTTTAGACAACAAGGTAGGGCAGTAAACGAGGCAATAAAAGAGCTAGCATCTAAGGTAGATAACTTAGCCATTCATGACAAGATGCTAGAAACTCAGATTGCCCAACAAGCCAACACATACTCTAGACCTAACGGTACGTTCCCGGGGCAACCCGAAGTTAATCCCAATGAACATTGTAATGCCATATACTTGAGGGATGATAAGCTTGGGGTAGCTGAAAAGGACGTGGAACCAGAGGAGGGCATGAGCGAAGAGGAAGAGACAGAGCCAAAATACGTCCCTCCACCACCGTACCAACCCCCAATACCTTTCCCACAAAGGTTGGTCAAGAGAAAGTTAGTAGATATAGAAACTAATATGCCTCATAAGCTGAAAGACCCAGGTAGTTTCTCTATCGCTTGCTCAATTGAAGAAGTGCAAATAGACCAAGCCTTGTGTGACTTAGGGGCTAGTGCGAGCTTGATGCCACTTTCTATCTTGGAAAGGTTGGGAACCAAGGAGTTGAGTCCATTCAAATTCTATTTACAATTTGCGGATGGTTCAACTAAAACCCCTCTAGGCATACTAGAGAACATTCTCGTAAAGTTAGGGAAATTTTTCATCCCTACCGATTTCCTGATATTGGATATGAACGGGAATTCTAAATTCCCAATCATTCTAGGAAGGCCATTCTTGGCCAACGCTGGAGCATTAATAGATGTAAAGAATGACAAACTCTCTCTGAATGTAGAGGAAGGTAGGGTAGATTTTGAATTGACTAACTCATATAACAACCCTCCTTTTGAGAGTCATGTGTGCAGGATCGATATAACGTCTCCAGTGGTAAAGGAAGAGCTCAACATGGAAGCAACTCCAAAGATTTGCATGGCAAATGATGCACCCAGTAGTGATGAAATTGGAGTTGCTCATCATGTGGAAACAAAACTTCCGTCGGGAGGGAGTAAGGCCATGAAGCTCAGAGTGAAAAGAGAAAAGCGGAAGCACAATTGGCCATATGAGCAAAATCAGCTCTTTGAAGGACTCCCGTGGAAGAGAAGTGTTCCTGCACTTCTATGCCCAGTCGACCTCGGTTGATTGAAAGAAGTATGGTCAAGCTTAAGACCGTAAATAAGCGCTTCTTGGGAGGCAACCCAAGCTTTCTTTCCCTTTTCCATTTTTTTTTGAATAATTTGAGAAGATAAGAAAAGAAAGATCACTAATTGATGATTTTTGCCAAGTGTTTTCAGGTTAAGAAGGAAGGAAGAGCAAAAAGGGCAAGGACAAATAAAGTCAGAAATCATCACGCCCAGGTCGTGACAGTGGTCACGACCGTGATGAACTAACCAGAGAAGACCAGAAAGGATCACGGCCCAGCCGTGACATCCATCACGGGCGTGATGAGTAGGAACCTAAAGAATAGAGTATATCACGGCCTAGCCGTGATGGAAGTCACGGCCGTGACAGGCCAGCTCCTGAAGACCAGAATTGATCACGGCCTGCCCGTGATGAGCCTCACGGCCGTGATGAGCCTCACGGCCGTGATACAATTTCAAACAACCTTTTGACTGGCATGTGAGCCAGCAACCTCTACCACCTCGGTGAGTTGTTCCATTTTTCTCCTCTCTCCAACTTGATTATTTACACTAGGGACAATGTAAGCAATTAAGCTTGGGGTAGGGGTATTTTTGCAATTTTTTTTATTTTTTCATTTTTCATGTTTCATTCATATAAGCATAGTTTTACATGATCGCATGATTAGATTGCCCTTTGCTTAGATTACGCACCCGATTGCGAGAACTTAGTGCCAAATAAATTGAGATAGTAAATTTTTGAACCCAATTTTTTTTATTCTTGTGATAAGGCTAAAAATAAAAATGCTTGAGATAATCTTTTGATAGTTGATAATTAGCATGTGGTTCCTTAGATTTGTGCTTCTCGTTGATTTTAAACTACTAAATGTGAGATTTTTGAGCCAAAAAGGGATACTCACTAAATCTACCCCATTCTTTGTGATAGAGTGTTTTATTCCTATTGGATTGTATTTTCTAGAACCTGACTTGAAACCATTTTGAAACTTAAAAATTTTTGAAAACATTTTTGGAAATGATTGAGGCACTAGGTATTTTTCCGGCCTTCCGAGCTTTGATTGATTAAATGCTACCCCTTAGTTGCCCAATTTTGAGCCTAAAAGAATAAAATACTTTTCTTGGTACCTTCAATTACTTTGATGAATAATGCTTGGTATGGCACCTTTTAAAGTATTACAAAAGGGTAAAAAGGTAGTTTGAAAAAGTATGGGATTAGAAAGTTAGAAAATATTTCTCTTGAGCTGAAAATCTCCCATTCTCCAAATAAATAAAATGAAATAAACACAAAAAAATGGAGAAGAGGACGACAAAAAGAAAGTGAGAAATAAAATGAAATAAAATAAAAAGAAGGAAAGAAAGGTGGAAAAATGAATCAAAGCCCAAAAAGGTATTTTAGAAGGTGTCATGCTTTGCAATGTTTGATAATTTGTTTAGCCTTCTCGAAATTTCATTTTCTTGATTTCCCCACCTAACAATTAATCCCATGGCCCCATTACAACCAAAGTAAAAGACCTCTTGATTCTTATGTGTTATCATTAATAAAGTAGAGATTTGGTTAGTAGTCAAGCTTATGGTAGAGTACCTTCCTTGAGGAAATTGAGTGAATTGTCATATACCCTTAAACACTTGAGTGAGGTGAGAAGAGTGGCCGAATCAGTGAGAATATGAATTTAAAGAACCTAAGCTTCTAATTGGACTTGAAATCGATTATCTCTTGGGGATTTATTGAATATGTCTGTTACTTGGATTAGTTACTCGGGTTCTTGGTTCACTATCCATGCTCTGATTATTTATATCTTCTGGCCTTAGTGATTGCTTGAGGACAAGCAAAATCTTAAGCGTGGGGTGATTTGATGAGTGTGATTACACCTCATGTTTCATTGTCATTTTGCATGCATTTTAATATAGTTTAGGCATATTTAATTTGATTTTTGTTAATTTTTACCTTGGAATGGGTAAGGCGGTTTTGTGGTGTTGTTTTGCAGAAATTAAGGGTTAAATGCTCAGGATCAACCATGATGGAGCTTGGATGAAGATGGGACTTGAAAAGTGAAGAAAATGAGCCAAACAGAGCCCATCACAACCTAGACGTGATGCCCATCATGGCCATGATCGAGCAATAACTGAAAAAAAAGAAGGCAAAAGTCAGAACTGGTCACGGCCCAGCTGTGATGCCCATCACAGCCGTGACATGTCAGCTGAATCAGACCCTCACAGGCAGAACTGATCACGGCCTAGCCGTGATGGTGGTCACGACCGTGACAGACCATTCAGTAGAGCAACTTCCAAGCCAGAATCCGTCACAGCCTGGCCGTGATGCCCATCACGGCCGTGACGCGTGATATTTGGATCTGATGAAATTGATTTGGATCTAAATTTGTGTTTGATTAGGATTCAAACTTCCCTAATCTATAAATAAGGCATCTGGGCAGAGGCAAAGGGAGACTTTTGGGGGCTGTTACTCTTAGGCTATAATTTAGGATCTCTCTTCTTCTTCCTCCTCTCTTCTCTTATTTTTATTTTCATGTTGTTGTTAACCAAGCTTGTCATCACCATGACAAGCCTTGAGTAGTAGTTTAATTTCTGGGGATTAGGGCTATGCCCAAGATCTGTTTTCTTGTTATGAATTGATTTCGATTTCTTGTTAATTACGATTTTACTTTAGATCTGATTTCGAGTGTTTTAATTACTCGTAAATTCGGCGGCCGCTTATTTGCGTGACGTAGATATTCTAAGGAGGAACCTAGCGGTGAACTTAAGTATCAGATCTATAGAATCAGACATAGGACTTAAATAACGAGAGTTAGAAGCGGTCCTTCAAGGATTAATGAATTGTCACAAAGCGTAAAGGGTTCAATCTAAATTCGGCTACCACGAGAGTAGGGGTTGGTTTAATTGGGCATGGTTTTTGTAACCCGAGAGGGAGCATTAACTATTCGACGATAAATTCGCCTTCAAGGCAATTTCGATAATTAACAAGGGATAATCAATTTAGTAACATAAGAGATCTTGTTGGTAACCCAAATCCCTAGGAATCCATTTAGATCTGAAAAACCATAAATTGATTTACTTTCTGTTCTACTTGATTGCATTCCTTATCTGATTTTCTAAGATATCTCTTATTTCAAATATCAAAAAACCTTTTCAAAATCCTTTTCTAAAGTCCAGTTTAGTCAATTTGATAATTAGTTGCGATTTGAGATCGTGGTCTCTAGGGGATCGATATCTTTTTATTACTTGGCGACAATCTGGTACACTTGCTGGATCGCATGACGTGCATCGCACGACATCAAGTTTTTGCTGTTCTTCCTTCCCTAGCAATTGTGAGGGAAGCAATTGTTTGAAATTTGTGATCTTCCTTTTGTGTGTATGTTGGATCCTGACAGCGCGCCGCTCGAGAACGACTCGACGCTTGCGCGTGCGTTTTCGGCAAGTGTACCGGACTGTCGCCAAGTAATAAAAGATATCGATCACACAGAGACTGTGATCCCGAATCGCAATCAATTCTCAAATCGAGTAAATCTGGACTGTATGAAAGGGTTTTGAAAAAGGTTTTTAATTAAGAGATAGATAAAACAGAATCAAATAAAACATAAAACAAATCTTTTTTGGTTTTTCAGATCTAAATGGGTTCCTAGGGATTTTAGGTTACCAACAAGATCATTTACGTTGCTAAGTCTGATTTACCCTTGTTAATTAACGAAATTGCCTTAAAGACGAGTTTATCCTTTAATAGTTTAAGCTCCCTCTCGGGTTACAAAAATCGTGCCCAATTGACCCAACCCCTACTCTCGTGGTAGTCGAACTCAGATTGGACCCTTTGCGTTTCGTGACAACTCATTGATCCTCGAGGGACGGCTTCTAACTCTCGTGATTTCAGTCCCAAGTCTGACTTCTATAGATCCGACACCTAAGTTCACTGCTAGGTTCCTCCTTAAAATGTCTAAGTCATGCAAATAAACCTAAGTTCACCGCTAGGTTCCTCCTTAGATCATCCACATCTCACAAACAAGAGGCCGCCGAATTTTACGAGTGAAAAACACTAGAAATCCTAAGTTCACCGCTAGGTTCCTCCTTAGAATGTCTACGTCCCGCAAATAAGCGGTCGCCGAATTTACGAGTGATTAAACACTAGAAATCAGATCTAAAGCAAATCGAAATTAACAAAGATATTACATCAAATTTACAACATCATAAACGAATCTCGGGCATAGTCCCAATCCCTAGAAACAAACTACTACTCAAGTCTTGCCATGTAGATGACAAGCTTGGTTGACAACATCATGAAAATACAAAAATCAGAGAAGAGAGGAGGAAGAAGAAGAAGATCCTAAAATGTAGCCAAGAGTGTCCTAGATGATCTATTCTGCCTCTGCCTGGTCCCCTATTTATAGAATTGGGAAGTTAGAGTCCTAATTCATCTCAAATTAGATCTAATTCTGTTACTTCTGATCCAAGTAATGCGCGTCACGGCCGTGATGGCCATCATGGCCAGGCCGTGACAGATTCTGTTTCTGGAAATTCTGTGGATTTTCAGGCTCTCGCGTGGCGAGCCCATGCTCGCGTCGCGAGTCTTCTTTTTGTGGCCGTGCTAGTAATTACTGCTGGGCCGTGACGGTCTCTGACTTGTGGGGGTTTTTGGTCACGCCCGTGATGTCAATCACGGCCAGGCCGTAACAGACTCTGACTTCAGCCTTCCTTCTTTTTCAGTTTTGCTCGATCATGGCCGTGATGCGAATCACGGCTAGGCCGTGATGGGCTTTGTTTGGCTCATTTTCTTCACTTTTAAAGCTCCATCTTCATCCAAACTCCATCATGGTTGATCTTGAGCATTTTACCCTTGATTTCTGCAAAACAACACCACACAAACCGCCTTACCCATTCCAAAGGAAAATTAACCAAAAATCAAATGAAATATGCCTAAACTACATGAAAATGCATGCAAAATGATAGACAAAGATGATGTGAAATCACACTCATCAAATCACCCCAAGCTTAAGATTTTGCTTGTCCTCAAGCAATTACTAAGGCCATAAGATATATCAATCAAAGCATGGATAGTGAACCAAGAACCCTAGCAATTAATCCAAGTGACGACATATTCAAATAAGTCCTCAAGAGATAATCAATTTCAAGTCCAATTAGAAGCTTAGGTTTTTCAAATTCATATTCTCACTGATTCGGGCACTCTTCTCACCTCACTCAAGTATTTTAGGGTATATGACAATTCGCTCAGTTTCCTCAAGGAAAGTATTTTACCATAGGCTTGACTATTAACCAAATCTCTACTTTATTAATGAAAACACATAAGAATCAAGAGGTCTTTTCCTTTGGTTGTAATGTGGCCATGGGATTAATTGTTAGGTGGGAAAGTCAATAGAAGGGAAATTCAAGAAGGCTAAACAAATTATCAAACATTGCAAAGCATGACACCTTCTAAAATACCTTTTAGGGGCTTTGATTCACTTCTCCACCTTTCTTTCTTCTTATTTTTTTTATATATATTTCTCACTTTCTTTTATCACCCCCTTCTCCATTTTTTTTGTGTTTATTTCATTTTTATTTATTTGGAGAAGGGGAGTTTTTTAGCTCAAGAGAAATAGTTTCTAGCTTTTTTTCATCCCATACTTTTTCAAACTACCCTCTTACCCTTTTGTAATACTTTAAAAGGTTCCATACCAAGCATTATTCATCAAAGTAATTCAAGGTACCAAGAAAAGTATTTTAATCTTTAGGCTCTAAACTGGGCAACTAAGGTGTAGCATTTAATCAATCAAAGCTCAGAAGGCCGGAAAAATACCTAGTGCCTCAATCATTTTCAAAAATGTTTTCAAAATTTTTTTAAGTTTCGAAACGGTTTCAAGTCAAGTTCTAGAAAATACGGTCCAAGAGGAATTACAACACTCTATCACAATAAATGGGGTAGATTTAGTGAGTACCCCTATTTGGCTCAAAATCTTACATTTAGTAGTTCAAAAATCAGTGAGGTACACAAACCTAAGGAGCCACATGCTAATTATCAACCATCAAAAGATTATCTCAAGAATTTTTTTTTATTTTTAGCCTTATCACAATAATAATAAAAAATTGGGTTCAAAAATTCACTATCTCAATTCATTTGGCACCAAGTTCTCACAATTGGATGCATATTCTAAGTGAGGGGCAATCTAGAGAATGTGATCATACCAAACTATACCTATGAGAATGCAATATGAATGCAACAATGCAAATGCAAATTCAAAAATGCAAAAATTGGAACAACTCACCGAGGTGGTAGCGGGTGTTGGCTCACATTCCAGTCAAAACTTGGGTGGAAATAGCATCACGGGCAGGCCGTGATGCTTTCTGGCTTCATTAGTCCTTGATCTTCTTGCTCTTCCTTCCTCTTTAGTCTTGAAAACACCAGACAAATCTATGAATTTATGATTTTTTTTTGCCTCTTGATCCTCTCAAATTATTCAATAGATAAATTCAAAAACAAAAGGAAAAGGGAAAGAAAACTTGGGTTGCCTCCCAAGAAGCGCTTATTTATGGTCTTAAGCTTGACCATACTTCCTTCAATCAACCGAGGTCGGCTGGGCATAGATGTGCAGGAACACTTCTCTTCCAAGGAACTCCTTCAAAAAGCCGTTTATGCTCATACGGCCAATAATGCTTCCGCTTCGCTCTTTTCTCTCGGAGCTTCCTAGCCTTCCTTCCTCCCGGCGGAAGTTTTGTTTCCACATGGTAAGCCACTCCAACTTCGTCACCATAGGGTGCATCATCATCCATGCATATCTTTGGAGTGGCTTCCATGCTAAGTTCTTTCTTTACCGCTGGAGACGTTACGTCAATTCTGCACACATGGCTCTCAAAAGGAGGGTTGTTATAAGAGTTAGTAAATTCAAAATCGACCCTACCTTCCTCTACATTTAGAGAGAGTTTACCATTCCTTACATCTATTACTGCTCCAGCGGTGGCCAAGAATGGCCTTCCTAAAATGATGGGGAATCTAGAATTCCCTTTCATGTCCAATACCAGGAAATCGGTAGGGATGAAGAATTTCCCTACCTTCACAGGAACATTCTCTAGTATGCCTAGAGGAGTCCTAGTTGAGCCATCCGCAAATTGTAAGGAGAATTTGAATGGTCTCAACTCTTTCGTCCCCAACCTTTCCAAGATAGTGAGCGACATCAAGCTCGCACTAGCCCCTAAGTCACATAAGGCTTGGTCGATTTGCACTTGTTTAATTGAGCAAGCGATAGAGAAGCTACCTGGGTCTTTCAGTTTAGGAGGCATATTAGATGTTTTCATGACAATTGGCTCCTCAGTTAAGCTCTCAGCTTCTACTTCCACTTGCTTCCTCTTGACCAACCTTTGTGGGAAAGGTATCGGGGGTTGGTACGGTGGTGGAGGGACATACTTTGGTTCTGGCTCTTCATCTTCGCTCATGTCCTCCTCCGGTTCCACGTCCATTTTCCCCACCCTAAGCTTATCATCCCTCAAGTGTATGGCATTACAATGATCAATGGGATTAGCTTCGGGTTGACCCGGGAACGTACCCTTAGGTCTAGTGTATGTGCTGGCTTGTTGGGCAATTTGTGTTTCTAGCATCTTGTTTTGGATTGCTAAGTTGTCTACCTTAGATGCTAGCTCTTTTATTGCCTCGTTTACTGCCCTGCCTTGTTGTCTAAACTCCTCATTTTGTTTTGTCTGAGTTTCGACAAAACTTTCAAATAAAGTCTCAAGTTTAGATATCTGCACCTGAGGATACCCCGGTGCGGCTCTCTTATTACTTTGGCCCTCTTGGAACTCGTGGTTCAGCATGTTGCTGTAGTTGCCGTAGGAGAGGTAAGGGTTGTTCTTCCTTTGGTTGTAGGGATTTGGGGGAGCATAATTAGGCAGCTTCGGGTTTGTATCGTAGAAGTTGTGACAAGAATTCACTTGCTCACCCGAAGCGCCGGATCCATGAGCAATACCTCGTGGGCACTCCATGATGTCGTGTCCCTGCATTCCACAAATCTCGCAAACAATGTTAGTAGCACCTATTGCACTCACATTAGCCCTTTTCAAACCGATCAAAACGTTTATTAAGTGAGTCTATTTTTGACATTATAAGATCAATGCTATTAACTTCAAACTTACCCCCAGAAATCTTGTTCGGGTTATTACCTCTTTCTGAACCCCATTAGTGGTAGTTGGTGGCCACATTCTCGATGATGTTAAATGCCTCAGTCAGAGGCCTGTTCATAAATGCTCCACCAGCTGTAGAATCAAGTGACACCTTCGAAGAGTAGTCCAATCCGTTGTAGAAGGTGTGCACTAGTAACCACCTCTCGAGTCCATGGTGTGGGCAAGACTCCAGCAGTCCCTTGTAGTGATCCCAAGCTTCTGATGAGGATTCTCCATCTTTTTGGAAGAAGCCGGTGATCTGGGTTTGTATGTAGGCCGTCTTGGATGGAGGGAAGAATTTCTCCAAGAAAGCCTGTTCCAGTTGGTCCCAAGTAATCAAGGTGTTTGGTGGGAAATTGCTTTAGCCAAGCCTTTGCTTTTCCAGTCAGAGATGGGGGGAACAATCTCAAGCGAATAGCATCGACCGGTGCACCATGAATCCTAATTGCATCGGTGAACTCCAAGAATGTTTCTACGTGATCAGCCGGGTCCTCCGAAGGTAATCCTCCGAATTGGTGCTGCCTAATCATGTTGATTAGCATAGGCGGTATAGTGTAGTTCTCTGCCTCTATCTCTGGCTTGGCTATCCCAGTTCACAAGCCTCTCGCATTTGGGGCTGCGTAGTCCTTCAAAGGTTTTGTATCCGGTTGATTCGCCATGATTGGAATGGGGGTCAACCTTTCTCCCTCTCTTTGTAGTCTCCTACGTCTATGGACGGTCCTCTCGATTTCTGGATCAACCTCACTAAGGCTCCCAAGACTTAGGGATCTTTGCATATAACACACAGAAATGGATACACTAGAAGGAAAAGATTTTTTTTTAAATTATTTTTTTCAGAAATAAAAAATCAAATAAAAAGAAAAGGTCCAGAAAAATCAATTCAAAAATTGAATTGAGATTCGAAAAGGCACAGTCCCCGGCAACGGCGCCAAAAACTTGACAGTGCGCCGCTCGAGAGCGACGCGGCGCTTGCACGTGCATTTCCGGCAAGTGTACCGGACTGTCGCCAAGTAATAAAAGATATCGATCCCACAGAGACCGTGATCCCGAATCGCAATCAATTCTCAAATCGAGTAAATCTGGACTGTATGAAAGGGTTTTGAAAAAGGTTTTTAATTAAGAGATAGATAAAACAAAATCAAATAAAACATAAAACAAATCTTTTTTGGTTTTTCAGATCTAAATGGGTTCCTAGGGATTTTAGGTTACCAACAAGATCGTTTATGTTGCTAAGTCTGATTTACCCTTGTTAATTAACGAAATTGCCTTGAAGGCCAGTTTATCCTTTAATAGTTTAAGCTCCCTCTCGGGTTACAAAAACCGTGCCCAATTGACCCAACCCCTACTCTCGTGGTAGTCGAACTCAGATTGGACCCTTTGCGTTTCATGACAACTCGTTGATTCTCGAGGGACGGCTTCTAACTCTCGTGATTTCAGTCCCAAGTCTGACTTCTACAGATCCGACACCTAAGTTCACCGCTAGGTTCCTCCTTAAAATGTCTAAGTCATGCAAATAAACCTAAGTTCACCACTAGGTTCCTCCATAGATCATCCACATCTCACAAACAAGCGGCCGCCGAATTTTACGAGTGAAAAACACTAGAAATCATGTTCACCGCTAGGTTCCTCCTTAGAATGTCTACGTCCCGCAAATAAGCGGTCGCCGAATTTACGAGTGATTAAACACTAGAAATCAGATCTAAAGCAAATCGAAATTAACAAAGATATTACATCAAATTTACAACATCATAAACGAATCTCGGGCATAGCCCCAATCCCTAGAAACAAACTACTACTCAAGTCTTGCCATGTAGATGACAAGCTTGGTTGACAACATCATGAAAATACAAAAATCAGAGAAGAAAGGAGGAAGAAGAAGAAGATCCTAAAATGTAGCCAAGAGTGTCCTAGATGATCTATTATGCCTCTACCTGGTCCCCTATTTATATAATTGGGAAGTTAGAGTCCTAATTCAGCTCAAATTAGATCCAATTCTGTTACTTCTGATCCAAGTAATGCGCGTCATGGCCGTGATGGCCATCACGGCCAGGCCGTGACGGATTCTGTTTCTGGCAATTCTGTGGATTTTCAGGCTTTCGCGTGGCGAGCCCATGCTCACGTCGCGAGTCTTCTTTTTGTGGCCGTGCTAGTAATTACGGCTGGGCCGTGACGGTCTCTGACTTGTGGGGGTTTTTGGTCACGGTCGTGATGTCAATCACGGTCAGGCCGTGACAGACTCTGACTTCAGCCTTCCTTCTTTTTCAGTTTTGCTCGATCATGGCCGTGATGGGAATCACGGCTAGGCCGTGATGGGCTCTGCTTGGCTCATTTTCTTCACTTTTAAAGCTCCATCTTCATCCAAACTCCATCATGGTTGATCTTGAGCATTTTACCCTTGATTTCTGCAAAACAACACCACACAAACCACCTTACCCATTCCAAAGGAAAATTAACCAAAAATCAAATGAAATATGCCTAAACTACATGAAAATGCATGCAAAATGATAGACAAAGATGATGTGAAATCACACTCATCAGATCCCTTTCTTAGAGTAATGATTGCATTGATAATGATTTTCTCTTTGGTTCAAAAGTAGATGCATGTGGGGGTTACTATAATGAATAATTGGTGGTGGTGGGGGGGGGGACATCAATTTGAAAAAGAAATAGTAACTAGTGCATGAAAGCATTAAATTTGATTGAATCCATGAAGCTAACCTTGTTTTGAGTCTTTTTTATTTTAGTTTGCTTGGGGACAAGCGAAGTTTAAGTTTGGGGTATTTTGATAAGCCTCTAGCTTATCTAGTTTTGACAGTAAAGGTTAAGGTTTCTATGCCATTTGAGCGATTTAACCTCGCTAATTACCCAAATTTGGCTTCTTTTGTCCTTAAGCAACGTTTTGAGTCTCCTAGATAAGTTTTAGGATATTTTGGTTATTTTTGAGTCCATAAAGCATTAAAATGCTACTTTATCTTTCAGGTTAAAAGTGAAGCTCGAGAAAACAAGAAAACTTGAAGAAAACAAGCTTAAAGTCAAAAAGGAGGTCTCGTACCGCGAGACATTGCTTGCCTCGCAAGCCAGAGATGCAGACTGAGCAAGAAAAGGGAAGTCGTGAGCCAGACATCAGGGATTTTGCAACTTCTCTGTCTTGCCTCGCGACAATTCAAATTTGAATTGGAACCAAAAATAGAGTGCTTGCCTTGCGAGCACCTGTTCGCCCTGCGAGTGGGCACTGACTCAGAAAATTATAAATAGCTTGTTTGAGCAGATTAGAGAGATCCGAATTTTGACCTATTTTTCTTGTTTCTCTTGGAGCTATGTCTCCTTTAGTTTTATTAGGATTATTGCAGTTGTAATGAATTTCTTCTTCTCTTTTGATTTGATTTCGATTGCTATGAGGAACTAATCTTCTTTTTTCTGAGGAAACAATGAAGCCGCTCATGATGGCGTACTAATTCAAGTGGTGATTTCTTATTCCATTCTCTTAATTTCTTGTTTCATAATTCTGATTTTATTGAGTTAATCCCAAGGGCCCGTGTTTAACTAGTCAAGCGCGATATGTCCGAGAGGAGATTCGCCCTTTAGGACTTCGATTAGGAACACTGATTGTGCATTGCTAGAGATAGAGTAGGAGATTGGTGCAATCGTCATAGGTGACCAAGGGCTTAATGAATCTAACTTGTGGGTTTTCGGATAGAGATATAGGGAATTTGCATGCGTAGGTATGTCCTTTCGTTCTCGAGAGAGACATTAGGATAATTTAGGGTTCCTGGTTGGCAAAGAAATTGAACCTAGGAATAAGAATTTAGTCACTTGGGTAGTATGCATGATTGGGTAGGTGGAGTCGAGACCTTAGATCTCAATCCTTAATTAAATCTTGTTTGTTTACCTTCTCTTTAATTACTTGATAATTGATAATTGCTTAGATAAATATTTTTATCCCAACAACCTTGATAGTTGACTTGGTCAAACTATTGCGATTTCCTATAAATTTGGTATAATTGGTCACCCAATCCATGTGTTCGATCTCGATAACTACTTACCGTGTTTTATTACTTGCTTCGATCCGGTACACTTGTCGGAGTCACACCGAACATTTTGTGTGATGCATGTCAGAGAGGTAAACAAGTAAAATCAAGTTTCAAATCTAAGAACCAAGTATCAACCTCTAGACCTCTTCAGTTGTTGCACATGGATCTGTTTGGGCTAGTTAGTGTTGCTAGCTTGGCTGGAAGGAAATATGGATTTGTCATAGTTGATGACTATTCTAGATTTATAGGGTACTCTTCTAACCCACAAGGATGAGTCTTTAAGGCTTTCACTGTATTCTGTAAGAAAGTACAAAATGAGCAGGGTTTCTGTATCTCTACCCTTAGAAGTGATCATGGGGGAGAATTTGAAAATGAGCAATTCAAACTGTTCTGTGAGGATCTCTCACAATTTCTCTACACCAAGAACTCCAGAGTAAAATGGAGTGGTTGAGAGAAAGAACAGATCTCTGCAAGAGATGCCTAGGTCAATGCTTAATGAAAATAATCTCCCTAAGTACTTCTTGGCGTATGAGTAAACATTGCATGTTATGTACAAAATAGAATACTTATAAGGCATTTTCTAAAGAAAACTCCCTATGAATTGTGGAAAGGTAAAAGATCCAACATATCTTACTTCCATGCATTTGGATATGAGTGTTTCATTCTAAACACTAAGGATCAACTTGGAAAGTTTGATTCCAAAGTGGATATAGGTATCTTCATTGGATATTCTGAAATGTCTAAGGCATTTAAAGTTTATAACTCTAGAACCTCTGTAATTGAAGAATCTATTCATGTTAAGTTTAATGTTGGTTTAAAGACTGATAGGGAACTATCAACTTGCAGGTCTTGATATAAACAGACAAGACAGTCAAGAGCCTAACATATCTAAGGCAGAACTTGTTGAAGAGTCTGACAGACAAGTCAAACAGACAAGTCAACAAACTGGTCAATATCAACATGATGATCTTAAAAGAGACTGGAAGTTTAAGACTCATCATCCAAAAGATCTTATTATTGGAAATCCCTCCAAAGGAGTTAGAACCAGATCAACATTAAGAGAATCAAGCAATATGGCCTTTTTGTCAAAAGTGGAGCCAAAGCACATTGAAGAAGCTATTGATGATGAAAACAGGATTCTTACAATGCAAGAAGAACTCGATCAATTTACCAGAAATGATGTATGGACACTTGTTTCCAAACCAAAAGATAAGTCTGTCATTGGAACAAGATGGGTTTTTAGAAACAAGTTGGATGAAGATGGTAAGGTTGTCAGAAACAAAGCTAGGTTAGTAGCTTAAGGCTATAACCAACAGGAAGGTATTGATTTCATTGAAACCTTTGCACCTATAGCTAGAATAGAAGCCTTACATGTAACACCCTGTTTTTACTGTTTTTACCGTTTTGTTGTTTTTACTATTTTTCAATTATCGGTAGAATTTTAGTTGTTCATAATTTTTATTTTAGATCTAGAAAATCATTTTTAATAAAATAAAATCATAGTTATACTCTACCTTATGGTAGAAGCTTACGATAAAAATTTGGGTTTAAAACCTAGACGAAACCAAGTCTGCATTTTCACTGACAGTAAGATTTTTCTTGTCAGAAAACCTAATTTTGACCCGTGAACGAAACTGTTTAGGTTTATATTTTATTTCCAACCATATGGTTATTTTGAAAATTTTCAGATAAAATAGGTTATTATACGATATTCGGGTAAATACTCGACGATCGGGGATCGACGGAATCATGAACGGAGGTGTAGAGACAAAACCCGATGCCGGATGGATAAGACCAATGAGTCATTTGTGATGACTCAAGGGGGTGAGTCATAGGGGTTAGTCACCATGGATTAAATGCATGTAATGATGACTAAAATGTGAAAAACCCAAATTACCCTAAATCCTTCATTTTAACTACAAGTTTGCCAAGACAACAATTTACTCTTTGTACCCTTTTCTCCCTAGAAAATCTTGGCCAAACCCTTCAAAATCACACTTGGACATTCATTTTGCTCATTTGGTTAATGTTCTTCAACTTTCACACAAAAACTCCTAAGTTACTTACACTTGATTTGCAGAGGAAGTCTAAGTTGTTGTTGGTTTCTTCAAATTCTAAAGGTAGATTCTTGTGATTCATGATCATACCTTCCTTTCATTTCACAACTTTTCTTCATATCTGATGTTTTTACAAATTTCAAATTCTTAGATCTAGAACTTAAAAAATCTCTAGAAAATCATAGAAAAATCCTTTTAATGTGATTCCAATTTCTACTATCTTCATATGACTTCTACTTTCATCATCTAAGAGCTTGAAAAATTTAGAGATCTCTAGCCTATTTTCCTTGACAAGGCCGAACCTAGCTCTTAAGTGAGTTAGATGGTTTTCTTTCATTTTTAACTTGTTTTCTTGTTGAGGATTCATGGCTAGGTTTTGGTTGAGCAAAATCTTGAGTTCTAGGTGAACATCGTCCTCTTCTTGCTTGAGTATCAAGTGGTCACCTAAGGTATGGGGGAGATTACCATCATCCTACCTTAGGGTAGATATGTTGGTGGTTTATTAGTGTATAAAGTCTTGTAAACTATAATTATATAAGTTGTAGAAATTATTGATTTATGTGTGTGTGATCCTCTTGGAGGATTTGGTTGATGTTTGATTTTGATGTGTTCATATTGGTGAAATTAATCTCTAGTTGGAATCTTGGTTAATGATTGTTTGTTTTGTGAAACAAAAATGGCTTAAATGAAAAGTAAGGCCATTCGGCCATGAAGAGTTTAGTTTGTTCCATGAGGTTATAAATTGTTTGAATAATTTTTATGAGGATTGCATTATCACATAAGAATATAGAAATTGGTTTGGATTGATTTGGATGTATATTTTGAAAGTTATGGATTTATGAGTACTTAGGGACTACATTGCAATTTCTGAGATTTTCAGTGGATGCACTGAAATTCGTGTTCTTATATGTTAAGATTGTAGTTCTTGATGAGACAAAACCATAAGAATTGGTTTGGTGTTAATTGGATTAATACATAAACAGTGATTTCTGGAAATTTTGGGGCAGAAAAGTGATTTCTGGAAAATTTGAGGGCAACTGAAAAATATTTCTAAAGAAGTTGGTTTGGTGTGATTTGGAGTTATAAATAAAAAGTTATAAGGTTTTAAGTGAATAAGGACGTTTTTGTAATTAATGAAAGTTTAGGGACTAAACTGCAATTTTCAAAAATAAATGTAATTGTACAGTTAGAAACTGTTTTTCATGCTTGTAAAACTATTCTAAAACTCCAAAATGAGTTTTGGACTATTAGAGTGTAAAATCGTTGAAAAATGATTTATGCGATTTACAAAATTAACGACGTTCGATCAAATTTTTAGAAATTTCGTATAAATGATGTAAAACCAGTGTTTCAACATTTTCACATGAGTAATACAACCTAGGAGAAAAATAAATTTGAGGTGAAGAACCATAACTTCAAAAGTAGGACTTTTGGGCCTAAATTCAGTAAAAAGCCGCGAAAACATAATTAAACGTTTTTAAGGATTTTCGAGAAAACGTTTTGGAGAAATTGATACGTAAGTATCTGCGATGGAAATTATTCTTTAAAATGGATTTGATCTTATATAAAGGTTTTGGTTTTAATCCAAAAGAATTTGTCTTCAAAGACGAGATTTTACTGTAAAATGTAAAAACCTAAGTCAAGAATGACATAGTGAAAATATGAACGTAATAATTTATGATGTGGGGTGGAACACGACCTTATCTCATAAAGTATGTATAATTCATTATCCATATTCCATAAAATTTAACGGACTCAGAATGATTTGTTTTATTGAAAGCCAAAAAAAGGCTCAACTAGAAAAGTACAGAGAAATAAATAATTGGACCCATGTTCCAATCTCATAATGTGCTAGGATTTGTAATCAAGTATTCTAAGAAAACTTTACACAAAGATGAAATGTTACTTGAGAACTTTACCTTGATGATTAAGTACCGGCGATTCGGACTTAAGGATATGTAGCATCTGTTACAATACGCTGAAAGAATTCCGTTGGAATCACGATGTCATCCAATAGATGGACGAGAAGAACGCATATCTGGCAAAGATTTCCTAAACATAGTGAAAGTATGTTCTGTAAGGCAGTTGTGCCTAGGAGATTGAGCTAACACTTTAATGCGGGTGTGAATTTCGTAGTGACCATCTGTTGATGCTTGGGGGTGTCGGGGTATGAAATACTCATATAGGCCCAGTTGGTTGCTCTTATGTGGCATGGTGATCTTGCAATACACTGACATACTCTACTAGACACTATGTATTTTCTGGTATTGAAGGATGTTCCCGATAAATCCTATGTACACCATGATGACTGTTGACACATTTTATTACTCAAGGGTGGTGTACTCCGGAACAATCCTCTGAACCACTCTCTCCGACTGTTTGTTAAAACCATGGTATAGGAATCAGAAGTCATTCCTCGAGTCTTAGATGTCTCTTATCTAGTAAAAATGGTGCCTTGTTATTATGTTGTTATGAAACATTATTATTTCTGTTGTGATGGATGATATAACTGTTTATTTATATTTGTACGTTCCTATGTGTCGTACCACTTCATGTCTGCGTTAAGTGCAAGATGAACGGAAATCTCACTTCATTTATGTATTTTCTGGTTTGTTGTTTTCTATCTTACGTTGGACGAAGATGACGACAACATTGTTTCTCCTTCACACCCTGCTGGAGTTTGAGCATACTTGGAGACATGGACACAGTCTCGAGGGCTTTAGTATAATGGATTTTTCTCAGTATTTTGTGTATGGACAGTCTCGTGTCTATGTTATATTTTGTGGAGCTATGTCTCTAAAGATATTATTATTATTATAAACATATTTCCAGTCTGTTATTATTTACCAGCGTTGGTATTTCCGCCTTCTTTCTGAATATGTATGACTGATGGTACTTGGAACTTGGTTTGTATAATATTAACCCATAAGTTGACGTTATATGTTAAAGAGTTATATGGTATTACTTGCGAAAGAGAAAAGGAAAACAAATAAACCCGTATTTTGGAAAAATAATTATTTTCCGCTTTACTCGGTCTTATAAAAATAGAAATGTCACAGACAATGTAGAGCCCGAGAAGGGTGTTACATTATTTGCATCGTGAGCTGGCCGAGTCCGTTAGGGTTTGTGGTTTAGGTCTGTCTTTGTTTGTGCTATGTGTTCTCTGTGTGCTTTTGATATTATTGCTGGAAAAAATGATATTGTTTGGGGTGAGTTTATTTTAATCTGCATGACTAATTGATTTTGGTCTCGCAGTATTATAATGGCTCGTGGCGAGGGAACTACAGCTATGAACGCAGCTGTGAGAGTGATGTCACAAATGACTACCGCGTTTGTTCCACGCGAGGAAAGGGGAGCTGAAAGCAGAGGACTGGATGAATTCCTGCGTAGAAATCCGACGGAATTCAAGAGAGAGTTTAAGCCAGAGAAAGCTAAGCTGTGGATTCAATCTTTGGAGAAGATTTTCGCTGTAATGAGGTGTACTGATAACGACAAGGTTACTTATGCTGCCTACATGCTGGTGGGCGATGCTGAAAATTGGTGGAGAGGAGCTCGCCAAGTTCTTGGGCATGATCAATAAGAGGTGAAATGGGAAGGTTTTCGTAGGAAGTTTCTGGAGAAGTATTTTCCGGCAACTGCCCGAGATGCTAAATAAATGGAATTTCTGCAGTTGAAGCAAGGTAATATGACTGTAGCTGAATACGGTGCCGGATTTGAAAGTCTGTCGAAGTTTTCTGCCTATCAGACTGACAATCCACATGAAGGGTGGAAGTGTCGCGGATTCGAAGGAGGATTGCGATATGAACTCGAAGGAGGTGGCGGTTCCAATGGAAATATCTCGTATTTACGAGGTCGATGGACAAGTCTATACAGATAGAGGATTTGAAGGTGAGTCGTGATGCTAATCAATAGATTTATGGACCATCTAGGTTCAATAGGGGAAACTACAAGAATAACAATCGATTCCAGAGGAATCCATACAATAGGCCACAAGGTCAGCACCAGTTCCAACAACGATCTTTTGGTGGAAGTAGTGGAGGTGCTGGTTCATCTAGGAATGTTCCACAGAAATGCATGAAGTGTGGCATGGGTCACGCTACCAAAGACTGTAAGATTAAGGGAATCATTTGCTTTAAGTATGGACAGTCTGGACATGTCGCTAGGAATTGTGGACGATCTAACACGGAACCTTCCGTGAACAACGTGCGAACTGCAAGGCCTAGAGCTGGAGGAAGAGTTTATACAATGAATGGTACTGAGGCCTCCCATAATGATGATCTGATTCAGGGACAATGTGTCATAGGAGGTAAATCTTTAACTGTACTGTTTGATTCGGGTGCTACGCATTCGTTCATTGCATATGACTGTGCTAAATTGCTAGGATTACCTGTGTCTTCTTTACCTTTTGACTTGACTAAATCTACTCCTACTGCTGAACCTGTTTTGACTACTATAACTTGTTTGAATTGTGTTATCTTTGTAGAAGATAGGAAATTTTTAGTTAATTTAATTTGTTTGACTATTTTTCAAATAGATGTGATACTAGGAATGGATTGGTTATGTTCCAACCATATCCTGTTAGACTGTGCAAATAAACCCTTAATTTTTCCTAAGGATGAGATTTCTGGATTTTTGTCTGCTAATCGAGTAAATGCTTCTTTGAGAGAGGAAACTCAAGGATACATGTTACTGTTTTCCTTGGACGTCAAGAGTGAGATTGACTTACAGTCCATACCTGTCGTTAATGAGGTTCTCAAAGTTTTTCCTGAAGATGTACCTGGACTACCGCCTGTTCGAGATATTGAGTTTACGATTGATCTGGTACCAGGCTCTGGACCGATATCCATGGCACCATACCTTATGTCGCCATCAGACCTAGAAGACTTGAAGAATCAAATAGTGGAACTGATGAGGAAAGAATTCATAAGACCTAGTGTATCACCCTAGGGAGCTCTAGTTTTACTTGTGAAGAAGAAGGATGGAACTTCTCGCTTATGTGTAGATTTTTTAGTTAAATAAAGTGACGATCAAGAACAAGTATCCACTTCCGAGGATAGATAATTTGATGGATCAGTTACGTGGAGCAGCAGTTTTCTCAAAGATAAATTTACGATATGGTTATCATCAGATTCGTGTGAAGGAAGAGGATATTTCGAAGACAGCATTTCGAGCATGCTATGGGCATTAGGAGTACCTTGTGATGCCATTCGGTGTGACGAATGCACCTGCTATATTCATGGATTACATGAACAGGATTTTTCGTCCTTATCTAGATCAGTTTGTCGTTGTCTTCATAGACGACATTCTAATCTATTCTCCTAATCTGGAGAAGCATGTTGAACATCTTAGTATGGTTCTCCAGATCTTAAAAGAGAAACAGTTATACGCGAAACCTGAAAAATGCGAGTTTTGGTTAGATGAAGTTCAATTTTTAGGACATGTTATCTCGAATGAAGGTATCGCAGTGGATCCGTCAAAAGTTGAAGCTGTTCTAAAATGGGAGAGACCAAAGACGGTAACTGAAATTCGTAGTTTCATGGGTTTAGCTAGATACTATAGGAGATTCATCAAAGGATTCTCCAAAATAGTAGGACCTCTTACCCAACTAACATGAAAAGATCAAGCGTTTGCATGGACTGAAGCGTGCGAGGAAAGTTTCCAAGAGTTAAAGAAAAGGTTGACTACTTCACCTGTGTTAGTATTACCTGATCCTAAGGAACCTTTCGAGGTATACTGTGATGCTTCGCATCAAGGGTTAGGTTGTGTGCTGATGCAAAACTGGAAAGTGGTACCTTATGCTTCAAGACAATTGAAGATTCATGAGAGGAACTACCCAACTCATGACTTGGAGCTAGCGGCTATAGTTTTTGTACTGAAAATCTGGAGGCATTATTTATATGGAGCAACGTTCAACGTTTTTAGTGATCACAAAAGCTTGAAGTACTTGTTTGATCAAAAGGAGCTCAACATGCGACATCGACATTGGTTGGAATTTCTGAAAGATTACGATTTCAACTACAATATCACCCTAGAAAAGCGAATGTGGTAGCGGATGCCTTGAGTGGAAAATCAATGCATGTGTCTGCAATGATGGTCAAAGAACAAGAGTTGTTAGAACAATTAAGAGATATGCGGTTGATTGTTGAAATGTCACCAGGAAAGCTTTTCTTAGGTATGATTACTATTTCCAATGAATTAATGGAATGGATAAGAGAGAAACAAGAAAGTGATCAGTACCTACAAGAAGAAAGAGAGAATTGGTGCGACAAGGAGCAACATCAGAATTCAAAGAGGGAACCGATGGAATCCTAAGATTCGGAGAAAGGATTTGTATACCGGACGATTCCGAGATCACAAAGTTGATTCTGGAGGAAGCTCACAAGAGTAAATTAAGTTTGTATCCAGGAGCAACAAAGATGTATCAAGATCTCAAGTGGTTGTATTGGTGGTACGGGATGAAGAGAGACGTGATGGAATATGTTGCTTCCTGTCTAGTTTGTCAAAAAGCTAAGACGGAACATCAAAGACCATCAGGAATGCTACAACCTTTGAACATTGGAGAATGGAAATGGAATGGTATTGCGATGGATTTTGTGACAAGTGTTCCAAAGACCCGAAAGGGACATGATGCGATATGGGTAATAGTTGATCGACTAACCAAGTCGGCTCATTTTTTGTCCATCAATATAAAGTATTCAATGGAGAAATTGACTCAGTTATACATGGGGGAGATTGTCAGATTACATGGTGTACCTTCGAGTATTATTTCTGATCGAGATCCAAGGTTTACGCCAAGATTCTGGAAAAGACTACAAGAATTACTAGGAACCAAACTCAGATTGAGTTCTGCATATCATTGATGAGCCTCTGTTTGACTGGTTTTATAACCAGTAAAGACCTTGGCTTTTTACTTATTTTATATCATTTTTACCCAAATTAGACTTGATTGTCCTTAAGTAATATTTTGAGTCTGTAAATTGTTTTTAAGTTAATTTAGTTGATTTAGACTGAATAAAGTATTTACTTTTATTTTCTGTTTTTCAGGTTAATAAAATAAAATAAAATAAATCTGGAGCCGCTCGCCCCGCGAATAATCTCTCGCCCCGCGAGTATTGCAACCATGAAAAAGTCAGAGACGATCACGGCTTGCCCGTGTTGAAGATCACAGCCGTGGCAATCAAGTTAGCGTTCGCCTCGCGAGCATTCCTTCGCCTCGCGAGTATTGGAAGATCAGAAGCCATCACGGTTTGGGCGTGTTGAATGCCACGGGCGTAACAGTTGGAAGCTGAAGAGTTCGCCCCGCGAAGGATGTGCTCGCCTCGCGAGAAGACAAAGAGTTGCAGACCTTTCATGTAATTCGCCTCGCGATCAGTGCTTCGCCTCGCGAGTACTCTGACTCCAGAAACGTGTATATAAGCAGTCTTAGGCAGAAATGAAGGGCATAGTCAGAATTAGCCAGTTTTGGCTAGTTTCTGAACTTGTTAGCTATTGTTTTCCTTTTAGTTTAATGTTTTCTTCTGTAATGGAGAATTAGTCTCCTAGATTAATCTACTGTAATTGGTTTCTATCCATACTTGAGGTTCTTGTATTTCCTGCTTTTATTTCCTTTTCTCTTTTCAATGCCATGCTTTATATTTCTGTTTGCTTAATTCAGGAGTATATTGTGTTGTGTTGGTTTATCTCGGTGATATCATGTTCCTATATATAATCGCGTTTGCTTAATTCGCGTGTGTACGTTTCGTGTTCGCTTAGTTCACGAAGTGCTTAACCCCGTTTGCTTAATTCGGGAATAGGGACATATATCTGTAGTAGTGGTTCCGCTTGTGAATTATTGCTACAACCGGGAGGGGATTAGAATCTGCTTAGGGCTTGGATTTGCTTGAACCAATGATAGTGGGAAACAAAGAACAGTAGGTTAATCGTCTTTAGTTTATTTGTTAATCTCTTTTCTTACTCTGTTTTTATTTTGTTTTCTTTATTTTATTTCAATCTCAAAACCCTCCAAAAACTAACTTTTGATTTTCTGTTAATAATAACAACACTAAAGAGTCCTTGAGAGACGATATCCGAGTTGTCGCTCTACACTACATTATTTTAATAATCGCTCGTTCTTTTTGGCGCGTGGCGACAGCGCGACCAAAAATTGGCGCCGTTGCCGGGGACTCTGGTTTGTTGTTATTAGCAGAAAGTTACATTTAAAAAAAAAATAAAAAAAAATAAAAAATAAAAAATAAAAAATTATTTGCTAATTAGTTTTGACTGCTTTGTCTGGTTGTTTGATTGCCATGGATAATTACATGTTTGGATATTTGCGTGCAAACAGATAACTGCACAGATAAGTGCAAATATGGAAGGAATGAGGCAACAAATGGCCGAGCAAACTCAACGGATGATAGAGGAATTTCAACAGAAGATGGAGGCTGAGTACCAGAGGAGCCAAGCTGAATCTCAGAAATTGTGGGCTCTAATTGATCAAGTTACCGCCAACTCGGCTGCAATGCTACCTCCACAGCCCCTGGAAGATCGTACAGAGTCACCAGTTATTTTTGAAAATACTTCTGATTATGATTCTGATAATGTTTCTGTTGATGATGATTTATGTGTTGAATCCCCTGATCCTAATGCTTGTTATTGTGATGGAACTGCTTTATGTGTTGAATGTTTTACAGGTTTATACTTTTCAGGAAAAATAGAAAATGCGGATCGTTTTGCAGGTTTGTTCTGTTCAGGAAACTTAGAAAAGGAGGATCAAGAGGGCAGCTGCTTCCCCGTGCCTGAAGATAAAGAAGAACCCTTGGGAGTAGATGATTCAAGTAGAACAGATGTGTGTGTTGAGACTGATGGGGTGGATGAATTAATTGAAGAATTTCCAGACATTCTAACTTTTTCTGATTCATTTTCTTGTAATATATGTACTAACTCTAACCTTTGTTTGGTGTGTGCTGAAATTTCTGCATGTATAGCAGGTGATGAATTTGTTAGTGCAGTGGATGAAGACATTGCAGAAGTTGAAGCAGCACCAGTAACCCCAACTAACTGTTTGTCACCTCCCCCTGAGGAGCCACCAGTTCTGGATTTTACACCCTTGGATTTTGCACCATGGCCGGTCCAAGAGGTTGAGCCCCGATTCTATTGGGGAGATTTTATTGAGAAAGAGGTCATCTGTGACCCGAAGGGGAGTGAGAAGTCCGCCGCAATGGGTGGAGTTATTATAATTGTCAAGTGCTCACCTCCGCATCAAAGCTGCAAGTTAGGGAGGCATGGAATGAATTTCAGTCCTTTGGCTACCACGTGGGACTTATGCTACAAGCAATGGGATCCTGGTGGAACCGCCCTTCAATGAGTTTTTCTTACCCTTGCTTCTTTTTAATTTTCTTTTTCTTGCTTTAATTTTATTTTGTTTTGAATAATGCTCCTGAATAATTTGAGAAGCTCAGGAGTTGTGTTAAGTCTAGTATTGGCAAGTTTGATGGATTTGATTAAATTTTTGCATAGATGATTGCATGATAGTGTTGACTGTTTTCCCCCTAGGATTTGAAAAATTTTAGAAAAATGATCCCCATATGATTGAAAACTGAACTTTGAGATTTTGTTATGATGGCATGATTTATGATAAGTTTGGGGTGATAGGAAGCACACACTAGGGATAGAATCTCAGTTAAACAATTTGCATAAATGTCCAGGTGAGGTTTTTGAGCCTCCAACATGTTTTAAACTGTGTGAAAATCACTTTTGATTGCACTTTCCTGAATTTGATTGAATCTCTTTTTGGTTTGCATGATTATATGTTTGCTTCAGATGATTTAGGCATTTTCTTTGTAAATAGCTACTTAGCCTAAAATAACCATTCCTAATGCATGTTCCTTAGTTAGCCCCATTGAGCCTATTAGCCTGTTAATTCTTGATAACCTAATGTTATAAGCCCAAAAATCTGGAAAACCATGTTAACCCGATCTTAGGATTAGGAGAGCATGTAATCTTAGAATGGGTGCAAGAAACTAAAGTTTGGGGTGGCTACCTGGTGCAATGTGTTGTTTGGGAATGGGAAAAAAAAAAAAGAAAAAGAAGGAAAGTGTAAAAACGAAAAAAAAATGTGAAAAAAAAAAAAGAAAAAAAAATAAAAGTGCAAAAATGCAAAAAAGAAATAAAAAGGCTGTAGCCACCCAGAAGCATAAAGAAAAAAATTAAGAAAGGAACTTGATTTAAATTCAAAGTGTAAATAATGTTCATGCTCTCTTAGTTCCTAGGGTCTTCAGCCTAGTACCTTTGTATATCCTTCCCTTAGCCAGGCCCCATTACAACCCATAAAAGACCTTTTGATGTTGCTTGCATATTTTCTGTGGGGACCATTTTGAGATGAAAATCAAATTTATGGGAAGTGCTCTTAAAAGTGAAAATTGAGTGAATTGTTGATAGCCTGACACAAATTGAGCGATTGAGTGAAATACAAATTTCCCTTGTGAGGAAGGCAGTTGTTTGATTTTGGTGATCTCCCTTTTGTGTGTGACTTGGATCCCCAGCTTAGATTTCTGATTGTCTGAATAATGAAATTCTCAATTGTTTAGAATAAATGAATGTGGGGATTACTTTGCTTGGAAGGGGGGGAACATTGAAAAGAAAAAAAAAATTCTTTGAAAAATTGCTTGAAATCTGTGTGAAAGTTGATTGAGTCCTTAAGCTTGCCATGTTTTGCCAGGTCTTGAGTCTTTTTGAGTTTTTGAGTATAGTTTGCTTGGGGACAAGCAAAGTTTAAGTTTGGGGTATTTTGATGAGCCTCTGTTTGACTGGTTTTATAACCAGTAAAGACCTTGGCTTTGTACTTATTTTATATCATTTTTACCCAAATTAGACTTGATTGTCCTTAAGTAATATTTTGAGTCTGTAAATTGTTTTTAAGTTAATTTAGTTGATTTAGACTGAATAAAGTATTTACTTTTATTTTCCGTTTTTCAGGTTAATAAAATAAAAATAAAATAAATCTGGAGCCACTCGCCCCGCGAATAATCTCTCGCCCCGCGAGTATTGCAACCATGAAAAAGTCAGAGACGATCACGGCTTGCCCGTGTTGAAGATCACAGCCGTGGCAATTCTGAAGTTGAAGCGTTCGCCTCGCGAGCATTCCTTCGCCTCGCGAGTATTGGAAGATCAGAAGCCATCACGGTTTGGGCGTGTTGAATGCCACGGGCGTAATAGGTTGGAAGGCAAGAGTTCGCCTCGCGAAGGATGTGCTCGCCTCGCGAGAAGACAAAGAGTTGCAGACCTTTCATGTAATTCGCCTCGCGATCAGTGCTTCGCCTCGCGAGTACTCTGACTCCAGAAACGTGTATATAAGCAGTCTTAGGCAGAAATGAAGGGCATAGTCAGAATTAGCCAGTTTTGGCTAGTTTCTGAACTTGTTAGCTATTGTTTTCCTTTTAGTTTAATGTTTTCTTCTGTAATGGAGAATTAGTCTCCTAGATTAATCTACTGTAATTGGTTTCTATCCATACTTGAGGTTCTTGTATTTCCTGCTTTTATTTCCTTTTCTCTTTTCAATGCCATGCTTTATATTTCTGTTTGCTTAATTCAGGAGTATATTGTGTTGTGTTGGTTTATCTCGGTGATATCATGTTCCTATATATAATCGCGTTTGCTTAATTCGCGTGTGTACGTTTCGTGTTCGCTTAGTTCACGAAGTGCTTAACCCCGTTTGCTTAATTCGGGAATAGGGACATATATCTGTAGTAGTGGTTCAGCTTGTGAATTATTGCTACAACCGGGAGGGGATTAGAATCTGCTTAGGGCTTGGATTTGCTTGAACCAATGATAGTGGGAAACCAAGAACAGTAGGTTAATCGTCTTTAGTTTATTTGTTAATCTCTTTTCTTACTCTGTTTTTATTTTGTTTTCTTTATTTTATTTCAATCTCAAAACCCTCCAAAAACTAACTTTTGATTTTCTGTTAATAATAACAACACTAAAGAGTCCTTGAGAGACGATATCCGAGTTGTCGCTCTACACTACATTATTTTAATAATCGCTCGTTCTTTTTGGCGCGTGGCGACAGCGCGTTCAATCATCCACATACGTATCAACAATGAGATAGGACAATCCAATCACTTGAAGACTTGCTAAGAGCTTGTGTATTGGAGCATACTGGAAGTTGGGATGAATTTCTACCGTTGATAGAATTCACCTACAACAACAATTTCCTCTCGAGCATAGGAATGGCACCCTATGAAGCTTTATATGGTTGACGATGTAGAACACCTTTGTGTTGGTACCAAGATGGAGAAATTTTAGTGTTAGGACCAGACATCATGCAACAGACAACAGAAAAGGTGAAAATGATTCAGGAGAAAATGCGGACAACTCAGAGTCGACATAAAAGTTATGCGAACAAGAGACGACGACCTCTGGAGTTTGAGGAAGGCGATCATGTGTTTTTGAGAGTCATACCTATGACTGGGGTTGGCAGGGTAATTAAATCCGGGAAACTTACTCCTAAATTCATTGGACCCTACCGAATTCTTCGTCGAGTAGGTCCTGTAGCTTACCAAATTGCCTTACCGTCTTTTCTTTCAAATCTTCATAGTGTTTTTCATGTGTCGCAATTGTGAAAGTATATTCCTGATCCTAGTCATGTAAGAGTACCTGATACAATACAATTGAAAGATGACTTAACCTATGAGGCATTACCTATGAGGATTGAGGATCAAAGAGTGAAACAACTAATAGGGAAGACAATTTCATTGGTCAAAGTAATCTGGAATGCAATGACAGGAGATGCTACATGGGAAATATAGGACAAGATTAAGGAACAATATCCACATTTGTTTTATGGTAACTTTAATTTCACGGACGAAATTCTTTTTAGAGGGGTAGTATTGTAACACCTTATTTTTACTGGTTTTACCGTTTTGTTGTTTTTAATGTTTTTCAATTATCGGTAGAATTTTAATTGTTCGTAATTTTTATATTAGATCTAGAAAATGATTTTTAATAAAATAAAATCATAGTTATACTCTACCTTATTGTAGAAGCTTACGATAAAATTTTGGTTTTAAAACTCAGACGAAACCAGATCTGCATTTTCACTGACAGTAAGATATTACTGGTCAGAAAACATAATTTTGACCTGTGAAAAAACCGTTTAGGTTTATATTTTATCTCCAAACATAGTGGTTATTTTGAAAAATTTTCAAAATAAATAGGTTATTATACGATATTCGGGTGAATACTCGACAATCGGGGATCGACGGAATTGAAAACGGATGTGCAGAGACAAAACCCGACGCCGGACGGATAAGACCAATGAGTCATTTGTGATGAATCAAGGGGGTAAGTCATAGGGGTTAGTCACCATGCATTAAATACATGTAATGATGACTAAAATGTGAAAAACCCAAATTACCCTAAATCCTTCATTTTAACTACAAGTTTCCCATGACAATAATTTACTCTTTGGACCCTTTTCTCCCTTGCAACTCATGGCCAAACCCTTCAAAATCACACTTGGCCATTCATTTTGCTAATTTGGTTCATGTTCTTCAACTTTCATGCAAAAACTCCTAAGTTACTTACACTTGATTTGCAAAGGAAGTCTATGTTGTTGTTGGTTTCTTCAAATTCTAAGGGTAGATTCTTGTGATTCATGATCATACCTTCCTTTCCTTTCACAACTCTTCTTCATATCTCATGTTTTTACAAATTTAAAATTCTTAGATATAGAACTTCAAAAATCTCTAGAAAATCATAGAAAAATCCTTTTAATGTGATTCCAATTTCTATGACTTCATATGACTTCTACTTTCATCATCTAAGAGCTTGAAAAATTTAGAGATCTCTAGCCTATTTTCCTTGACAAGGCCGAACTTAGATCTTAAGTGAGTTAGATGGTTTTCTTTCATTTTTAACTTGTTTTCTTGTACATGATTCACGGCTAGGTTTTGGTTGTGCAAAATCTTGAGTTCACGGTGAACATCATCCTCTTGTTGCTTGAGTATCAAGTGGTCACCAAATGTATGGGGGAGATTACCATCATCCTACCTTAGGGTAGATATGTTGGTGGTTTATTAGTGTATAAAGTCTTGTAAACTATAACTATGTAAGTTGTAGAAATTATTGACTTATGTGTGTGTGATCCTCTTGGAGGATTTGGTTGATGTTTGATTTTGATATGTGTTTATATTGGTGTGATTAATCTCTAGTTGGAACCTTGGTTAATGATTGTTTGTTTTGTGAAACAAAAATGGTTAAAATGAAAAAGTAAGGCCATTCGGCCATGAAGAGTTTAGTTGGTTCCATGAGGTTATAAATTGTTTGAATAATTTTTATGAGGATTGTATTATCAAATAAGAATATAGAAATTGGTTTGGATTGATTTGGATGTATATGTTGAAAGTTATGGATTTATGAGTCCTTAGGGACTAAATTGCAATTTCTAAGAATTTCAGTGGCTTCACTGAAATTTGTGTTATTCTATGTTAAGACTGTAGTTCTTGATGAGAGAAAACCATATGAATTGATATGGTGTTAATTGGATTAATACATAAAAAGTTATGAGCTTTTTAGTGAAAAATGACCTTTTTGCAATTATTGAAAAATATTTAGGGCAGAAAAGTGATTTCCGTAAAATTAGAGGGCAACTGAAAAATATTTTTAAAGAAGTTGGTTTGGTGTGATTTGGAGTTATAAATAAAAAATTATAAGGTTTTAAGTGAATAAGGAATTTTTGTAATTAATGAAAGTTTAGGGACTAAACTGTAATTTTCGAAAGTAAATGTAATTGGACAGTGAGAAACTGTTTTTCATGCTTGTAAAACTGTTCTAAAACTCCAAAATGAGTTTTGGACTATTAGAGTGTAAAATCGTTGAAAAATGATTTACGCGATTTACAAAATTAACGACGTTCGGTCAAATTTTTAGGATTTTCGTATAAATGATGTAAAACCAGTGTTTCAACATTTTCACATGAGTAATATAACCTAGGAGAAAAATACATTTGAGGTGAAGAACCTTTTCTTCAAAAGTAGGACTTTTGGGCCTAAATTCAGTAAAAAGCGACGAAAACATAGTTAAACGTTTTTAAGGATTTTCGAGAAAATGTTTTGGAGAAATTGATACCAAAGTATCTTTGATGGAAATTATTATTGAAAATGGATTTGATCTTAAATAAAGGTTTTGGTTTTAATCCAAAAGAAATTGATTCTTCAAAGACAAGATTTTACTGTAAAATGTAAAAACCTAAGTCAAGAATGACTTAGTGAAAATACGAACGTAATAATTTTTGATGTGGTATGGAACACAACCTTATCTCATAAAGTATGGATAATTCATTATCCATATTCCATAAAATTTAACGGACTCAATGATTTGCTTTATTGAAAGCCAAAAAAAAGGCTCAACTAGAAAAGTACAGAGAAATAAATAATTGGACCTGTGTTCCAATCTCATAATGTGCCAGGATTTGTAATCAAGTATTCTAAAAAAACTTTGCACAAAGATGAAAGGTTACTTGAGAACTTTAGCTTGATGATTAAGTACCGGTTATTCGGACTTAAGGACATGTAGCATCTGTTACAATACACTGAAGGAATTCCGAAGGAATCACGATGTCATCCGATGGATGGACGAGAAGAACGCATTTCCGGTAAAGTTTACCTAAACACATAGTGAAACTATGTTCTGTAAGGCCGTTGTGCCTAGGAGATTGAGCTAACACTTTAATACGGGTGCAAATTTCGTAGTGACCATCTGTTGATGCTTGGGGGTGTCGGGGTATAAAATACTCATATAGGCCTAGTTGGTTGCTCTTATATGGCATGGTGATCTTGCAATACACTGACATACTCTACTAGACACTATGTATTTTCTGGTAGTGAAGGATGTTCCCGAAAAATCCTATGTACACCATGATGACTGTTGTCACATTTTATTACTCAAGGCTGGTGTACTCCGGAACAATCCTCCGAACCACTCTCTCCGACTGTTTGTTAAAACCATGGTATAGGAATCAGAAGTCATTCCTCGAGTCTTAGATGTCTCTTATCTAGTAAAAACGATGCCTTGTTATTATGTTGTTGTGAAACATTATTATTTCTGTTGTGATGGATGATATAACTGTTTATTGATATTTGTACGTACATGTGTGTCGTATCACTGCATGTCTGCGATAAGTGTAAGATGAACGGAAATCTCACCTCATTTCTGTATTTTCTGGTTTGCTGTTTTCTATCTTACGTTGGACGAAGATGACGACAACACTGTTTCTCCTTCACACCCTGCTTGTGTTTGAGCGTACTTGGAGACATGGATACAGTCTCGAGGGCTTTAGTATAATGGATTTTTCTCAGTATTCTATGTCTGGCCAGTCTCGTGTCTATGTTATATTTTGTGGAGTTATGTCACTAAAGATATTATTATTATAAACATATTTCCAGTCTGTTGTTATTTACTGGCGTTGCTACTTCCGCCTTCTTTCTGAATATGTATGACTGATGGTACTTGGAACTTGGTTTGTATAATATTGATGCATAAGTTGATGTTATATGTTAAAGAGTGTGTATGGTATTACTTGCGAAAGAGAAAAGGAAAACAAATAAACCCGTATTTTGGCAAAATAATTATTTTCCGCTTTACTCGGTCTTATAAAAATAGAAATGTCAAAGACAATGTAGCGTCCGAGAAGGGTGTTACAATACACGTCTTAATGTCATAAGCTGCACAACACCAAATCACTCTTTTTTCAAATGGATGTGAAAAGTACTTTTCTAAATGGTATAATTGAAGAAGTGTATGTTAAACATGTAACACCCCGATTTTCGTATAAGGGTATATGTTACTATGGACGCCTAGTTGTTGTTGTTATTATTACTATTGTTATTATTATTATTGTTATTATTAATATTAATGAAGTTAGTATTGTTATTTATATAATTGATAATGTAATTGTTATTAGTGTTGTAGTGTGTGTATATATATATATATATATATATATATATATATATATATATATATATCTGTGTGTGTGTGTATGTATATATATATGTATGTATGATGTATGTATGTATGTATGTATGTATGTATGTATATATTATTACATATGATAATATTTATATTAGTATATGATTATTTGCATTAATATGAGATTGTGTCCATTAATGTGTGATCTTATATGGATACATGATTTTGTATGTGATTTTATATGTTAATATATAATATGTGATTTTATTAATAATAAGTGATTAAGAAAGATATTATAAGATATCGTGTGATTTAGTATTTAAATTGAGATAGTGTATCTCTTAGGGTTTTAGTTCCTCAATCAATCAGATTTGAGTCCTTATTAATATAGGAGAATCCTCTTTTTGATTATCTCTTAAGATCTTATCATAATCTCCTAAGGATCCTATCTAGAAATAACTACTAAATATGTCTCTAAACTTACATCGCACTTTTGACCATCTGAGAGTCTGATTTAGGATTCAATCGTCAGACATTAATTTGTAGATATTTCTATAAGCTTTCTAACGACACCAAGAACGCCTCAATCGGACAGGAGTAACTCAATATATGGTAAAAATACATATCTGTATACAGTTTGGGCTGAAATAGGAGCCAATTATGCCCTAACTTGCTTTTATACCAAAAGACTCGACCTAAACCCTAATTCCCACGATTCAAGACTCAGAAAATATGCCTCTCTTCATATCTTAAGTTTTTCTTTAATTTCTCTTAAGAATTATTGAAGGAAATTGCCCCGTTCTTCGTTCTTCGCCGTTTTTGGCCAGAAGGACATCACTGACGATACACGCTTCTTTTAGTGTGGACTTTATCCTTTTGTTTCTGAATTTCGGGCTGCAAACAAGGTAAAGTTTCGTGTGCCTTGTTCTCCTTACTTTCCCCATTGAGTTTCTTGATTTAGAAGCTTAATCCATGTGTTTTCGTTGTCGTTCTTAAGGAAGTGATCGAGCGTTTGTGAGACGAGACTCAAACGGACCTTTTCGCCTCTTCTCATTTATGTTCTTTAGAGTTTAACCTCAAGGTAAGACATACCTCTTGTTCCCTTTTCGATTCTCTAAATGGTTTGGGAGTTTTAGTCCTCTTTATGAACTCTTCGTATTTTGTAATGGTAGGAACCGGTGAAGGAGGCTTGGATTCAAAACACTCATCCCTTCAAGGAGAAGGAATAGTATTGACATGTAGGCATTGGGGGTAGCTTAAGATGAAGGGTTAACCCATGATCCTGTCCTATGTTGTTTGTCTATTTGATGTTAATTGATATTTGTATAATATGATTCTAATGTTAATGGCATGCTTTAATTATTGTACTGTTTAATGTTAATTGTTGATGATGTATGATTGGATGTTATTGGTATGCCCAATTGAGTATGATGTTTAATGATGCCAATAATGTTCATGATGATGATGATGCTATTATGATGATGATGATGTTGTTATGATAATGATGAGGCTGTTATGATAATGATGCTGATGTGGTCCTCAGAACGAGTGTTGATTATTGGGGATGTTAATGACAACAATGACGTTAATAAGACTCTAACCAATTAATAGGGCTTCTTAATGATGTTAAGACCTTAGAAAAGATGTTAATAAAGATGAATGCATTTAAGGGATGTTTCCCTAGTTTGTTCATAAGACATGAATATAGGATAAGAGGCAAGGTTACGTTCATAGGGCTTTGGCAAAGACCCTAGGATTGATTAGTGAGTGTTTAAAGGACGTTAGTAATGAAGCCGGAAGTAAAAGACATGGGAACAATTAAAGATAATGAAACTGATGATTGACGGTGTAGCTTAAACCAATAGCTTTGATCTTTGAATGCCCTAGGATACTTAGTAAGGGTTGTTCAACCCTTTTGCCCAGAAACAGTACGGCCACACACCATTGAGCACGGTCGTGCTCAACAGTCAACACGATCGTGCTTGACTTAACAGTCAGCACGCCCGTGCTGAGGGGAAAGCACGCCCGTGCTTCCTTGTACAGATCAGAACATAGAAACAGTAACAAGGGGTGTTTCACCCCAAAACACTTCTAATAATGAAGAAGACACCAAACCAAGTAAAGACAAGCTAGATAACTCAAAGATAATAATGTACTTTGGTAGCCGAGTGGACAAGGGGGCCTTGATGCTTAATGGTCAAGGTGTTGAGCTCTTGTGCCTATGGGACAGAGTGTTAATAATTAAAGTTGAAAGAAGTTGTTTTGTACCTTGGTAGCCAAGTGGCCAAGGGGGACCTCGATAGCCGAGTGGTCGAGGTGTTGAGCTCTGGTGCTTATTGGCCAGAGTGTTGTTGTTTTGTACCTTGGTAGCCGAGTGGCCAAGGGGGCCTTGATGCATAATGTCAAGGTGTTGTTAATTAAAAGATATTGAACCTTGGTAGCCAAGTAGCCAAGGGGGCCTTGATGCTTAATAGTCGAGGTATTGAGCTCTGGTGCTTATTGGCCAGAGTGTAAGTGCAATGGTTAAATGATAAAAGATTAAAAGGCCAAAGATTAAAGATAACGTTGATGGTAATAAACTAGGGTAGCCGTGGAACCCAAGCAGAGGTGGTGGTTGTTGGCTGTGCGCTGTGATTGCTCATTCATGCATTGGAGTAGTGGAGTAGCACTGCATCGCATAGCATACCTTGTTTGGAACGATATATATGTTTGTATGTATGTATATATATATATATATATATATATATATATATATATATATATATATATATATATATATATATATATATATATATATATATATGATATTAATATGATGAGATGATTATGTTTGATATGCTATGTTTATATGATGCATGTTCATCTTGCTAACTGCTTCCATGCCATTATGTTGAAATATATGTTTCTTACTCCTAGTCTTTTGTTGTTTGTTTGCATGTATCATTTTGGATATGCAGGGGATGGTGACCAGCTTGCTGAGGAGCGACTCTGAGGAGCCGCTACTCGTAGTTTAGTTTATCTTCAGTTTTAGTTTGTTTATCTGAGTTGTTTTATTGGGTTGGTTATACCAGCTTTGTAATGTGACATCGGGGTTGGATTTGTTATATGTTTCATGTTATGTTTCTTTTAAACAATGTTTTAGTTTTTCCGTGTTGGAGTTATGTTACAATACGGCAGCCTCTGCCCGGTTTTTATCATTATGATATAATATGCATGTATTCTCTTCCTTTTATATCTTTTACATTTGATGAATACATGCGGGGTAGAGGATGTCACAAAACAACCCCCTGGTTTTGAAGATTCTGTTATACCAGATCATGTTTTCAAACTTAAAAAGGCTTTATAGGGTTTGAAACAGGCACCTAGAGCATTGTATGATAGACTTAGTTCTTTTCTCATGCATAATGGATTTACTAGAGGACAAGTAGATACAGCCTTGTTTAAGAAATTCTCAAAAGATTGTTTTATTATAGTCCAAATATATGTTGATGATATTATTTTTGAATCAACTAATGAAAAGTTGTGCAAGGAATTTTCCAATCTAATGCAAACAGAATTTGAGATGAGCATGATGGGAGAATTAAAGTTTTTCCCTGGACTACAAAATAAGCAGAAAAGTGATGGAATCTACATCCATCAACAAAAATACACCAAGGAGATACTTAAGAAGTATAAAATGGAGAATACTAAACCTATGAAAACTCCTATGCAACCCAATGCAAATTTAAGTAAAGAAGGTGAAGGAAAAAAGGTAGACCAAACTGTCTACAGAGTTATGATTGGCTCTCTTATATACCTAACTTCGAGCATACCCGTTATTCAATTTATTGTCTGTATGTGTGCAAGATTCCAATCTGATCCTAGAGAATCCCATCTCAAAGTTGTTAAAAGAATATTTAGATATTTGCTTGGGACCACTAATCTTGGTTTGTTATATTGAAGAGCAAAAGAATACAGATTAGTAGGATACTGTGATGTTGATTTTGCTGGAGACAGAATAGAAAGAAAAAGCACCAGTGGAGGATGTCATTTCATTGGAGCCAGTTTAGTCTCATGGACAACCAAAAGATAGATAGCAATTGCTTTATCTACCGCTAAAGCAGAATACATCTCTACTGCTAATTGCTACACTCAATTCTTATGGGTAAAACATCAACTTGAGGATTACTCTATATATGAGCATAATATATCTGAGTGGTGTGATAATTCAAGTGCAATATGCTTATCTAAAAATCCAATTCAGCATTCTAAGGCTAAGCATATTGAAATAAAACATCACTTTATGAGGGATTATGTTCAAAAAGGTATATTTGATATTAAGTTTGTTAAAACTGAAAATCAATGGGCTGGTATTTTCACAAAACCCTTAGCTGAAGATAGGTTTATATACATTAGAGACAATCTGAACATGCATTGCATTGTTGAATGACATGTCTGATATAACATGTTTAACTTGTCTTATGTCTTTTATCTAACCTGTCTATGATACCTGTCTGACTTGGTTGAGTCATAATTATTTGAACTCAATAGTTTTTATTTAAAATGGTGATTATTTATTGAATACCATTTAATAATCTGAAGCTAATCATGTACATGGCAGTTTTATTTCTCGAAACCATGTTTTCATAATGTCTTAGTGGGCGTTGTAGCTTCCCATGCAATTTGTGCCGTTTTAACATTAAAAATGGTTTTTTCTCACTCCTGTATTTATGACTACAAAAGGCAAAGAGTCAGAAAGCTCATCTCTTTATGCTTTCAAAATTTGTCAAAACTCTTCGTCTCCTTCTCTCTCTCTGAAACCCCCAAATCTTTCAAACCCTAAAACTTCATCTCTTTCAATGGCACCCAAGAAACATCTCATCTCTGAAGAGATTGCTGCTAAATACAAATTGAGAGTTGCTGATGTTGAGAAAATCATGGCTGGAAAGGTGGTAGATCTTCAACAAATGAAGAAATGGGGAATGGATGTTACTGAGGAGTTGGAATACTCCAGGTGGGCCCCATTCTTTGGCACCAAGGAGCTGGTTCATCCAAAAATGGTCGGAGACTTCTGGACCAGTGTTGTTGGTCTCACAAACCCAGTTGATGGAACCAAGACAATTCGTGCTCGTGTGCTTGACATGACCTTGTTGGTCTTCTTGAGCTATTTGGAGATTGTCACTAACTGCCCCAGGCTAGGAGTTGGGTTTAGGTCTGAGTGGGAATATGAGGTTGGGACTGCCAACATCAATATTGCTCTGTATGGTGTTCCAAACCCTACCAACATGAAGCATGTGAGCATGGTTCTGAAGTGTAGGTTCATGCACAATCTGCTGCTGGACATCAATGATCTCATCTTCAACCATCCGGAGTCAATGATCAAGAGAACCAACATGCAGACATTTCCCTATGGAATTCTACTGACAAAAATCTTTAGGAACAAGTTGCTTGTTCCTGGAGATGGAATCATTGTGGATATGGCTTTCCCCATAGACAACAACAACAAGAAGAAGAAGCCAGTTGTTGCTTAACCAAGTATGCAGACAGCTGAGTCTACTGATGAATCTGAGGTTCTCATCTCATAAAAGATCTGGAAGCCTGCTGGAAAGGTAGCCAGACAGGACCAGAGACTTTCTATGGAGAAGCCTTCAGTCTCTGTTGAGACTGAAGAAATTTTCCAACCTTTAAGGTTCAGGTTGAGGAAGCCATCTCCTTAGAGGAAGACAAAGGATTCTGAGGCCTCTGAGGCTGAGTCTGTTAGATTAGACAAGAGAAGAAGGCTTGTGAAGAACTTTGCTACGACCAGACAAGTAGAGTCTACTCCAAGCAAAGAGGAAGCACCTGCTCAGGGGGATCAAGAAACAAGAACCATGGGGAAGTCCAAGGAGAAGAAGACTCTCCTTCTGGGACCCATTCCCAGGAAGAGAAGGTCAAGTTACCCTGTGCCTACTGCTGTGGTACCTGCTGCAGAAGTAGAAGTGACTGCAGAAGTTCAAGTTGAAGAAGTTGAAGTTGCTGCTGCAACTGTTAAAGACCTGTCTGTTAGGACACAAACAGTTGTCTATCTAGAGATACATCCACTCAATCCTCCTCCACCAAGGAAGAAGCTGAGGATGACTAAAAACCAAGTGATTTATCTATCTTCTTCAACTGCACCATCATCCCCTTCTCCTCTAGGTATCATTACCTTACCTGTCTCATCCCCTCCTGCCCTGACTATTGAATCCCTAGCCCATGTGTCTCCACCCTCTTCACCCATCTCTTCTCACCAAACCCAAACATCTTCTTTTATGATATTGTTTCTGATATGTGTCATTACTTTGTGGTTCATAGGGATGAAAACCCTAAGGAACAAACTAGCATATCATCAAGTTTGTTTGTGTCTGACTTGCAATGCCTTATAATTGCTAGTTTTTCTAACCTGTTTGTCATCCCTCCACCTCCACCTCATATTCTAAACCCTTATAGGGAACTTTTCTTTTACCCCCTATTGAAGTTTTCATTAGAACTCTGGCTGGAAGCCATTATCCTGCCTTTGTCGTTATGTTACCCTCTCCATCTAGTTATTTCTTCAAGTTTATCACCGGTTCTTCATCTTTCTTTTATTACATAGACTCCTTGCTACCTCTACCCCCCCTCTGTTCTTGTTGTCACACCTCTTCTCCCTCCTAAGGCAATTAGAATCACTCGTCTTTCCCTCATTGAAAGATTGTCTTCTGTTTGTTATTTCCCTAAAACTGACTTTGTCAGAATGAAACCCTTATTCATACTTGCCTTTCTACCCTTCTTCTACTACAGAACTATCCAACAATGCTTCTTTCCTCCTATCTATGCCCATTTCTCTATTCCTAAAGCACCCCCTGTGCTAGCCTTGCCCTGGCATCAAGATCAGTATGATCTGTCTTCTTCCTTGTCTTTACAAGCCTCCACTTCGGAGTTTGTGGATATCAACGGCATCAATCAATTGCAAGCTTTGCTAGAAGACACTAGAAGGCAATTGGAAGAAGAAATGAGTGCTAGACTTGCTTTAGAAGCTAAAGTAGGATCCTTGTTTTTGTTTTTAAATCAACCAGAGTAGCTTTTGTAAAACTTGCCTTGTACAAGCTAATGATGAATGAAAAATATTTCTTTTCTTTACTGTTTTGTCTTTCTGTTTTATGTCTTCCTTTTTGTTGATGACAAAAGGGGGGAAAGTAGAGAAAGTAAAGACTTAAGATGATATCAGTAAATAAAATTGAACTTATGTTGGCTACATAAAATGCTTAATTGAACCCTTTGCATCTCTCGCTAACTCGTCTTAACTGGTGGAAAATCTAAGTTAATGTATGTTGCTATGATATATTGCTCTGATAATGTGCTATGTGCTTTCTGATATAAGTCTTTATGATATGAACTGAACCTAAGTGCACCTGTCTGCACAACCTTTTCTAGTTAAGAAAGTTTCAACCTGTCTGAATATTTTGTCTTATCTGTTGATATTTTCTAAAGTTCATTAAATCATCTAATGTTTGTCATCATCAAAAAGGGGGAGATTGTTAAGTCTATAAATGTCTGATGTGCATTTGCCCTATGTTTTGATGAAAAGTAAACATTTGTTAATTATTTAATTGAACTTCATATTGGTTGCTGACCTATCTATCTAGTGTGCAGGATATTAAGTGAAAGGTTATTTTACACATGCCTGCCTATAGACACTCTTAATCTGTCGTGAAGATCACCTGTCTTATGAGTGAGAGTCAACCTGTCTGCTGACTGGATTGTTGACTATCCGTATTAAGGATTCAACCTGTGTGTTTGAAGCTCTCACTTGTTTGTGGTCCTTCGATAAGGAACACAAGGACAAAGAAACCTTTAGGAGTTGTCCCCTCAAGAAGAAGTCACTGATGCTCTCTCTCTCTCACGTATATCAAGAAAGTCAGAAGGTCAAAATCACAAGCAACCTAGGAACTCAGAAGCGGAGTGCTTCTAATATGATTTATTCCTAGTACAACTGGGAGTTGCATGAAAAGGGAAATATGTTCAGGAAAGTACAAAAGTAACCTGCATAATTCTAATTTGGCTGCTGCATAAAGAATAAAGCATAAAGCACTGGGCTTACATGTTAGAGTACAACCAACATTCCTATTGCATTAATGGCTGCCCAGAACGACTCTATTGCAGTTAATGGAGTTCAGCTTGAAGCCAAAAACTTGAAGGAATGTCTCTAACAGATTCTAAATGATTGGAGCCTATTAAATACATAAGCCATTGAAGATAAAGATATAGAATACACAGCATTAAAGAGCCATTACTCTAAGCAATTAATCCTTCATTCTTTCAATCTGCATTCTTCAATCATTTGAAGTTATTACGCAGACTTTATATACTTCACATTTAATTCACTCTTCTGAGTGTTAGTGAAAGACTTACAAATTGTATTTATTACAATCTTTTCTCCAAAAAACTTGAATGAGCCTGAAGAGGCTAAGTGAGCAAAGAATACTTGTCTTGGAGCCTAGAGAGGCTAGGTGTGCACAGAATACTTGGAGTTTATAACCTAATCAGTTATAGTGGAGAAAACTTGGTGCTGTCAAGGACTGGACGAAGCCCTAGTTGTTAAAGAGTGAACTAGGATGAATAGCTGTGTTAAATCTCTCTGTCCCTATCTCTTTAACTGCTTTGATTATTTTCATTTATCAACTAACTAAAGGGGTTTAAGTGTGAATATCAAACAAATTTTACTCTTGCATGTTTGTGTATTTTTTTGTGAAAAACTGATCAGACAGGTGACCTGTCTGTACCTTGTGAAATCACTTGTATGAACTTAGCTTCTGTGTGCGAAAAGTTTCCAAATTTGTTCTAAAATCTGATAAACACAATTCAACCCCGCTTCTCGTGTTTATAGTTGTCTATTTCAAAACCAAGATTAGTGGTTCCAAGTAAATATCTAACTATTCTTTTGACAACTTTGATATGTGATTCTCTATGATCATATTGGAATCTTGCACACATGCAGACACTGAATTGAATATCAGTTCTACTAGAAGTTAAATACTGAAGAGAACCAATCATACCTCTGTAGACATTTTGATCTACCTTTTTACCTTCCTCATCTCTATTCAATTTTGCATTTGCTTCCATGGGACTTTTCATTGGTTTTGTTGTATTCATCTTATATTTCTTTAAGATCTCCTTGGTATATTTCTGTTGATGGATGTATATCCCATCATCTATCTGATTGATTTGTAGACCAAGGAAAAACTTCAATTCTCCCATCATGGTCATCTCAAATTCATTCAGCATAAGCTTAGAGAACTCTTTGCGGAGCTTTTCATTAGTAGCACCAAATATAATATCGTCAACATAGATCTGTACTATAATGAAATCCTTTTTAGAACTTTTTCTAAAGAGAGTTGTATCAACTTTTCCACTAGTAAAATCATTTTTCTTGTGAAAAGAACTAAGTCTATCATACCAAGTTCTAGGTGCTTGTTTCAATCCATATAGAGCCTTTTTAAGCTTATAGACATGATCCGGTTTATCATTATCTTCAAAACCAGGTGGTTGTTTAACATACACTTCTTCAATTATTTCTTTAAGAAATTCGCTTTTTACATCCATTTGAAATAAAGTGATTGGATGTTGTGCAGCATATGACATGAGTATACGAATAGCTTCTATCCTTGCCATCCTCATCCAGTTTGTTTCTGAACACTCATCTTGTTCCAATAACTGATTTTCTTTTGACCTTTGGAACTAGTGACCAAACATCATTTCTATTGAACTGATTCAGCTCTTCTTGCATAGCTAAGATCCGGCTTTCATCTTTGAGAGCTTCTTTAATATTTTTAGGTTCTATTTCAGATAGAAATGCCATATTGTTTGAGTCTCTGAATGTTGATCTCGTTCCGACTCCTTGAGATGGATTACCAGTGATCAATTCTTTAGGGTGATGATTTTTGAATTTCTCATCTCGTCTGGGGTCAGTGTCAGATGCTTGTTTAGTTGAAGGATTAGACGCTTGAGTAGATGCTTCTGCATTCTCAGTCTTTAAGACGTCATTAGTTTGATCATCTTGTTTTCCAAGATCTAAACCTGCAAGATCATCTTCAAGATCTGATAGGCTCCTATATATCAGTCTTTAAATCATCATTAAAATTTACATGAATACATTCTTCAACTACTTCTGCTCTAGAGTTATAAAATCTAAAAGCTTTAGAAGTGTTTGAGTATCCAAGAAATATAGTCTTATCTACTTTCGAGTCAAACTTTCCAAGTTGATCTCTAGTATTTAAAATAAAGCTTTCGCATCCAAAATCATGGAAATAAGAAATGTTGGGTTTTCTACCTTTCCACAATTCATAAGGAATCATCACTACAAAAAAAAACCTATTTAGCGACCGAAGATTTTGGTCGCTAAACATGATAATTCGGTCGCTATACTGTATAGCGACCGAATTAGGGGGGTAGCAGAAACCCTGGTCGCTAAATGTTTAGCGACCGGACTTATATTTCGGTCGCAAATCTGCGACCGATATTTCGGTTGCAAAAGTATATATTTCGGTCGCCGTATAGTTGGTCGCATACCCAGCTCGCCTAATTTGGTGACCGATATTCGGTCGCTATTTCGGTCGCAAAATTTTATTTAATTTTTTTTTCCTGTAACGATCCTGCCGACCAAATATAGTTTTTCAACTATTACCCCATTGATTTTTAATTTCTGATATAAACAAAATACACCAATATTTTTTTAAAATAAATAGAAAACATAAATATGATGTACTAACGATCCAAAACACCACAGTCAATATGATCAAGAAAACATATACATTAATTAACGCAAGTTTAATAATGGTTTATAAAAAAAAGTTTAATAAGTACTAATTAACGATCAAAACATAAAAATACACCACAGTCAATAAGTACTAATCAAAATATCAAAACTCATCAATCTTCCAAAGGGATGAACATGTAGAAACGAGAACCCCCAAGGTACTTAAACTTTGCCAATGCACCAAAGGACAACAAATACAACTCCCCGATACCATTTGTATCTCATTTGCAAAATATAGGGCGATTGAGACACCCCGTTGTGTCCCATTGTATTATTACATTAAAACCTTAATATTTATTTACTTAATCGCTCGCTTATCGTTGAAAATACGTAAAAATTTAAAACTTAATTAACGATCATATAACTTCTACAAATATAAAACACACCAAAGTTGTAATATATAATTACAAACATGTTTATTTATTACAAAACCAAAACACTGTTAAGGGTACCCTCTCAGTAGGATCCCTCACATGTATAGACTTCACTACAGACATACTTAGCGGAAATATAAATACTCCTTAGACACACTGGCCATACTGTCTATACTCTAATCGCCTTGAATCACAGCTCGACCTCCAAAGATCATCGGTTCGTAAGGATTTTCATCTAACTCCTCAAGAATTGGTTCCTCCATCGGGTCTTCTCGCATGTGATCACATCGAAATGAAATACAACATACAGAAAGATATAGGGAATAAGAAACAGTTCTATCATCAAAAAGCGGAAAAGAGTAATAGTAAATTATACAGTAATTGTCACAGACACACATCACTCAAAATCAACAATCATCCTCAATTCACTATATCATCCTCTACCCTCAACCCATGCAACCAAAACTTTATACTGATGTGGCCATCTTCACTCCTGTCACATTAGTCAGTAGTCCAGAATAGTCCAGTAACAATAACTTTCGAACACATCAAAGACTAAACACTTATTAGGCTAAAATGGTCCAGTGCCAATAACATACGAACTCGTCAAGGAACATCCTTCCATAACGGTCCAGTGCCAAGAACATTCGAACTCGTCAAGGAACATCCTTCCATAACGGTCCAGTGCCAAGAACATTCGAACTCGTCAAGGAATATCAATCCATAACGGTCCAGTGCCAAGAACATTCGAACTCGTCAAGGAACACCCTTCCATAACGGTCCAGTTCCAATAACATACGAACTCGTCAAGGAACATCCTTCCATAACAGTCCAGTGCCAATAACTTTCGAACACGTCAAGGACAAAAGAGTATTACGGTAGTCTACCTCGGCATCCATATCCGTAGGGCACTCACCCGCAATATCCGATATCCCCAAAATAGGATATCCTGACCTCGTGTGTTCCACTCACACGGCTGTGACTATCAATACCTCGATAAATGAATCTCCCTAAATTTCATAAATAACAACCTAGTGCCTCAACCTTCCATCAAAGTCTCAACACATTTTTCCTCTTAGATAAAACCACTTAATTAGGCTAGGCACCTCTAAATCACCTTTATTCTCTCACCCAAACAATTATCTCCCGAACAACACATATCTTTACTTAAAAATCAGCTAAGCACAATATTAACAACCAGGCAGATCATGCATAACATAACATCAGCAGATATTCAAATATCTTAATATCATATAAAGCAATTTATCACAATCAACTCATAATAATCAAACCAAATAAATAACAAAGTCAGACTCTGTCACGGCCTGGCCATGACAACTATCACGACCGTGACAGACAACAAACATCTTCACAATCATAATTATTTAAACACCGAAACAAAACGTCACATGCAGATGGAATACCTCAACCAGCGTATCACAAACAGTCAAAAGTAAGTAATTCAAACATACTCAAATACTTAAAATCAACTTAATGTCGATAAACCTACAATCCCCGAATCACATTGGTTTTACAGAAAATGTTTCCAATGGGATTTTGGTCTTGTCGATTACTCGACTACTAGTAGGGTTTAGGTCGCCCTACACAATTATCATATAATCTACTACTTATCGATTCCGACGATAGGTTGATTCTTTTCCCCACCTGAGTTTGCACCGGAAACACGTACACGACGATCCTTGTTATCCCGCCACGAGTTAACACAACCACCTTCAACCAAACAACATACTTATAATTAATCAACTAACACCCATCTATGACACTTTAGAGCTAGGTTCGGCCAAGACTTAGAAAATAGGTTTAGGATTATCTTCTTAATGTCATCTTTTGGATCCTAATTACTAGAGTCTTAACTATCATAGATTACTTATTACAAAACTAAAATTTGAAACAAAATCCTCTAACATTTATGGTTAGGGTTTCGGCTTCAACCAATTATCTAGGTTAGGAAGTTGAAAATTTGATTAACAAGGATTAATGATCCATAAGTTACTTAAGCATGATTACTCACTTAAACCAAGATTATGAACCAAGAACATGAACTAAAACTCAACTAGTTCTAAGAACTAGGGTTTCGGACAAGGGCTGAGTTTGGGGTTAGAAATCTCTAAAATTTCTAAACTCTTGGATTTAATCAACATACAAAACCTAGAGTTGGATTCAAGTGTCACAAACAACTTTTGAATCACAAAACCATTAAGTGCTCATTCCTAGGGTTTCGGTTTTGATGAGATCAAATAGGCTTAAGTTTGATTTTTGATCTTCTATATACTTGAATACAAGAACTATCAAGATATAATCATGAATTAAGACATGAAAATGAAACAAAACCTAAGAACACAACTTTACCCTAGGTTCAGCCATGACCAGAAATCAAGGAAAGAAATTTCTCATGATCTTATGCTTTTAGATGATGAAAATAGAGATGATTATAAGATCATAGCAATTGGTTTCATGTCAAAAGGATTTTTCTAGAATTAGTTATGAATTTTTGAATCTAGTTCCATGAACTTTAAGGTAAATGATGAACATATGAATTTTAGCCAAGAATCTACAAAAGTTGTGAAGAGAAATGATTTTAATGACAAGAGAAGAAGTTGCTACCTCTTGATGATTCAAGGAAAGCAAGATTTGTATGATGTTCTTCACAAATTTCTCATGGTGTTCTTGAGAAACTTAAGGAAGAAGATGAACATAGTTAGGGTTTAGAACAGTTTTAGTATTTTGGGTAGATCTCTCAACATACTTATCCGTTTTGGATGATCTTTATGTCGTTGGAAAGAAGAGAGAAAGATGAACAACTTTCATGTTGAACGTTTTCCGAGATTCAAAATATAAACTGGTCAGAATTTCTAGGCAAAATCGGACGAATTATGAACTCTTTGGTGAAAAGAACATGAAAATGGAAAAATGGCTTAATGAAGAAGACAACCTATTTAAAGGAAGAAGAAACCAAACTTAATGAAGAAGGCATTGGAGCCGTGGGGGTTGGGCAAGGTTTGGTCAACTTGTCCAATGGCAATTGTTAGAAATTGTCATAAAAAGACAAGGGCGTTTTGGTCATTTCATAAGAAAATTTAATGTTGCCATAAATGTGCCATTATGGCCATTTATGATACTGATAAACTCGTCATAAATGCTCGTCAAGTCGGTCAATCCAACATCTCTGCTACGTTGCCAACTTCCCGATTCATCTGGCTCAAGCTCTTCCTAGAGACATCTCGACGTATAGGCCCGCAACAAATATAATATTTTAATTTTTTTACCAAAATTTTTAAAACTTCCAATATCGTAGTAAATACGATAAAAATATTTTTCATCTTGTTCACGACTCAAAATTAGGTCTTCTGAGCAGTAAACTTTTACTGTCAGTGAAAACACAGAAAACAGCAGACCGGCTTTCGTCTGAGTTTTCAACCAAAAACTTCCCCGTAACCTTATAAAAATAAGTATAACAAGGAAATGACCTTGGTTTATCCAAAATCATTTTCTAAGTCTCGGAAAAAAAAATTATTTATATATTTATTACCGATATTACAAAGCAGCAAAAATCGGGGTGTTACAGCGATCCTCATGGATTACTATATTCCCATTGAACAGATTTCCGCTTTTGTCTTCAATAGTCACAACACGCGGTATTTGTTGTCCCCAACGACGGTAGAATGATCGCGGGATTGAAATCAAATCCTGCAAATACACGAACAATTTAGTAAATGATTAGTTTATGCCTTAACCATCATTACGTGAATCCGATCGTTATTCTTAAGTTGATGAGATACTGTACCTGGTCTATATGGATGGCTGTCTCAAAACATTTAGTCGGGTCCATTTTCTGATAAAACGATAAGGAAAACAAGTCATATGTCTAAACTTCATCAAGTGATAATAAGAAAAGATGGAAAGATCCATGTAGCATACTATCATGTTAAAATAGAACAAAGAAATGCAACTTCACATGCAACTTTACATATTAGCAAACATAGTAGTTTTCAGGAAAGCAGATGCTTTTACGTCGTTTTGAAGGATGGTCATAGAGAGGACTTTTCCTACCGGAAGTGCCTAGATAACCTAGTAAGGATGGTCATCAACAACTATTTCTGGAAAGCTCCATTTCCTAATGAAACAAATGATTAAAAACCAGAGTTGTTTTCATAATATTGTGTACAAAGCTGCTTTCTAATGTGAATAATTTTTTAATGATGACGTCCGGTCATGCATGTGCCTGGCAAACTGTGCCTAGCCCTTCATTTTATCTAACCCTATACTTAATCCTTCATTATCTAAGAGACTCGCTTTTGTTGGCTTCAAGAAGAGACTTTCTAATTAAGCTCATGGACTTTAAATTAGTAAATGAATATTAACAACAACAAAGTCATGCCATTTACGAACTAATAACACTTTATCAATTCATTCCAATGCTTATAATGTAAATATATACAAATATGATTCCATAATCATTTCCAAACAAGTTATCAATAAATACATATCAAATTATTCTAATTACATTGATTCATTGTTATTGAAAGATTTTTATTTTAAAGAGAATAAACTATTCTTCATAGCAATCCAAATGTATGAACATGCTCAGATATAAGTACCAGCCTTCAATAAATTTACATCATCAAACAGAAAAGAGATAAGTAGAATTACCAAATGAATCCGATTCAAAATGAGTGAAAAGCTCTCTTGGAATTACAGGCTACAATAATGTTTTTAGATCATTTCATACTCCAACAAAGAATATTTTTTTGTTTACAAAGAAGTGAACAAGAACTTGAAATCCCTAAAACCCTCTTTTGAAATTTTTGAAACAGATTCAGACAAGAACCAACAAATTCATGGATTCCAAACGAATCAAAATACAATACAATCAGAATGCATACACGTACAATACGATATGAAATTATTCAAGTAAACAGCTGCATCACAGAGGCTATAGATCATACTATTGTGAGATATTCAAAGACATAAATTCAGCCAAGATATGGAAAGATAAACAGACCAGAAATTACAAGTTCCATATTTAATAGAAAACACATCATTAACACAGGGACAATCTTGTTACTGGACATGTTAAACTAGATTGGTCTTCAAACAACTGCCTCAGTATTGGTCATTTGTTTGAACTATAGCCATGAACTATCCATGTTTGAAATTGTAGACACCTAGCACAAAACAAATCGAAAATCCATAGCACACATCATCACTAACCAATTTAGATGCATTTCACAAAGCAGAACTGAATCTAAATCAAAGACTAAGATGCTGAAATGGAAGGTAATTTCACAGGTAATTCAACAAGAAGCAAACCAGAAGGGTTCTCAGATTAAATTTTCCCGTTAAATTGGTACGTCAATAATCAACAAAAAACCAAAACCTGTTTATGTTTCGCAGTCTCACAGGCAGCAATGGTATTCTGTGGCTCAAGTAAACATCAATTCTAATCTCACAGTCTTGACTTTTGATATTTCGATGCATTCAAAAAAAAGTTCCAAAAACAGATTTCTCGTGCTTTCTCAACGAGAGCTTCTTAATCCTAATAGGAGTGATTAAATAATGACACATGAAAACAAATGATCATCGCGGTCATATTGTGGTCGATGCAGTCCGCAATCACGGTCCGGTGTGGTTTCAGTGGCCACCGCAACCGAGATGTTGTGGCCGCATCACGTGATGCAGTCCACAATTTAAAACCTTGATCTTCACACTCATTCTCACTCTACCAATTTCCCAATACAAATATTAAAATTTATAAATCACAAAACTTTACTTGACAAATCCAACAAAAAAAAAACGTAATTGGCAAAGTAGCCACACTTACTCTCCTGTCAAAACTCTTTGCTCTCCCTGTAATTTTACCTTCTCTTAAGCAACACGTATCATATTCTTAATTTTCTATTTCAAACAAATCTCACATATCTCATATCAAAACATATCTTCCACAAATCTCAGTATTAAATATAAGATATGAATCTATTAAAAAGATTAATTACAAATTAATGTCTGTAATATCAGTCTCAATCTCTTTTATCCACAATTTCTTGCCATTATCTCTACATCTCTACAACACATCTCAATTAATGTCACCCCTTCATATACCTTTACCAATTCCCCCAAACAAGTATTTATAACCCATAAGAATTAAACTTGACAAGTAACCACTAACCACCATAATTTTTTTTATAAACAAGCAAGTCGTGTAAATAAGAGTACAAGAAGTGTTCTAACCCGATACATCATTACACTTAACGGTCCATTCTATAATCAACATAAAATGGATTAAAACCAAAACCTGATTGCACTCAAAGCAAAACTAATTGTTCTCCACACAATTAATCTTACTTTCTACGAGCAATCTTTATCATATACTTGGTTTCTTATTTTAAACAAATCTCACATCTCATATAATGACATCTATTATATGTATCTTAATATTCATTACATGATATAGATATATGAATGAAAATTGAAAATCACAGTAATTTTTAAATAGGAATTTACATCAAGATTAATCACAACTTACATTAGAAACAATGAAAAGGTGTTATACTCAATCACAATCACCTATATCACAACTCACAACTCACATGAAATACACAAGTAGCTCTTCTCAGTAGTAAGAAATAAAGCAAGCAATGAAACAATGAAGCAAAATAAAAAATGATACATAGAGAGTCCATGCATGGTTACCTCAAGGCAGAGCAGGGAATGCACAAAATGAGGAGAGAAGAGGGTAGGAGGAGCTCTGCGCGTACGTGGTGACCGGAGAGCTGCGTACGTGTTGGTAGCCGGAGTGTGGTGGCCTGAAACGGAGGGGGGGATTAAAAACAGAGCAGGAAGAGGGGAAAGGAAGAGAGGAGAGGAAGAGGGAAGATATGGAAGAAGAGGGAAGAGATGGAAGAAGAGGAGGAGGAGGACGGAGGCTTACCGGAGACGGCGGTGATGGCGGTGTGCACTGCACGGTGGTGGCGGCCTGAACGCGAGGGAGAAGAAGATGGGTGAGGAAGGAAGAGATGGCAGAAATGAGGAAGAAGGGAAAGATTTCACGATTTTATGGATTTATAATTTGGCGACCGAAATAATCGGTCGCTAAATCGGTCGCCAATCACTTAAATAAAAAATGGTCACTAAATTCGGTCGCGGGATGAGTTAATTTGAAATTTGAATTCATAAATTTAGCGACGGAGTTTTAAATCGGTCGCTAACACGTGCGATTTTAATTTTTTTTACGCGCCGTTTAGCGACCGAATTAATATCGGTCGCCAATGTAAATAAAATCTAACCGTTGCATTTAATTCGGTTGCTATTTCGGTCGCTAAGAATACATAAAATTTCTGACTTTCAACCGTTGCATTTAATTCGGTCGCTATTTCGGTCGCTAAGAAGGAATAAAATTACTGACTTTTAAGTTCCTTTATTTAGTGACGGAAATAGCGACCGATAACCCTGCTACGCTCTATTTCGGTCGCCATTTCGGTCGCAAAAAGCAACCGAAAAATTCGGTCACTATTTTCGGTCGCTAAACAACCTTTTTTTGTAGTGCATATTCAAGAAGGGTCTTATCAATATTATGTTCTTCACATAACAAGCAGTGTTTACTGCCTCAGCCCAAAAGTACTTTGGGAGTTTACTTTCATTGAGCATCGTTCGAGCCATCTCTTGTAGAGATATGTTCTTCCTTTCTACTACTCCGTTCTGCTGAGGAGTTCTAGGAGCAGAGAAGTTGTGAGAAATTATGTTTTCTTCACATAATGTATTGAAGTGCTCATTTTCAAACTCTCCCCCGTGGCCATTTATGATAGTTGAGATACAGAATCCTTGCTCATTATGTACTTTCTTACAGAATATGGAAAACATCTTGAATGACTCATCTTTGTGAGTTAAGAAGAGTACCCATTGTTGAAAAATGACTCTTGTATGTTTTGATTAATGACTAAACTTAAGCATTGATTAAACTTTGATTCACTAATCATTTGCCAAGATTAAATGTTATGAAAAGATCATTTAGTGCAAGGATATGAATTCAAAGGATCAAAGGAGAAAGACAAAGGCAAAGCAAGGATCATGATTGGAATTCTTGAAGATGAAGAAACCACAAGTGAAGATTCAAGGAATCTCAAGCAAAGGATATTACAATATATTATGTAAAGAAAAGATTTACTTATTTTCTTTGATTTAGCTCTCTCAAAAATAACCAAATTCAAAATGGTTTTCATAAATTAAAACTGAACTTAAAAATAAAAAGGTTAATTGAAAGATCTGTACATCTATGTGTACATCTATGTACTTTCAGTTAATTAACTACTTTTTAATGAAAATCTATGTGTACATCAATGTATAATTGTTATACATCAATGTATACATCGATTGATTCTAGAACAACTTGATATGTATGCAATCTAATCTTTTGTAAATCAATTTGCACATCGATGTATATAGTGAAACAGAAGCCAGTGATTTCTGAAACAAGCATACAATCGATTGATACATCAATGTCTAAGGCAAAACAAAGGCCAAGAAAGTTTTTCATATACATCACATCGATTAGTACATCGATGCATAAACATAACGGAAGTAGAATCTCATATTTACAAAGAGCCAATCGATTGACACATCGATGCATAAGCCCAAACAAAGGGAAAGACTTTTTGAAATGATTATACAATCGATTGAGCAATCGATGTAAAAACTTCTGGGCTGCTGATGCTTGTCATTTTCAAGAACACAATCGATGTACACATCTGTGTATCAATGGGAATCAAGAACTTTCATGAATCTAATCGATTGATCAATCGATGTACTCAGTACAAAAATTATAAATCTTGTTTAATACATCGATTAGGCAATCGATTGACTGATAGAATCAATTTTTGTTGAAAAGTTTGTTTTGATCTTAACTAACTTTTAAAGTGTGCCCAACAGATCTATTTTGACACACACCTATATAAAAGCTTGGGTAAACGTTTCTCAAAAATCAATTCATTAAATTCTGAAAGTTTACATGAAATTGAGAGAGAGCTTTTTCATTGAGAATAGTTAAAGTCTTTTCTGATAGTGCTTCAAGTTGTAATTTCTGATTTCTTAGAATTTGTAATTCAATTCTTTTACTGATAAAGGAAGAAGGAAGGAGAGGTGTCTCTTTGAGTATTGATCTAAGAGTAGAAGGAACTCTTAGAAGTTTGACAAGAGTAGAAGGGACTCTTGGGGATTACAAGATTGCTTTTTTTGGAAAGCTGTCATAGGGTAGAAGGAACCTGAGTTGTGAAGCTTTGTAAAGAATTTTGTAATTGATTTTTTATTGATAGTGGACGAAACTCACAAGTGATTGTGGGGACTGGATGTAGGTTACTAGAGGAGGTAGCTGAACCAGGATAAATCTCGATTTGCATTTCTCTCTATCCCTTAACTCCTTTAACTGATTTAAATTGTTGAATGTATGTGGTTAAGTCTTAGTTAAGGAAAATTTTGTGTTTGTTCTAATATGAAAAACTATCTTTCATCAATCTTTCTTGATAAAGAATCAAATCTTGAATCAAATAACTTTGCAAAAACTTGTTTTTTTTTTTTGTTGGTTGGCAAAACCTTTTCAAAAGTTTAGAAAAGTGTCAGTTTTTTCTTAAAGAAGAAAAAGATTTCAAAAATCTTACATACTCGATTCAACCCCCCCCTCCTCCTTCTTGAGTATTAGAAGCCACAACCAACGAGTGGCATTAGAGCTTTCACTCTTGTGCAAAGCCTAACAGCTTAAGAGGATGGCTTCAAATGACATCTTGGGAGAAGGGGCTTCTCTAGCAAGACCCTTTGTATTCAATGGCACTGCCTATATGTATTGGGAAGAAAGGATGTTAATAGAATCAAATAACTTTGCAAAAACTTGTTTTGTTTTGTTGGTTGGCAAAAACTTTTCAAAAGTTTAGAAAAGTGTCAGTTTTTTCTTAAAGAAGAAAAAGATTTCAAAAATCTTACATACTTAATTCAACCCACCCCTTCTTAAGTATTAGAAGCCACAACCAACAAGTGGCATCAGAGCTTTCACTCTTATACAAAGCCTAACAGCTTAAGAGGATGGCTTCAAATGACATCTTGGAAGAAAGGGCTTCCCTAGCAAGACCCTCTTCATTCAATGGCACTGCCTATATGTATTGGGAAGAAAGGATGTTAATATTCCTTGAGGCGAGTGGTCTTGATGTATTAGATGTTGTTGAGAATGATCCATACATCCCTCATAATCTTGATGCAAATGGCACCAAGACAAATAATACTAGTGCAATAAATGCTTTTTAGGTCAGTTAAAATTGATTTTTTACGTCAGAATACTGACTGACGTAAATACAGCTGACGTTAAAAGTTAAAATTTTAACGTCAGTTGAGAACTGACGCTAAATATAAAACTATTAACGTCGATTCTTTAACACAACTGATGTTAATTTTGTCAAAATTAACGTCGGTTGTTTAAACAACTGACGTTAATTTTGTTAAAACTAACGTTAGCTGTTATAACGAAACCGACGTTAAAGGTTTTAATTTTAACGTCAGTTGTTTTACACAACTGACGTTAATAGTGTACTGTATATTTTATAAAATACTATTAATGTCAGTTGTTTGATACAACTGACGTTAATAGATTTTTTTTTTAAATTCAGTTTTAAAATATCACTCCCCTCAGCTATCCCTGCATTCAGTAAATATCCCAGTAACACAGAATATCACACACATTACAGAATTGCAAAGGAAAAATGGAACAATGATCCATATGTATGTCTGTTCAAAAACAATATATATTTATTAACATAGGTTATAACTCAAAATAAATACAGAAATATAAATAAAAATAAATGTATACTAAGTTTAAACTACCTATATCAATATCCCTTCGTGATGATCATCACGAGTGGCATGTACATCGTCCACCTGTGTCTCCTCGATTATAGTAGGCATGTTTGTTGAAAAAGAAGGAGTCTCAGGAATATCAAGATTTGAATCTTGATTTTCATCACTACCATTATACATGCTTTTTCCTTGGAGAACCACGGACAACCTTTTGTTAGAAGGATCAGTGATGTAGAACACTTGTTTTGCTTGGGAAGCCATTATGAAAGGCTCATTTATATGACCTAACTTGTTGAGGTCTACCAATGTGAACCCCAATTCGTCGGTTTGTACACCACCGTTACTATCAACCCACTTACATTTAAAAACCGGCACCGTAAGCTTAGTGTAATCGAGCACCCAAATATCTTCAATATATCCAAAGTAAGTTGTCGGTGCTTTAACGGGTTTTGTGTCCTTTGCACTAGAGAAGTGCATTGCTTCGGCCACGATCATAACCCCACTATTTTGCATGGTACTCTTGTTATCTTGTTCCTTTTTTTAAAAGGAAAAGTTATTTATGTTGTATCCGCTCCAACATATGACGTTGAAGCTAGGCCCACGTGCTAGCCATCTTACGTCATCATAAGCAGTACTACCATCCTTAAGCATTTCTTCCTTGAACCATGGTAAGAAAGTCTTGTTATGCTTGTTCAACAACCACCTTTCGCTCATTCGAGGGTTTTCTTGATTGACTTTTCTTTTATGTTCAAATAAGAAAGGCTGAACACATTCGATGTTGTTCAATACATACAAATGTGCTTGAAGAACTTCCTCCCGATCCTTGCTATTAATTCTTAAGCCATGTGTACCCTTACCTTGACATCTGATCTCATCATGCCGAGGCTTAGGAACCCCTATAGGATCCGTGTTATGAAGGTAGTCCAAACAAAACTCAATAGCTTCTTCTGCAACATACCTTTGAACAATAGATGCTTCCGGACGATGAGGATTCTTCACGTACCCTTTCAAGATCTTCATGTAGCGCTCAACTGGGTACATCCATCTCAGAAAAACCGGTCCACATAATCTAATCTCCCTCACCAAATGAACAATTAAGTGAACCATTATGTCGAAAAAGGAAGGAGGAAAATACATCTCCAATTGGCACAAGATTGTAGCAGCCTCAACTTCCAAGTCATCCAACATATGGGGGTCAACGACTTTGCTACATATAGAATTGAAGAATGAGCATAACCGAGTAATGGCATGTCTCACATTTTTTGGAGAAATACCACGAATAGCAACGGGCAGAAGTTGTTGCATCAAGATGTGACAATCATGAGACTTTAAGCCAACCAATTTAAGATCACTAGAGACAAGCCTCTTCATATTTGAAGAGTAACCATGTGGAACTTTGACTGAAGACACCCGCAGAAACTTTGTCTCTCTTTTTTTGACAAAGTATGACATGCTGGAGGCAAAAAAGTCCGCTTACCATCCTCAACAACTGGAGCTAACTGCTCTCGTATACCCATAGCAACGAGGTCGAGACGAGCATTCACACCATCCTTTGTCTTGCCCTGAATGTTGAGGAGCATCCCGATCACACTATCACACACATTTTTCTCCACAAGCATCACATCAATGCAGTGTCAGACATCAAGCTTGTGCCAGTATGGAAGATCAAAGAATATCGACCTCTTCTTCCATATGTTTTTCTCAGCAGCTTTACCTTTCTTTTTGGACTTGCCGAATATAACATCGATGCCCTTTACCCTCTGATAAACATGCTCTCCAATTAAGGCCGCCGACGCTTCTTCTGTCTCTTGGCATCCATTAAAAGCTTTTTTCATCTTACGATATGGGTGATCACGTCTAAGAAATCTCAGATGCCCAAGGTAAACTGTCTTCTTTCCATGATGCAACTGAGTGTAGCATGTGCCTTCTTCACATATAGGGCATGCTTTATGCCCCTTGACACTATACCCGGACAAGTTACCGTATGCTGGAAAGTCGTTGATGGTGCAAAATAACATGGCACGAAGCTTGAAAGTCTCATGAGAATACCCATCAACTACATCAACACCTTCCACCCACAGCGTTTTCAAGTCTTCAATCAAGGGATCTAGATAAACATCTAAGTCATTTCCCGGTTGCTTTGGGCCCGAAATCATCATAGACAACATCATGTATTTGCGCTTCATGCACAACCAAGGGAGCATGTTGTAAATTACCAACAGAACAGGCCATGACAACCAAGGGAGCATGTTGTAAATTACCAACAGAACAGGCCATGAACTATGAATACTACTCATGTTACCATAAGGATTCATTCCATCCGTAGCAAGTCCAAGCCTTAGGTTTCTTGGCTCATCGGCGAAATCCGGAAACATAGTATCGATATTCTTCCATTGCATAGAATCAGCAGGATGACGAACCTTTCCATCACGTTTCCTCTCATCATTATGCCATCTAAGATTCTTCGCATCTTTCGCATTGGCAAACAATCGCATGAACCTTGGAATTATTGGAAGATACCACAACACCTTCGCAGGAGGACCATTTTTTCTCACATCATAAAGATCATCATCATCATCATCACCACCCTTCACTTTGTATCGTGATAACCCACATTTGGGGCAATCGTGATTGTCATCATCAACACCGGTGTACAATATGCAATCATTGGGGCATGCGTGTATCTTCTTATACTCCATACCCATAGGACACAATACCTTCTTGGCCTCATAGTTACGGTCAGGAAATGTGTTGTCCTCCGGAAGCAAGTCTTTCAACACTTCAAGCAATTCCGTGAAGCTTTTATCGGTCCAACCATTTCTCGCCTTCACACAAATCAATTTTAGCACCGCCGACAACCGTGTATGAGTAGTACACCCTAGATATAAAGGCTTATCCGCATCACCGTACAACCTATCATACACATGAGCTTGATGAAAAGATTCTTGTCCAATATCACGGATCATGTCCTCTACTCGATCATCCTCCATATCTACGTCAACGTCATCACTTTGGGAGACACTTGTCGTACTACTCAACAACACATCACCATGCCATATCCATCTTGTATAACTCAAGCAAATCCCTTCACAAATCAAATGAGTACGTATATCCTTCACCGTACATTTCCTCCTATTCAAACACTTGACACAAGGACAACAGAATATTCCATTACTATTAGGAACATTCCTTTGAGAAAATTCTATAAATTCTCCCACCCCTTCAAATACCCAGCACTAGTGCGCTTACAAACCATCCAACTACGATCCATAACTAGATAGGTCCTGTAGATATACAAAACATATATCCAATATAAGGACAATACGGGAGATTGAAAACTATAGTTTTTGAAGATTGCCAAGCACTGGTCACGGCCTGGCAGTGATGTCCATCACGGCCGTAACGTGCCAACTGAACCAGACCATCACAGGCAGAACTGATCACGGCCTAGCCGTGATGAGCATCACGGCCGTGACAGATCAACCAGCATAGCAACATGCACTCAAAACCAAAAATAGAGACATTCCAAACAACTCAAACTCACGGTTTCAAGTTTCAACTACTGAGACTACAGTTTCAACATACACTCAAAACCAAAAAAAAAATGTGCCCTAAAGACTCACTAGAAATAGGTGCTCGCGTGGTGGTGGGGAGGGGAGCTCGAGTGGTGGCCAACGTTCGATGTGGTTACTGAGAGCAGAGGGACAAGGAGAGTTAGTGCGCGGGAAGGGGAAAGAGAGATGTCAAGTTATTGCAAAGAATGAATGGAAAGACAGAGTTAGGGTTAAGAGTGTACCTCACGGTGGTGGCGAAGAAGCCCTCGCGGTGGTTGCGGTGGAGATGAGCTCGCGATTAGGGCAGAGTGAAAGTGAGAGTGAGAGTGAGAGTGAGAGTGAGGGTTGAGAGTGAGGGTTGAGCGTGATGAAAAGAGAAAAGAGACGTACAGAGTGAAGTGCAGAAGGCGCGCGGGTGTAAATCAAAATAAAATAACATTTGACGTCAGTTGTTTGTAAAAACTGACGTTAAAGGTCATATATTTAACGTCACCTGCCTTAAGAAACTGACGTTAAAAGTGTATACGTTTATCCAAAAACATTAATTCCTTTGACTATTTATTTAATTGAAGTAAAAATCGAACTTTTAACGTCAGTTGTATTAAACAACCGATGTTAAAAATAAATATTTTTTTATTTTAAAAGCACTTTTAACGTCAGTTTTTGAAGACAACTGACGTTAAAAGTGCATAAGTTTCTGCAAAAAAATTCATTCCTTTGACTACTGTGCTAACCCATGCACCTTGTAACTTAATCCTCTTAATGAGCATTATGTTTATAGATAATTTTTCAAGAAAATTAGAGAGACTCTGTTCTCTATATAAAGTGCCATTCTTCTGTATCATTCTGTAAATACACCCTCTTCTTTTCCTCTATATTTCGTGCGTTTTCTATTCCTTCACAATATGGTTCTATCACATTTGAGACTTTTGTTATTTCTTCCTATACCTAGACTTAAAGGTCTCTGTCTTAATGGTCAAAAAACTTCTGAGGTTGAGTAAATCACATAATATGACTCCCTCACTTTATTCCATCTCCTCCCCAAGTGACTGTGGATAAAGCACAAATGGAGCATCAAGGACTTCAAATTAGGGAGGGGATCGATGAATCCATTGAAGTTTCTGAGGACAGAACTGAGAAGAAATTGATGTTGAAGCAGAAACTTTTTAATATTTTAGTGCTATGTTGCAGAAATTTTTTATCTTTTAATCATGTAATTGTAACTTATGAATCGCTTCAATGAGATACGATTTGATTATACATATAACACTTTTATGTTAAGTGTTTATTTATTTTAATTTTCACAAGACTATGTTTACTAATTCAAGCTAATTAATGAAGATTAAAAATAAACTTGTTTAATATTTACACAAGTTCTTTACACAACTGACGCAAATAGTTATTTAATATTTACAAACTGCCACCACCTCATTTTTAACGTCAACTTAATTTATGACTACCAAGTTCCCGTATATTACATTATTTCCAATATTCATTCTGCACGTTTATAATATATAGGATTATTTACGTCAGCTATTTTAAAAATAAATATTTTTTAGTTTAAAAACACTTTTAACGTCAGTTGTATTAAACAACTGACGTTAAAGGTGTATAAGTTTCTGCAAGAACATTCATTCCTTTGACTACTGTGCTACTTACCCATGCACCTTGTAACTTAATCCTCTTAATAAGCATTAGTGTTTATAGATAAGTTTTCAAGAAAATCAGAATAGCTTAGTAACTTCATCCCCTGCTCCTATAAATAGCTTCCTTCCATCCTTTTAATTTTATGCTTCACAATATGGCTCTGCCATGGAGATTATTTTCATCACTCTTTCTTCTTATTCCTAGACTCAAAGATCTTTGTCTTAATGGTCAAACAACTTCTGAGGTTGTGTAAATCACATAACATGGGTGATAAGATTGTGTAAATCACATAATGTGAGTTGCTCACCTTATCATCTTTCCGGAGAATCGGCAGCTACTGCTCCAGAACCTCAGCTTTGGAAGCAAATGACTGTTCCAAGACCATTGCTGAAACAGATCGGGTGCACCCTTGCTCAGCCGCTCTGGAAAACTCAGTCGCTCGGCTCTCCTCTCTTGCTCACCCGTGAAGGGAACGAAGCCTCAACAAATGTTTAGGATTTTAAACCCTTTCAATGTAACTTTTTATAGGATTTTAAACCCTTTCAATCTTCTCAGATCGATCAGTATTACACTTCATGAATGAGATCCGGTTTGGGTTATTGATTCAACTGATACTTCGCACATATATTTTAGTTTTCAAAACAGAAACACAAAACATCAAAGCAATTGTGAAACTGAAACTTTGAGGAAGGCAATACGGAAGGGTACGTATACTAGATAAAAAAATTTATTAAAATAACCTTTAACGTCTGTTGATGAAAGAACAGAATTTAAAAGTGAAGTGACTCACTTTTAACGTCAGTTGTTTATTGAACTGACGTTAAAAGTGAGTCACTTCACTTTTAACGTCAGTCCTTACAACAACTGACATTAAAATTGAATTAATGAAGTCTGATATTTACAAAACTGCCACCGCCCCCTTTTTAACGTCTAGCTTTTGGTTAACTGACGTAAACCTTTCCCGTCTAATGTATATTTTCCACTAGTGTAAGCCAAAAACTGATTGGGATGATGAGGACAAGAAAAGAGTAGGTTATAATGCTAAAGCAAAGAATATTATAAATGCTGCTTTGAGTTATGATGAAGTTTTCAGGGTCTCAAATTGTAAAACAGTAAAACAAATGTGGGATACGCTTCAAGTTACTCATGAAGGGACAAGTGATGTGAAGAGAGCAAGAATGAACTCACTCATGCACGAGTATGAACTCTTTCACATGAAGAAAGATGAAGACATCAATGATATGCAAAGAAGGTTCACCCATATTGTGAATCAACTAAATGGACTTGGAAAAACTATCTCAGATGAACAACAAATTAACAAAGTTATGAGATGCTTGACATGAGAATGGCAACCAAAGATCACTGCTATAGCTGAAGCTCAAGACTTAGAATCTATGAAAATTGCTACACTGTTTGGAAAGCTTAAAGAACATGAGATGGAACTTCATAGATTGAATGATCATGAAGAGAAGGAGAAGAAAAAGAAAGGCTTATCACTAAAGGCTCATTTCTCCAAAGAAGTTCATGACAGTGATGAAGATGAAGAACTTGAGGAGGATGAAGATTCTGAAGAAGATATGGGACTGCTGGTCAGAAAATTCAAGAGGTTTCTTAAAAAGAAGAAAGTCTTCATCAAAAAGCCCTCAAACTTCTTTTCCAAAAAGAATCTCTCAAAAGGTGAAAGTTCAAATACAAATGTAAAATGCTACGAATGTGGACAAACTGGACATTACAAGAATAAGTGTCCAAGGCTTCAAAAGAAGGACAAGCATGACAACTTTGAGTCCAAAGACAAGAAGAAAGTGATGAAGAGCATACATAGCATGGGAGGAGAATGACATGGATTCCTCTGAAGAATTTGAGGAAGAAGAGGCAAATCTTTGCCTTATGACCAGTCATCAAAGTGACACAGAAATTGAAGATGAGGTAAATTATCTTCCCCCTATTTATGATGAACTATAAGATGCCTTTGATGAATTGCATAGTGAATATCTGAAAATTTCTAAGTAACTCATATCATGTAGAAAAGTAATTGCTAAACAATGTAATGATTATGCATCTCTTCAAATCAAGAATAAGGAATTGGAAGCTAAAAGTAGTAAGCTAAGTGCATCTAGCTCTACATGTTCCAATTGCAATATACTTGAAAAAGAGGTTGAAAAACTGAAGACCACACTCTCTAAATTTACTCTAGGAAGAGATAATCTTAATGCAATTCTTGGACAACAAAAATGTGTATATGATAAAGCTGGAATAGGATATCAACCAGCAATGCATGAAAAAGCTTTTAAGAAACATTTTGTTGCACCTAAGTCATCTACTAGTCCTTTTGTCAAATGTTTCTATTGTGCTAGAAAAGGACACACTGCTTCTACATGCTATTTTAGAAATCCTTCAAGGATAAATCATAAGCAAATATGGGTTCCTAAGGGAGCATATGTGATGACTAACAACAAAGGACCCAACTAGATTTGGATACCTAAAGGAAAAGTTTGAAAATATGTTTTGTAGGTGTGTTGGAAGGTCAAGAATGTTAAATGGTACCTTGATAGTGGTTGTTCCAAGCACATGACAGGAGATAGAAGAAAGTTTATAACATTCACTCCAAAATCTAGTGGAAGTGTTACATATGGAGACAATAACAAAAGGAAGATACTAGGCATTGGCAACATAGGAAGTGACTCAACAACAATTGTTGAAGATGTACTATATGTTGAGGGATTAAAGCACAATCTCTTAAGTATAAGTCAGTTATGTGACAAAGGTTACAAGGTAAAATGAACAGATATAAAACACAAGAAGGGGGGTTGAATTGTGTTTTAGTTAACTTTTTTCGAAATCATAAAGTTTTCTTTCAAAGAAACAATCAGACACAAGAAGGCGTCTGATGAAAAACAGAAGGTATGAAAACTTAATACTTTCAACCCAGTTAGCACAAAGAATATAAAGAAAGAGATAAGAGAGTCAACAAAGAGATTTATACTGGTTCACCCCAAACCTTGGGCTACGTCCAGTCCTTGGTTTCCCAAGTATTATCACTATAACTGATTAGGTTACAGAAGGGTATTTTTTGCACACCTAGCCTCCACAGGCTCAACTAGCAACTATTGTTTGCACACCTAGCCTCTCTAGGCTCAAACAAGTATTCTTTCAGCAAACCTCTTCAGGCTCTACAAAAGATAGGAGTTTAATGAAGCAGTGCTGCTTCATAGATTACAACTTTGCAAGTCAACCGAATAACACTCAATGAGTGAATAAATATTTAAGGTTTGTATGACCGCAATAAAGGCTTCTCAATAAATACAAATGATTGAGCAGAGAAGTTTTCTGGGAAGAACTTAAGAGAGCATTGAATGCGAACAGAGTATTGAATGCTTAAGTAAGTTCGTTCAAGTGTATATCTTCAACAGTCTTCAAAGTCTTCTATTTATACTCATTAGTAATAAATTCGATGGGGAGGATTCTTTAGATGAATATTTTTTGTTCTTCATTCATTAATGCCAAAGAGTGGTTCTGAACTTGCATTTAGTGTTTGTGATTGTTGGTGAGCTTCACGACAAGTTGAACGTATAGATTGGCATTGCTTTATCATAGTGCAGTTTGATTCAGAGCAGTGTTTGTTGCTTTTCAGACTTGGGCAGCGTGACTTTCCTTATTTGTGCAATGCGGGTATGTGACCAAGTAAAGTTCATTTTGCCTTTTGAAACAAAAAGAATATTCGAATGCGAATTATTGTATTGAGCTTCAAAGACTGAATTTATTTATTTGAAATCATCAGGGAATATTCTTCGTATTTGAATATAGTTGAAGAGAGGGACTTTCAGTTGAGTTGCAGTATCATACGTATAATCAGAGTTAGTAGATACTGAGTCTTTGTTCAGACACATCCCAACACAGACGCATCTTTAAGACTTTGTTTCTTTGTAATAATACTCTTGCTTCATGATCTGCACACTTAATACAAATATTAGAGGATTTCACGAGGTTCGCTTAAAATCATTCTTTGTTTGGATTCAGGAAAATCAGAGATATCATAAATGTAGTCTTAACAATCTCCCCCTTTTTGATGATGACAAACATTTTCTTATGATTTTAATGAACTTGAAATAAAAAAGAAGTAAGCACAGTAAAATTTTCAAAGATATCCATGCCCCCCCTGAACTGATGCTTTCATAATGCATTTTTAAAGCAATGATCGGACGCATGGGCAAAACTATGTTGGGCAAAACTATGTACTTATGATTAGAGCGTCTTAGTATTTAAGTTCAGTTAATTATATCCATACTTTTATTTATATTTCTCCTTTATATTTCACTTTTATACTTCTCCCCCATTGTCATCAGCAAAAAGATAAAAGTTATACAGAAAACAAGTATGAGAAAATTTGTATTGATTAAACCATCATAGACAAATACATTACTGACAAAGTAAAACACTAAGAGCCTTATTTTTCAACAATTTTCTTGAGAAGTGCCACAACAGTCTGCATCGTTTCACAAAGACCGTTGATTTCTGCACGAGCAACTGGATCCATACCAATTATAGTGGATGCCACTTCAGCAAAGTCATCATGTGGAGATGAAGACGAGGGGCCAGGGTCAGAAGAATTGGCTGTCGTGGGTGGTTCATAAGGAACAATTTCCAGACAATGTCAGGGAAGAGAATAACCAGAGGAGAAAATTAAGGTAATATTAAAGAGAATGGGGAACAAAGAAAGAGTTAAAGGGAAAACTGAGTGCAACGAGCCAAACGGTTGCAAACAGGGAATTTTAAAAGAAGGGTGTTCAAAACTAGATAAAGAAACGATAAGAGGGGAAAGATGATTGAAAAACCAGGACATATTTTTAGAAGAAACAGGTAAATTAAAAGTGTAAACTGAAAAAGGGTTTTTATAAAAAGATAAACGTAAAATAAAAAGAAAAGGGGTAAAGATAAAGGTTGGTTGGAAGGGGTAGAATTGTGAATGAACGCATTCCCCAAGTATGACTTGGACATTTAAAGTACAAAGTTTTGAAGATGACAAAGGACAACATGTCAACTATATCAAGTTTTGAAGACTTAGATCTACAAAGGGTAGTTCTTAAAGTTTTATGTTTTTATTAGTACCTTTGTAAGATCATATAAGATGTTTGAGTGAGACGTAAATAAAATGAAATTAAAATCAAAATAGGTTAACATAATCAAGTTGAATTCATGCATTCATCATGTTGAAATGTTTTAAATCTTTACTTGATGCATGAATATATAAGACTTGATCATTAGATGAGTTTCATGTTGAAAATCAAAGTTTAAATGAATAGATTTACAAATAAGATGATTGAAACCTTAGTGTAAATATGTTGTCAATAGATTCATTGATTAATGTGAACAGATTCAAAGAATTTTACTCTCTGTGAATATATTCATGAATGGATTCAAGATGTTTCAGTCTCTGTGAATAGATTCATGAATAGATTCACGATGTATCAGTCTCTGTGAATAGATTCATGAATAGCTTCATGGTGTTTCAACTTTCTGTGAATCGATTCAAGGGGTCTGTGAATCGATTCGAGGGGTCTGTGAATCTATTCAAAGCTATCAGATCTGGTTTTTAACGTAACAAACACCCCTAATAAATAGATCTATTAATCTCTTTCATTCAAGATCGTTAGCTATCATTTCACAAACTCAAAATAACACGAAATCTCACAAGATCCTTGCGTCTCATTCTCTCAATCTTTCATTGTGATCATTAGAGCTTCAAGTTGTAATTTCTCACATTCAAGAGTAATTCAAACCTCTTCTACTCTATTGTTTTTGACGTTCTTGGTTTGGTATATGTGAGGGATCTTCTTCTGGGTTGGATTCAGGGTGTGGAATCCCTGGTTGTGTGTAGGTTGCAGAGTGGGGTATCTCTGGTGTAAAATTTCTTGAACGTTGTACTCAAGGTCCTGATTAGTCAAGGAACTCTCATACCGGTGGGTGTGAGACTGGATGTAGATCACAAGAAATTGTGATTGAACCAGTAAAAATATCGGTTTACAATTTTCCTTAACCCTTCTCTCTTTAATTTCAATTTGCATTACATATTAGGGTTTAATTGATAAAGAATTGAATTGCATTTGAAACAATCTTGTTGAATCATCATTTCAATTATGTTCACGTCATCTAAATATTCACTATGCGCTCTTGTTAAATACGTTATACCTTCATACAACAAAAGTTTTTGAAAAGTTTACAAAAATCTTTTGAATCCTATTCACCCCCCTCTAGGATTCCAATGCTTGTTAGAGGCCACTTGGGCTAACAAGTGGTACCAGAGCTTGAACTCTTTAGGACAAGCTTAATTGTCTTTAAAGAGGATCCATGGCCTCTATTGGTTTTTATCAAATGGATGGGTCATACAATAAGGCCCCGGTTTTTAATGGTGAAGGTTATTTGTATTGGAAAGAATGTATGAGAATCTTTATATGTTCCCATGATCTAGATGTATGGAACACCATAGAAAATGGTCCTTATGTTCCCACACATCTAGTTGATGGAAAGGAAACATCAAAACCTAGAGATAGTTGGACCGATGATGAGAAAAATAGAGTACAACTAGATTGGAGAGGTAAAAATATCATATCTGCTGCTATAGGACAAGATGAATTCTTTAGAGTGTGTTATTGTAGATCTGAACAAGAAATGTGGGATAACCTGCAAGTTACCCATGAGGGTACTAGTGAAGTGAAGCAAGCTCAGGTTAATACCTTGACCCATGAATATGAGCTTTTTCGTATGATTCCAGGAGAATCAATACAAGATATGAAAAAATGCTTCACGTACATAGTTAATCATCTAGCAACATTAGGAAAAACTTTTCCAAATGAAGACTTAGTTAACAAAGTTTTGAGATGTTTGAGCAGGAATTGGCAGCCAAAGGTTACCGCTATTGCAAAACCAAGGAATTTGGCTACAATGACTCTAGCCACCTTATTTGGAAAGCTCCAAGAGCACGAATTGGAACTAAATCGTCTCACTGAGCATGAAGAAGGAAGCAAAAAGAAGAAGAGCTTAGCCCTAATCTCCACATCTTCAAAAGCAAGGAACGAAGAAAGAGATAAAAGTGATGAATTAGAAGACTCGGATTCAAGCGATGATGACCTTAGCCTCTTTGTGAAAAAGTTTAGTAAATTCTTCAAGAAAAGAGGTGGAGGTAGAAGGTCATTCAACCGGAATAAGAAGAACTTCAAAAGGGAGAATGACACTTCAACATTAAATTGCTATGAATGTGGAAAGAAAGGGCACATGAAAATGGAATGTCCTCAATTGCAAAAGAAAGGGGACAAATATGAGAAGAGGACTAAAAAGGACAAGAAGGGCAAAAAGGCATACATAGTTTGGGACAATAACGACCTCAACTCATCCGATATCTCCGATGATGATGAAGTTGCCAACCTATGTCTAATGGCAAGCCACCATGAGGAAGATGAGGTAACCGATGATGAATTTGAATCTTTTTCTTCCGATGATGATTTACAAAATGCATATGATGAACTTCATGAAGAATCTATAAGACTCATTAAACAAAACTCTTCTTTTAAGAAAATCATTTATGACTTGAAAGAACAACTCTCTTTGTGCAAAAAGGATTTTGAAAAAGACAAAAATGAATATGAGTTCTTTAAGATTGCTCGTGAGAAATCTTCATTAAATGTATGTTGCAAAAATAATGCATGTAAACCCTTTAGTTGTGGAGAATGTACTAGATTGAGAAAACAAATTGATGACATGAAAAACATTCTAGCCAAATTCACAATGGGTAGAGAAAACTTGAATATGTTGCTTGGAAGTCAAAAGTGTACGCTTAGCAAAGCCGGTTTGGGGTATGATCCCTTTGAACAAAGAAAGATTTTAAAATATTGCTTTGCTAATCCAATTAAGACAAGTATTATTGTTGCAAAAAGGGACATCTGGCAACTACTTGTAACAGTAGAAATAATAAGTTTCAAAGTGATAGAAAAATTTGGGTTCCAAAAGGATTGGTTCCTAAAACTAACATTCAAGGACCCAAACAAATTTGGGTACCTAAATATTATCATTGATTGTGTTGTAGGTGTTCTTGAAGCCCACTAGAAAAGATTGGTATCTTGATAGTGGATGCTCCAAGCATATGACGGGTGACAAGACAAAATTCTTAAGTCTAACCCCTTGAAATGGAGGTCATGGCACCTATGGAGATAACAACAAAGGAAATATTGTCGGAGTTGGTAATGTTGATAACTCTTCCTCTACTATCATTGAAAATGTATTGTATGTAGAAGGCTTGAAAAATAATTTGCTTAGCATTAGTCAATTATGTGACAAAGGTTATATAATTCTTTTCAACTCAAATTGTTGCATAATTGAAAATGAAAGTGATAAGCAAATTGATTTTATTGGTCATAGAGTAGGTAATATCTATATGATTAACCTAGAAAATATACCCTCAAATGATGATCAATGCTTATTGACAAAAGTTGAGGATGCATGGTTATGGCATAGGAGAATTGCTCATATACATATGGAGCACTTAAATAAACTTATCTCCAAGGACCTAGTAATTGGCCTACCAAAAATAAAATTTCAAAAAGACAAGTTATGTGATGCTTGTCAAAAGGGAAAACAAGTCAAGGCCTCTTTTAAAGCAAAAAATGTAGTTTCAACAAATAGGCCTTTGCAACTATTGCACATGGACTTGTTTGGCACTTCTAAAACTATGAGTCTTGGTGGTAATTACTATGCCCTAGTAATAGTAGATGACTTCTCTAGATATACATGGACCATTTTCATTCCTCATAAGAACAAAGAATTTCATGTTTTCATCAAGTTTGCCAAGAGTATTCAAAATGAAAAAGACTTAAAAATTGAATCCATTAGAAGTGATCACGGAGGTGAGTTTGAGAACCATCTCTTTGAGAGCTTTTGTAAAGAAAATGGAATTAACCATAATTTTTCAGCTCCTAGAACTCCACAACAAAATGGAGTAGTTAAGAGAAAGAATTGATCTCTAGAGGAGTTAGAAAGAACTATGATTAATGAAACAAACCTACCTAAGTACTTTTGGGCGGATGCGGTTAATACCGCTTGTTATATTTTAAATAGGGTCTTGATAAGACCATTTTTTAAAAAGACCCCCTATGAATTGTACAAGGGTAGAATACCAAATATTTCACATCTTAGAGTTTTTGGATGCAAATGCTTTATTTTAAATAATGGCAAAGAAAAGTTAGGCAAGTTTGATGCAAAGGCGGATGAAGGTATATTTGTAGGTTATTCATCTTTTAGTAAAGCTTTTCGTGTTTACAATAAGAGAACTATGACTATTGAAGAGTCAATACATATTGCATTTGATGAATCTAACCGCAAATTGGTGGGAAAGGATATTTTCTTTGATAATGTTGTAGATATGTCACAAAAGTCCAATGAGGAAGTCAACAAAGAAAAGATGGATGAAAGAAATGAAGATGAAACTCCTCCAAAGGAAGAATAATTTGAGCATGTAGACCTACCCCATTAGTGGAGAACATTGAAGGATCATCCTATCGACCAAGTGATAGGAGACATATCAAAAGGGTTGATGCAGAGTGAATTTGAGATGTCCTTAATAGGAGAGCTAAATTACTTTCTTGGACTTCAAATAAAGCAAACAAGGAATGGCATCTTCATAAATCAAGCTAAATATTGCAAGGAGCTCATCAAGAAGTTTGGAATGGAGAATGCCAAAGAAACTAGCACACCAATGGGTACCGGCTGTTATTTGGACAAAGATGAAGGTGGTAAGCCTATTGACCCTTCAAAATATAGAGGTATTATAGGTTCTTTGCTATACTTGACAGCTAGTAGGCCCGATATTATGTTTAGCATGTGTATGTGTGCTAGATTTCAAAGTAATCCCAAGGAATCACATTTCTTAGCTATTAAACGTATATTAAGATATCTAATAGGAACACCTAATACAGGTCTATGGTATCCTAAGGGTGGATTTTCTGGTTTAGTTGGATACTCAGATTCCGACTTTGCAGGATGCAAGTTGGATAGAAAGAGTACTAGCTATACTTGCCATATCTTTGGGAATTCTTTAATTTCTTGGAATAGTAAAAAGCAAGTTAGTGTAGCTTTGTCCACAATTGAAGCTGAGTACATAGCTGCAAGAATTTGTTGTGCATAAATTTTATGGATGAAACAACAACTCCTTGACTATGGCTTAAAACTTAACAAAATTCCTATAAGATGTGACAATACTACTGCCATAAGCTTAACCAAAAATCCCGTCCAACATTCAAGAACAAAGCATATAGATATTCGACATCATTTTCTAAGAGACCATGTTAAGAAAGGTGACTGTGTTTTTGAGTTTGTTGAAACAACAAATCAATTAGCGGACATTTTTACAAAACCTTTGCCTAAAGAAAGCTTTTTCAGCATAAGAAGTGAATTAGGCATAATTGATAAATCATGTATAGATTGAATATGTGTGTAAGTGCTTAAATAGGTATGCATATGCAAAAGTACCAAAATTACTCAAGGCATGACATATTTTCTTTCAAAACTTGAACTTCGACAACTCAATATGTGATTTTGATGATTTGATTGTATTTGATGCTTAACTTGTTGTGAACATGTGTAAAATGTGTATTCAAACTTGTTCCATGAATTAGAATAGGCAATTCAAGCATTAATCAAAAATTCATATGTGAAAGTGAGCTAATAAGGCATAAATGACATCATCTAGTTCTGTTTTTCTAGTTTTCTGCATTTTTTGCCTCTGTGAATCAATTGACACACTCTATGAATCGATTCACAGTGTATGTTTTCACACATAACACAATTTTAGCCTCTGTGAATCGATTCACACGCACATCAGGGACATTATTTCATGGTTTTTTCACTTAATTGTGCTACATATGTCCCATTGTTGTTTCTTCTTCTTCATGATGCTCCTCTCTTCGCATTAAAAAAATATGCTTCTGCTGCTGCATCTAAATTTTCTATCATGAATTTTCTAGTTTCCATATTCTAGTTTATGTTTCATGGTTATATGTTGCGTACTAGCTTATTTCCCCTATATGTTCTGATATGTGTATAAACTTCCTTGTTTATTAAGTTTGTTGTACTGCTATGCTATCTTTGGATATTTTTATGCAATGAACGCATTCCTATCATATTTGATATTTTTGATAAAGCCAAAAAGGGGAGAAAGGTTCCCATTTGTATTTTCAGGTTATACTCCCACCTTTTATCAAAACAAGGATGCTAATATTTAGGGGGAGCTTGCGAAAAGACAATACAAAGTCTTCATGAGTTTGTTATCATCAAAAAGGGGGAGAATTAATGTGAATGAACGCATTCCCCAAGTATGACTTGGATATTTAAAGTACAAAGTTTTGAAGATGACAAAGGACAACATGTCAACTATATCAAGTTTTGAAGACTTAGATCTACAAAGGGTAGTTCTTAAAGGTTTATGTTTTTATTAGTACCTTTGTAAGATCATATAAGATGTTTGAATGAGACGCAAATAAAATGAAATTAAAATCAACATAGGTTAACATAATCAAGTTGAATTCATGCATTCATCATGTTGAAATGTTTTAAATCTTTACTTAATGTATGAATATATAATACTTGATCATTAGATGAGTTTCATGTTGAAAATCTAAGTTTAAATGAATAGATTTGCAAATAAGATGATTGAAACCTTAGTGTAAATATGTTGTCAACAGATTCATTGATTAGTGTGAACAGATTCAAAGCATTTTACTCTCTGTGAATAGATTCATTAATGGATTCAAGATGTTTCAGTCTCTGAATAGATTCATGAATGGATTCAAGATGTTTCAGTCTCTGTGAATAGATTCATGAATAGATTCACGATGTATCAGTCTCTGAATAGATTCATGGTGTTTCAGTTTTCTGTGAATCGATTCAAGGGGTCTATGAATCAATTCAAAGTTGTCAAATCTGGTTTTTAACGTAACAAACACCCCTAATAAATAGATCTATTCATCTCTTTCATTCAAGATCGTTAGATATCATTTCACAAACTCAAAATAATACGAAATCACAAGATCCTTGCGTCTCATTCTCTCAATCTTTCATTGTGATCATTAGAGCTTCAAGTTGTAATTTCTCACTTTCAAGAGTGATTCAAACCTCTTCTACTCTGTTGTTTTTTACGTTCTTGGTTTGGAAGAAGTGAGGGATCTTCATCTGGGTTGGATTCAGGGTGTGGAATCCCTGGTTGTGTATAGGTTGCAGAGTGGGGTATCTCTGGTGTAAAATTTCTTGACCGTTGTGCTCAAGATCCTGATTAGTAAAGGAACTCTCATACCGGTGGGTGTGAGACTGGATGTAGATCACAAGAAATTGTGATTGATCCAGTAAAAATATCGGTTTGCAATTTTCCTTAACCCTTCTCTCTTTAATTTCAATTTGCATTACATATTAGGGTTTAATTGATAAAGAATTGAAGGCGCCAATTTTTGACGCGCTGTCGCACACGGGTCAAAAAGCGAGCGGTTTACAAAATTGTAGTAGAGCGCGACAACTCGGGTATCGTCTCACAAGGACTCTTGAATTGTTATTCACCACAAAAATCAGTTTTTGGGGGGGTTTGGTTTGAAATTTAATTGGAAAATAGAGCAATAAAAATAGAGCTAATTAAGAGATTATCAAATAAGCTAAAGACGATTAATCTACTGTTCTCGATTTCCCAACCATCATCAGTTCATATAAATTCCAAGCCCTAAGCAGATTCTAATCCCCTTTCGGTTGTAGCAACAATTAACAAGTGAAATCGCTACTACGAGATATATGTTCCTAATTCCCGAATTAAGCAAACGGGGTGAAGCACTCGTGAATTAAGCAAACACGATTGTACACACGCGAATTAAGCAAACGCGATTAAATATAGGAACATAACATCACCGAAATAAATCAACACAAACACCATTCAATCCTGAATTAAGCAAACAGAAATATATAGCATAGTATTGAAAAGGGAAAAGCAAACAAAACAGGAATTACAGAACCTCAAGTGCGGTGGAAATCGATTACAGTAGACTAATCCAAGAAAATTAGTTCTCCATAAAAACGAAACACAACCAGAAAATCTGTAAAAACAGTGGATAATCCAAAGTTCCCCCTAATCTGCCCAGAACAGTAATTTATAACTTTCAGGATCTGCGCCCTCTCGCGAGGCGAACACTCACTCGTGAGGCGAATCTTATGAAGAAATCTGAAACGTTTGGACTTCTCGCGAGGCGAACGCACTGTCGCACACGGGTCAAAAAGCGAGCGGTTTACAAAATTGTAGTAGAGCGCGACAACTCGGGTATCGTCTCACTTTGAAATTTAATTGGAAAACATAGCAATAAAAAAAGAGCTAATTAAGAGATTATCAAATAAGCTAAAGACGATTAATCTACTGTTCTCGATTTCCCAACCATCACCAGTTCATATAAATTCCAAGCCCTAAGCAGATTCTAGTCCCCTTTCAGTTGTTGCAACAATTAACAAGCGAAATCGCTACTACGAGATATATGTTCCTAATTCCCGAATTAAGCAAACGAGGTGAAGCACTCGTGAATTAAGCAAACACGATTGTACACACGCGAATTAAGCAAACGCGATTAAATATAGGAACATAACATCACCGAAATAAATCAACACAAACACTATACAATCCTGAATTAAGCAAACAGAAATATATAGCATAGTATTGAAAAGGGAAAAGCAAACAAAACAGGAATTACAGAACCTCAAGTGCGGTGGAAATCGATTACAGTAGACTAATCCAAGAAAATTAGTTCTCCATAAAAACGAAACACAACCAGAAAATATGTAAAAACAGTGGATAATCCAAAGTTCCCCCTAATCTGCCCAGAACAGCAATTTATAACTTTCAGGATCTACGCCCTCTCGCGAGGCGAACACTCACTCATGAGGCGAATCTTATGAAGAAATCTGAAACGTTTGGACTTCTCGCGAGGCGAACGCGCAGTCGCACACGGGTCAAAAAGCGAGCGGTTTACAAAATTGTAGTAGAGCGCGACAACTCGGGTATCGTCTCACAAGGACTCTTGAATTGTTATTCACCACAAAAATCAGTTTTTTGGGGGGTTTGGTTTGAAATTTAATTGGAAAACAGAGCAAAAACAGAGCAATAAAAACAGGGCTAATTAAGAGATTATCAAATAAGCTAAAGACGATTAATCTACTGTTCTCGATTTCTCAACCATCATCAGTTCATATAAATTCCAAGCCCTAAGCAGATTCTAATCCCCTTTCGGTTGTAGCAACAATTAACAAGCGAAATCGCTACTACGAGATATATGTTCCTAATTCCCGAATTAAGCAAACGGGGTGAAGCACTCGTGAATTAAGCAAACACGATTGTACACACGCGAATTAAGCAAACGCGATTAAATATAGGAACATAACATCACCGAAATAAATCAACACAAACACTATACAATCCTGAATTAAGCAAACAGAAATATATAGCATAGTATGGAAAAGGGAAAAGCAAACAAAACAGGAATTACAGAACCTCAAGTGCGGTGGAAATCGATTACAGTAGACTAATCCAAGAAAATTAGTTCTCCATAAAAACGAAACACAACCATAAAATCTGTAAAAACAGTGGATAATCCAAAATTCCCCCTAATCTGCCCAGAACAGCAATTTATAACTTTCAGGATCTGCGCCATCTCGCAAGGCGAACACTCACTCGCAAGGCGAATCTTATGAACAAATCTGAAACGTTTGGACTTCTCGCGAGGCGAAGAATGGCTCGCGAGGCGTGGAATGGAAGAGTCTTCTTATTACGCCCGTTATGAGTATCAGGGCCTAGGCGTGATGGCTTCTGGTCTTCAGGCTCGCGAGGCGACACGGAAAGGTTTGCATTTTTCCGGAACAGTCAACCTTCAGGCTCGCGATGCGAGAAGATTATTCGCGGGGCGAGACAGAGAGGAGGACTTTCTGCTATTCAGGATGCTCTCAGGTTCGCGAGGCGAGTAGCCTATCGCGGGGTGAAAACTTCCAGGATTGCAATTTCCCATGTTTCTTCATTCCCTTGACTTCTAACTTAACCTGAAAACAATGAAATAGCCATAAGTGTTTTATTTGACTCAAAACTGGCTAAATTAACCTAAAACTACTCAAACGACTCAAAATGTTGCTTGAAGACAATCTAATCTAATTTGGGCGAAAACGAAATATAATTAGCACAAAACCATGGTCATACTAGCCATAAAACTAGATGAGCCAGAGGCTGATCAAAATACCCCAAACTTAAACTTTGCTTGTCCCCAAGCAAACTAAAACTCAAACAAGACTCAGACTTGGCAAGCTTAAAGGATTCAATCAACTTTGCACAAATTTCAAGCAATTCATCAAAACAGTTTTCTTCAATGTCCCCCCCTTTCAAACAAAGCAATCCCCACATGAATTCACTCTAAACATTTGAGAATTTCGTCATTCAAGCAATCATTAATCTAAGCAAGGGATCCAAGTTACACACAAGAGGGAGATCACCAAATTCAAACAATTGCCTTCCTCACAAGGGAATTTAGTGGTTCACTCAATCGCTCAGTTTGTCTAGGTTATCAACATTTCACTCAATTTCACTTTTAAGAGCACTTACCATGAATTTGATCTTCATCTCAATCAAGGTTCCCACGAAAACATGCATGCATCATCAAAAGGTCTTTTAAGGTTGTAATGGGGCCTGGCTAAGGGTAGGATATACAAAGGTACTGGGCTTAAGTCCCTAGGAACTAAGAGAGCATGAAATAGTTTTATACATCGAATTTCCACTCAAGTTCCTTTTTTCATTTTTCTTTATGCTTTCGGGTGACTATAGCCTGTTCCTTCAAATAGCCATTTTGACATTTTTGCACTTTTTTTTATTTTTTTTATTTTTTTCTTTTCTTTTTTTTTTTTCCTTTCTTTTTGCCTTTGGCTCCAACCTTTATTATTTAAATTTTTTTCTCAATCCCAAACAACACATCATATCCTTGTAGCCACCCCAAACTTAGTTTCTTGCAAACCTTCTCTTGCTAATCTTCCATGCTCTCCTAATCCTAAGATTGAGTTAACATGGTTTTTCAGATTTTTGAGCTCATAACATAAGGTCATCAAGAATTAACAGACTAATTAGGCTCAAAGGGGCTAACAAAGGAACATGCATTAGGAATTGGTTCTTTTCAGGCCAAGTGGTTGTTTACAAAGAAAATGCCTAAATCATCTGATGCAATCACATAAGCATGAAAACCAAGTAGAGACTCAAGCAAATTCGGGAAAGTGAAACTTGAAAGTGATTCACACAGTTAAAAACATGCTGGAGGCTCAAATCCTCACCTGGACAATTTTGAAAATTGTTTGACCGAGATTCTATCCCTAGTGTGTGCTTCCCATCACCCCAAACTTATCATAAATCAAGCAATCACAACAAAATATCTCAAAGTTCAGTTTTCAATTTTTTTCACATAGGGATCACTTTTCAAAAAAAAAATTCTAGGGGGAATCATCACATAAATCATGCAATCAATCTGTGCCAAATCAATCAAAACCAATCAAGCTCACCGACCAAAGACTCACACAAATTATTCAAGAGCTAAAAGAAAAACAAGACAAAACACAAAACAAAACTACAATTGGTTCCCTCCCCCACACTTAAAACATACATTGTCCCCAATGAAACAACATAAATATAAAATCAGAGTGAGGGAAAGGAAAGGGTGCTCCCTGATCAAGTGGCAGTATAGGTGGGAGCTTCCAAGGAGAGCTCCTCAACAGTAGCATCTTCAGGCACCGAGCTCTCATGGAATAGCTTAAGCCGCTGCCCGTTAACCTTGAAGGCCTTGTTGCTACCTGCACTTTTAATCTCTACTGCACCATAAGGAAAAACGTTAGTAACAACAAATGGGTCAATCCACTTGGACCGAAGTTTCCCAGCCATCAATTTCAGGCGGGAGTTAAACAGTAAGACCTGCTGGCCCATAGAGAATTTCTTTCTAGCAATCATCCTATCATGGAAGCGCTTGGTTTTCTCTTTATAAATCCGGGAGCTTTCATAGGCTCCTAGCCTAAGCTCCTCAAGCTGCTGTAATTGGAGTTTCCTTTCAATACCAGGTTTTTTCATTTCCAAGTCACAACACTTGACCGCCCAATACGTACGGTGCTCAACTTCCACAGGGAGATGACATGCCTTACCGAATACAAGCCGAAAGGGGGACAACCCTATTGGTGTCTTGAAAGCGGTCCTCTGAGCCCAAAGTACGTCTTCTAGATGGCGGCTCCAGTCCTTCCTATTCGGCTGCACCACTTTCTCTAAGATCTGCTTGATCTTCCTGTTTGAGATCTCAGCCTGGCCATTGGTCTGGGGATGGTAAGCAGTGGAGACTCTATGCACAACTCCATACTTCCGGAGTAAGGCTTCCATGGTGCGGTTGCAGAAGTGAGTGCCCTGGTCACTGATGATAGCCCGAGGTATTCCGAATCTGCAAAAAATATTGGACCTAAAAAAATTGGCAACAACTTTAGAATCGTTAGTTCTAGTGGGGATAGCTTCCACCCACTTTGAAACATAGTCAACGGCCAAAAGAATATATAGAAAACCAAAAGATGCAAGGAAAGGACCCATAAAATCAATTTCCCACACATCAAACACCTCACAGAAAAGCATGGGCTGCTGAGACATTTCACTCTTATGAGTGATAGCCGTGCCTGCTGTTTGACACTCCTTACAAGTCCGGTAGACCTCATAAGCATCTCTAAAAATGGTGGGCCAGTAGAACCCAGAATCTAGGACTTTCCTTACAGTCCTCTGTGGCCCAAAGTGTCCCCCTACTTGAGAGGCATGAGAAAAGTGCAAAATGGACTCGATCTCATAGTCGGGGACACACCTCCGAATTACCTGATCACTGCAAAACTTCCAAAGGTACGAATCATCCCAAACATAGTACTTGGAATCACTCTTGAGTTTGTGGATCTGTGATCTAGTTGCACCTGCCGGAAAAACACCAACAACAAGATAGTTAACTATGTCAGCAAACCAAGGAGTTACCCCATGCAGATGTAGAAGCTGCTCATCAGGAAAGTCATCATGGATGGAAGAAGGATCCTCATCCCTTGCTATTTTGCTCAAGTGATCAGCTACTTAATTTTCAGCTCCACTCTTGTCTTTTATCTCCACATTAAACTCTTGGAGCAACAGCATCCACCGAATCAATCTCGGCTTCGCTTCTGGTTTCTTCAACAGGTATTTCAGAGCTGCATGGTCAGTAAAAACAATAACCTTGGAACCTAGCAAATATGACCTAAATTTATCAAGAGCAAAAACAACAGCTAGAAGTTCCTTTTCAGTGGTGGTGTAATTAGACTGTGCAGCATCTAAAGTCCTAGAAGCATAATGAATGATGTAACACCCTACTTTTTATTTTCCGATTTTATTCTTTTCAGTAAAAATATTTTCGCTGTATTAACCAGTATAAATGTATTTATTTATATTTTTATCCGAGTTCATGGAGATTGATTTATATGAAATAAAAATCATATTCATACTCTATCTTAGGGTAGAAGCTTACGATAAAAATTTGGGTTGAAAATTCAGACGGAACTCGGTCTGCGTTTTCACTGACAGTATAATTTTACTGGGCAGAAAACCAAATTTTGACTCGTGAAAGAAATGGTTTAAATTTAAATCATATTTCTAACGAGTTTAGTTGTTTTGAAAATTTTCAACCGAAAATAAAATATTACGCTTTTTACGGGCGTAAAACCCTAATCGGGAAACCGACGGAGTCGAGAAGGGAAGTGCGGAGACCCGTCAAGAGATCGGGACAATGAGTCATACATGATGACTCATGGAGGATGAGTCACCAAGCATTTATGAGCATTAAATGCAAGTAATCATGACATTTAGGTAAAAAGACCAAAATACCCCCAAGCTTTTGCGGGTATTAACAAGACGCATCTACGCACTCTTAACCACTCATTTTACGTGGTTGAAAACCTCCCACATCTCTCCAATTTCGTGCATCCACCTCCAATAAATCTTACCTATTTCATTTTGCTTTCGTTTCATTATTTTCCTCTCAAAAACCGAAATCGGGTAAACGACGGAGCTGCGTACGGAATTTCTGGGAACCGCTAACGGATAGGATCGGTGACTCATTGGTGAGTCACTATGTGTGGCCCAAAATCAGCCACACCTCCACTAAATGTGAGCCACATATCATTAACCATGGTTAGCCAAAATAACCTTAGTTAAGTTAATTATAACCTTAGTTAAGTTAATTATAACCTTAGTTAAGCCTATATTAATTTAATAATCACAAAACCCATTAAACCAATTCCTTTTAACCAAACAAGGCATAAGATTACTCCTATAAATACCCCAAAACCGTGGCCTCCCTCACCATTTCACTCATCTTCTTCATTCTCTTCATCTTCCCCCACCAACTAAGTTACAAAACCCTAAGAACACCGAATTCCCACCAAACATATGACCCTCTTACTTTCTGAAACTCGGAAAACACTCAACATAAAAGTTGTTCCTCTTTCTCTCTTATTTCCAACAAGCTAAAGATAATCAAAAACGGATAAGTGGATTGGGAGAAAGGCTCAAAATACAGAAACTGCCCAGAATTCCCAGCAACCCACGAAACAGCAGAAAGAAGTCCCATTTCACCCCTGTTATGATCCGAACCAAATAAAACCTTAAACACCAAAGTTGTTCCTTTTCTTCTTATCTTTCTATCAAGCCAGATTTCATGATTTTTGGATGAGTATATTGTGAGATACACTCACAATACCATCACACCCTCAAGCTGTCCAGTTTTCAACATAGTGAAGGTTGATCATTTTCTTCATTTCTTCAATCTTCAAGAGGTAAAAACTCATCTCCTTGATCATATAAGCTTTCATATTCATGTATTTCTCATGTTTATGCCATGAATCATATTTTTCCATTCCTAGATCTAGAACTTCAAATAATTCTAGAAAATTGTAGAAAAATCATAAAAATGTGAAACCAATTTCTATGATCTAGTTATGATCCCTCCTTTATTTATCCAAGAGCATGTGATCAAAATCATTTTCCTTCCCTATTAACCATTAATGGCCGAACCTAGGTAGGAAAATGGGTTTGGTGTTTTGTTGTTTGTTTTGAATGTTATTACTTGACTCAAGTTCTATAATACATGTATAGCTTAAATCCAAGAGCTTAGGTCCAACAAAAATCCCTAGCTTAAATTCCTAATATGGGCCGAAACCCTAACCCTAAAGGTTAGAGGATTTTGTTTCAAATTTTAGTCTTGTAATAAGTAATCTATGTTTGTTAAGACTCTAGTAATTAGGATCCAAAAGATGGCATTGAGAAGATAATCCTAAACCTATTTTCTAAGTCTTGGCCGAACCTAGCCCTAAAGTGTCATAGATGGTTGTTAGTTGATTAATTATAGTTATGTTTTTTGAATGAAGGTGGTTGTGTTAACTCGTGGCGGAATAACGAGAATCGTCGTGTACGTGTTTCCGGTGCAAACTCGGGTGGGGAAAAGAATCAACCTATCGTCGGAATCGATAAGTAGTAGATTATATGATAATTGTGTAGGGCGACCTAAACCCTACTAGTAGTCGAGTAATCGACAAGACCAAAATCCCATTGGAAACCTTTTATGTAAAACCAATGGTGATTCGGGGATTGTTGGTTTATCGACATTAAGTTGATTTTAAGTATTTGAGGATGTTTGATTTTATGTTATCAAATTTACTGTGATACGCTGGTTGAGGTATTCCATCTGCATGTGACGTATTATTTCGGTGTTTGAATATTTATATGATATTGAGATATTTGAATATTTTCTGATGTTATGTTATGCATGATCTGCCTGTTTTTAAATATTGTGCCTAGTTGATTTTAAGTAAGGATATATGTTGTTCGGGAGATGATTCTTTGGGTGAGAGAATGAATTGACTTAGAGGTGCTTAGCTAAATTAAATTATCTAAATGAGGAGATGTGACATAGAATGCAAGTGGAGGTTGTGAGGAATAGTTTGAGGTACTAGGTTGCTATTGATAAAAGTCAGTAAGAATCATATCGTGCTTATGCACTATTTCCTATGAGAGATTAGGGAATAGGGGCGCATCGAGTTATTATTTATTATATGCTTATGTGCTATTTTCAATGGGGGAAATAGTGACGCATACTGTGCTTATGCACTATTTCCTATAAGAGATTAGGGAATAGGGGCGCACCTAGTTATTATTTATTATATGCTTATGTGCTATTTCCAATGAGGGCAATAGTGACGCATACTGTGCTTATGCACTATTTCCTATAAGAGATTAGGGAATAGGGGCGCACCTAGTTATTATTTATTATATGCTTATGTGCTATTTCCAATGGGGGCAATAGTGACGCATATGCACTATTTTCTATAAGAGATTAGGGAATAGGGGCGCACCTAGTTATTATTTATTATATGCTTATGTGCTATTTCCAATGGGGAAATAGTGACGCATATCGTGCTTATGCACTATTTCCTATGAGAGATTAGGGAATAGGGGCGCACCTAGTTATTATTTATTATATGCTTATGTGCTATTTCCAATGGGGGCAATAGTGACGCATATCGTGCTTGTGCACTATTTCCTATGAGAGATTAGGGAATAGGGGCGCACTGAGGCAATAGTGACGCATATCGTGCTTATGCACTATTTCCTATGAGAGATTAGGGAATAGGGGTGCACCGAGTTATTATTTATTATATGATTATGTGCTATTTCCAATGGGGGCAATAGTGACGCATATCGTGCTTATGCACTATTTCCTATGAGAGATTAGGGAATAGGGGCGCACCGAGTTATTATTTATTATATGCTTATGTGCTATTTTCAATGGGGGAAATAGTGACGCATACTGTGCTTATGCACTATTGCCTGTGAGAGATACAGGAATAGGGGCGCACTGAGTTTTGACCCTAAATAGTTCTGGACTACTGACTAATGTGACAGGAGTGAAGATGACCACATCAGTATTAAGTTTTAGTTGCATGGGCTGAGGGTAGAGGATGATATAGTGAATTGAGGATGATTGTTGATTTTGAGTGATGTGTGTCTGTGACAATTACTGTATAATTTACTATTACTCTTTTCCGCTTTTTGATGATAGAACTGTTTCTTATTCCCTATATCTTTCTGTGTGTTGTATTTTATTTCTGATGTGATCGTACGAGAAGACCCGATGGAGGAACCAATTGCTGAGGAGTTAGATGGAACTCCGTATGAACCGGATGCTGGAGGTCGAGCTGTGATTCAAGGCGATTAGAGTATAGACATTATGGCCAGTGTGTCTAAAGAGTATTTACATTTCCGCTAAGTATGTCTGTAGTGAAGTTTATGCCTGTGAGGGATCCTACTGAGAGGATACCCTCAACATTGCTTTTGGAATGTAATAAATAACAGGTGTGTATGCTTTCTTGTGCTTCTTCAGAACCTCCAAGAGCTTAGCTTCCTGATCAGAGTCAAGGTTGGAGGAAATAATGACTGGAAGTTTTTCATTCCTCTCCAAGTAAGCATACTTCAGATTCCCATGAAGTGGCTTGAGCTCTAAGGAGGGTGGCTGCTCAATGGATGGTATATTTGGAGCATCCATGAGGTCAAAAACTTCAGCTGAACAGACAGCTTCACTCACACTATCACCCTGCAAGGTAGAATCAATGAACTCAGTACAAACAGCACAAGGGTTAGTGTTAGTACAGTCAGTACATGAATAAATATCATCAAAGCCAGAAACAAATGGAAAATCAGAAACCAAGTCATCATAGGTGTCATCAATAATTTCAGAGAGCAACTCTATTTGGAAAACAGAGTGCTCTTCCAAGGGATGCTTCATAGCATCAAAGATGTTAAACTTTGCAACAATGTCACCAAACTCCATGGACACGGTTCCATCATCAACATCAATCTTTGTCTTTGCTGTCTTCATGAACGGTCTGCCCAGGTTGATTGGTGATCTACTTGAATTTGTTTCCCCTGCCATGTCAAGGATGTAAAAGTTAGCAGGGAAAATCAACTCATCAACTTGTACCAGCACATCTTCTACCATTCCCATGGGGCGAGCATTGGTCCTGTTGGCCAACTGGATAGTGAGACCCGTATGCTGCAAGGGACCAAGATCAAGGTTGTTGAAAACAGAAGTGGGCATGACATTTATGGAGGCTCCCAAATCCAACATGCAATTGTCGAATTTGTTGTCCCCAAGGTGCATGGAATAGCAAAAGTGCCCGGATCCTTGCACTTCTGTGGCATGCCTGAGTGGGGGCTGAAACAGTAACCCTTTCTAGTGCAGGCTTAGGCTGAATGAGGGCTGAAACATTTCTTCCCAAATTAACTCTCTCATTACCCTTCAACCTCCTCTTGTGTGTGCATAAATCCTTCAAAAATTTTGCATACTTGGGCACCTGCTTAATCACATCCAAAAGGGGAATATTTATCGCCACCTTTCTGAACACATCTAGAATCTCCCTCTCCTTATCTTCCCCACCAATCTTCTTATTTTTCTACACTCTTTGTGGGAAGGGGATTGGTGGCACATATACTCTCTCAGCTTCAACAACAACAGAAGGCTCAGGAGTTACCTCAACAGTTTCTTCATTTTTTTCAGGGGCTGCCTCTACAACTTTCCCGGATCTCAAAGAAATGGCACTCACATTAGGATTGGAGACATTGGGATTTACCACTGTTTGTGCAGGTAGTTGGTTTGATCCTTGAGCTTGCTGTATAGTATTCATGGAAGTGGCAAGTTGTCCAATCTGTGTCTGCAAGGCATGGATGCTAGCATCCGTTCGCTGCTGAAACTGACCAATCTGTCCAACCTGTGTTTGTAAAGTATTAATGCTAGCATCCGTTCGCTGCTGTAACTGTCCAAATTGCTGCTGAAACTAGAGATTTTGTGCATTTATTTGTCCAGTTATTTGTGAAGTCATTTGCTTAAACATGTCCTCTAGTGAAGGTCCGGAAGTTGCAGAAGTGGTCACTTGGGGAGGATTCTGTGGTGGTGCCAGCGGTAACATTGGTTGTTGTTGTTGTGCAGATGGGTTCCCATACCGAAGGTTTGGATGATTCCTCCAGTTGGGGTGGTACTTATTTGTGGAGAGGTTGGGAGTGTTGTATCGGTTCTGATTGTTGCCTTGATTGTAAGGATTGACTGCATAAGCTTGAGGCAAATCAGTGACTGACTATTCTTTCAGAATGGGGCATGCATCGTACAGGTGCTCAGGAGAGCTACACACGCCACACAACCTTGCCGGCTGAACCTTATCCATTGCTAACTGCTTCACCAAAGAAGTGAGCACATCAATTCTATTCTCAAGGACCTGGTTGGAAGAAGAGCTATGGACCTCATTCACACCCCTTGTCTCAACAGAATTTCTCCTGGTTGTAAACTGCTGGGAGTTCGGTGACATATTTTCAATCAATTGCTTGGCAGCAGCTGGAGTCTTATCAACAAGTGCTCCCCCACTAGCAGCATCCAAAATATTTCTATCCATCGGTAGTAACCCCTCATAAAAATACTGAATAAGGAGCTGCTCGGAAATCTGATGCTGAGGGCAACTGGATACCAACTGCTTGAATCTCTCCCAATACTCAGCCAATGACTCATTGCCTTGTATGATGCCACATATTTCCTTCCTTATTGATGCAGCTCTGGAGGCAGGAAAGTATCTCTCTAAAAAGACCTTCTTCAAATCGTTCCAGGTGGTAACAGAGTTTGGCTCAAGATAGTACAACCAATCCTTTGCAGTGCCCTGTAGTGAGAACGGGAAGGCTCTCAGCTTGATGTGATCCTCAGTTATTCCCTCTGGTCTCAAGGGTGTGGAGCAGACAACCTAGAATTCCTTCAGATGCTTGTGTGGATCCTCACCTGCAAGACCACTAAACCTTGGCAACAAGTGTATTAAACTAGATTTTAATTCAAAGGGAATAACAGCACCAGCATATTCAATACACAAGCCATTATAATTAACATCAGGGGCAGCAAGATGTCTTAATGTCCTTTGGTCACCCATGTTATCAAAAATAGTTTCAGAATTAGAATCACCACTAGTGCTAGCCCGAATTGCTCTATGGCGTGTGTGCAGTGTTCTTTCAATTTCAGGATCAATATCACATATGTCAAGGCAAGTAGACCTAGTAGCCAGACTAATTCAAAACAAAAACGAAAAAAATGCGAAAATAAGAAACAAGAGTCCCCGGCAACGGCGCCATTTTTTGACGCGTTGTCGTACACGGGTCAAAAATCGACCGGTTTACAAAATTGTAGTAGAGTGCGACAACTCGGGTATCGTCTCACAAGGACTCTTGAATTGTTATTCACCACAAAATCAGTTTTTGGGGGGGTTTGGTTTGAAATTTAATTGGAAAACAGAGTAAAAACAGAGCAATAAAAACAGAGCTAATTAAGAGATTATCAAATAAGCTAAAGACGAATAATCTACTATTCTCGATTTCCCAACCATCATCAGTTCATATAAATTCCAATCCCTAAGCAGATTCTAATCCCCTTTCGGTTGTAGCAACAATTAACAAGCGAAATCGCTACTACGAGATATATGTTCCTAATTCCCGAATTAAGCAAACGGGGTGAAGCACTCGTGAATTAAGCAAACACGATTGTACACACGCGAATTAAGCAAACGCGATTAAATATAGGAACATAACATCACCGAAATAAATCAACACAAACACTATACAATCCTGAATTAAGCAAACAGAAATATATAGCATAGTATTGAAAAGGGAAAAGCAAACAAAACAGGAATTACAGAACCTCAAGTGCGGTGGAAATCGATTACAGTAGACTAATCCAAGAAAATTAGTTCTCCATAAAAACGAAACACAACCATAAAATCTGTAAAAACAGTGGATAATCCAAAGTTCCCCCTAATCTGCCCAGAACAGCAATTTATAACTTTCAGGATCTGCGCCCTCTCGCGAGGCGAACACTCACTCGCAAGGCGAATCTTATGAAGAAATCTGAAACGTTTGGACTTCTCGCGAGGCGAAGAATGGCTCGCGAGGCATGGAATGGAAGAGTCTTCTTATTACGCCCGTTATGAGTATCAGGGCCTAGGCATGATGGCTTCTGGTCTTCAGGCTCGCGAGGCGACACGGAAAGGTTTGCATTTTTCCGGAACAGTCAACCTTCAGGCTCGCGATGCGAGAAGATTATTCGCTGGGCGAGACAGAGAGGAGGACTCTCTGCTGTTCAGGCTGCTCTCAGGTTCGCGAGGCGAGTAGCCTATCGCGGGGTGAAAACTTCCAGGATTGAAATTTCCCATGTTTCTTCATTCCCTTGACTTCTAACTTAACCTGAAAACAATGAAATAGCCATAAGTGTTTTATTTGACTCAAAACTGGCTAAATTAACCTAAAACTACTCAAACGACTCAAAATGTTGCTTGAGGACAATCTAATCTAATTTGGGCGAAAACGAAATATAATTAGCACAAAACCATGGTCATACTAGCCATAAAACTAGATGAGCCAGAGGCTGATCAATTGCATTTGAAACAATCTTGTTGAATCATCATTTCAATTACATGCACGTCATCTAAAGATTCATTACGCGCTCTTGTTAAATACGTTATACCTTCATACAACAAAAGTTTTTGAAAAGTTGACGAAAATCTTTTGAATCCTATTCACACAACCCCCCCCCCCCCCCCCTCGAATTCCAATGCTTGTTAGAGGCCTCTTGGGCTAACAAGAATTGCCTTGTATCTGCTCTGTCTTCAGTCTTCATCTGGATATCCAATCGAGGGAATCTGATAATAAGTGAGTCTGGCTCTATCTGTAGGTATCTTGAGCTGGTCAAACTTAGATAGGCCACAATGATGAGCTGGGTCTTAAAAGACATGAGGTTCGGGATGACTCATGAAAGAGGTAGACCACTTGGGGAACTTCAGCTTCTTATGCTTCCTTTGTAACCAAACAAACGGCTTCTTGGATTTAGGATTCAGTTTTGGTTTCTGGAAGACAGTTCCTCGATCAGGGCAGATCTTCAACATTGTACTAGGCTTCATGCAAGGAGTAGGATTTGTTGATTGCCTTTAGATCATCTGAGCTAAGAAGGTTAGGATTGATTTGATCTATAAGCTGTGGTTCAGAAGAAATGTAGTGAGATGGAGTGGTGTTTGTCTTGGGTATGCCTCTGTGTGGAGAGGAATGAAAAGAGGGTGAAGAGTGAGATAGAGGTGAGATGATGGAATCAAAAACTTGTGAGACATGAACAAGTGTTTGATTTTCTTGTTATGGTGAGGGAGAGGTTGATGATGGAAGGTTGGATATATGGTCTGGTGAATTATGAAGGTGAGATTGTGGGGAGGGGTTTTCTGGAGTGAGATTCAAATTGAAGTCTCGAAGGGATAATGCAAGCAAATTTTCAGCTATTGAAGTTTGGTTGTGAAGAGAGGAGTTGTGAGAGAAAGAGGAGGAAGAATTGGAAGGTGAGGATAAAATAATGGGTGAAGGGAGTGAGGGTTCATATGACCTAACTGGTAAGGCAGCAGGTTGTAGAGGGACCTGCATAGGCTTAGTAACCTTCAGCCTTATAGACCTTTTTACTGGTGTAGTTGTCACTGCAGCTTTCCTCTTCAATTCTTTTCGAGGAGAAGCAACTTGTTCTTTGACCAATTACTTCTTCATAACCTTGGAAATTGGTTGGTCATCATCATCATCAGACTCTTCTGAGATGACTAGCTTCCTTTTAACCTGAAGCTTGGGTCTGACCTTGGGGTCCAAAGGTACAGACACCTCTGTTGCTTCTGAGTCATCCGACTCATCAATATGTCCACGTTAGATTCTTCTGATGATCTCTTCTTCTTATCTTCTTCATCAGAGTCATGAATCCTTCCTAGTGCTCTCAGCTTCATTTGAGAAAGGGTTCTTTCATCTATGGCAGTTGCCATGTCTACCTTGCCAGTAAGGGGAATGCCCTTGATGTCCAGCAGTTTAGTAATCAACATCCCATAGGTGTAGGAAGTCCTGATTTGGGGCTTCACCATCCTCAGCATGTACTTGAAGATCATATCGTTGATATCGATCTTCATCATGCTCAAGAGATGAAATAGGGCAAACCTATCCATTTTGTTGACATTATCACAAGCACTGGTTCTCGGCATTACACAATCGATCAGCAAGACATGCAAGAACCTTCCTTTTGGAATCAGCTTAGAAACAACTTTATTCCTAGGGTTAGATACCCAGTACAAAGCCTGATGCAGAGTTTCTTCACCATACTTGGTTTCCCAATCATCCGTAAAAGTAGCACCTTGCATAGGGCAACCGGTTGCTTTCTGAATACTGTTGAGAGTGAACGAATAAGGTCTTCCATTACACTGGGTCCGAATGGAGATCTGGGTTTGAGACATCGTTTCTTCAGCATTTTCCCAGAACTCCTGAAGTAGCAGTGGGTACACTGGTTCATGCAAACTGAAGAAGTTGACGCATTGAGAAGCCTCCAATTCATGCATCACGTTCATGCCTCCTTTAATGATTTTGTTCACTTTGACAAATCTCCCAAGTACAATCATGGAGATGTCCTAGATACTCATCCCTAATCTAGTAGCAGCATGCACGAGTTTGTGAGGGTCTTTTGGGTGCCATGGATTTGAGTTTGAGAGGAAGGAAGTGAAGGGTTTCGAAAAGGGTTTGTTCGCACGAGAGAGAGAGAGAGAGAGAGAGAGAAAAGCTTTTTGAAACGGTAAAGGGTTTTTGAAAGAAGACTTTGGCTTTTAAGAGAGAGGTTTCAAAAGACCAGTTGCGAATAATAATGACAAAACATTTTGAATTCAAATATATTTTAGAAAACTGTAATGTAAAAATCTCAGTCATTAATCCACGTCATTAGACGCTTTTACTCAGATCAGACGCATTCCATCAAACATTAGTCATTCATGAAATCCATGTTCAGGTTATCTCTAATATATATGAACCTGTCTTCAGCTATGGGTTTTGTTAAAATATCGGCCCACTGATTTTCAGTTTTGACAAACTAGATGTCAAAAACACCTTTTTGAACATAGTCTCTTATGAAATGATATTTAATTTCTATGTGCTTAGCCTTAGAATACTGTATAGGATTCTTTGATAAACAGGTAGCACTAGAATTATCACTCCAAAGAGATATATTATGTTCAAAGATAGAATAATCTTTAAGTTGATGTTTTACCCATAAGAGTTGTGAACAACAGCTTGCAGCTGAAATGTATTCTGCCTCTGCAGTAGAAAGAGCAATTGTAGTTTGTCTTTTTCTTGTTCAAGAGACTAATCTTGCTCCAATGAATTGACATCCTCCACTGGTACATTGTGAGACACCCCATTGTGCCTCATTGTGCCATTAGTTATTTATTTCAACTTACTCGCGTTTCTTAATGTTAAACGTAACCCAAAAATAAGAAGAAATTAAAAACTTAAGTACAACACATACGCTTCCGAAAGTTAAAAACACCATAGTTATCTTACAAATACAATTATGTTATCCATCACCATACAAAACACTGTTTAGGATATCATATCAGTAGGATCCCTCACAGGTACATAATTATACAAACTGTTATACTTAGCAGAAAATAAAAACGTCTAACAAGACACATTGGCCTTATACACTAAACTATAATATTAGAATCCACTACTCCTCCTCCTGCATCAGGTTCATACGAAGTTCCATCAAACTCCTCAGCAACTGGTTCTTCCATATAGTCTTCTCATGGAATAAAGTAAACATACACCAAAATACAGAAATAGTGAGATAAGAAACAGTTCTATTATCATAAGAGGAAAATAATCATAGCATATAATATAATAACAGTCAAAGACACGCATCAGACATAACTAACAATCGTCCATAAATGACATTATCTTCTTCTACCCTCAATCTCATGTAACTAGACCTTTATGCTGACGTGGCCATCTCTACTCATGTCACATTAGTGAGTAGTCCCGACGGTCCGGTGCCAAGAACTCGGTGCACCCCTATTCCCTTATCTCTCATAAGGAATAGTGCATTAAGCACAGTGTGCATCAGTATTCCCCCATCGGAAATAGCACAATAAGCACAGTATACATAGTACCTCTATCATTGATAGAATAATCAGAACAATGCGTCAAAGACTAAAAGAGTATTACGGTAGTCTACCTCGGCATCAACATCGGTAGGGTACTCACCCGCAATATCCGGTATCCAAAATAGGATATCCTGACCTCGTGTGTTCCACTCACATGGCTGTGAACAAACATGCATATATATATATATATATATATATATATATATATTTGAATCTCATTGACCCGCATTGGTTACGACTTAGTGCCTCAACCTTCCATCATAGTCTCGACACACATTCCATGTCACCTCTCATCTGCAAAATAATTTAACTAGGCTAGACACCTCTAAGTCATGAAGTTGACACAGGCAAACACTAGAAGGAGGGGTTGAATTGTGTTTGTTAATAATTTTTCTAAAACAACCTTTTAAAACTGTTTTTCTCACACAAGGATATATAAAACAGATGCAAACACTGGAAAACGAACTTTTGAGATTAAACAAAAGCAATATCAAAACCCCACAGTCAGTATAAACAAATAAAGCTGTGAAAGTTTAAGGATGAAAGATTCACATAGATGATTTTATCCTGGTTCACTCTCTTCCAACCAAGAGCTATTTCTAATCCCTTCTACTTGAAGGTTTTATCCACCATTTCTCCAAATAGATTACAACCAAGTATTCAACACCTCTCTAGGCTACTAGTATTCCTTTCTTACCAAGCATCTTCAGGATCTAACTCTAACAAAGAGATTTGTTTGTTTTTTATCTTCTTAACTCACTATGCGTGAGGATATGAAAGTTTAAGATATGTTGAATATTTTCACAATGTTCAAGCTAAAGAATACATACTTTTGCTTCTTAAAGAATGAAAGAAATGAGAGCTTGTTCTCGTAAATATTGGATTAGCAAAAGTTGTTGGCTAGCGAAGTTGTTCTTCAGTAACTGAGGTCTACTACTTATAGAGACCTTCTTCTTCACTTTTATTTCTTCAACGGTTATTTTGAATAGTCTCATTTAGAGATAGCATTAAATACATGATATCCATTGTGACTGATAGCTTGATTGTGGCCCTTGTGAGATGTACTCTTGGTTATCACATTTGCACAAAAAAGAGGGTCATTGCTTCTGGGCAATTTGTACCTTAAAAACTTTCTTTTCTCCCTTGTGTACAATCCAGCTTTTTCAGCAGTAAAGATGAATTCGTACAAGTCACTTTTCATTTCCTCATTGTACTATTTGCATTTTGTATTTCCTCGATGGTACTATGATTTTCTCAAAAGGAAACAAGACATTAACCGAATAAAACAAATGGGAGGAACAAAAATTCTATTGAAATAAATATCAATCATTTTGAATAACATCAAGAGAACTGGATTGCATTTATTCACTATAGAAGAACGTATAGGAGATAGAAACTCGTCTACTCAAAATCTCCATCTACTCAGTTATTTGTGAGACTAAGTCTGTTCACTCCTTCATATTGCTCGTCTACTGATGTGGCATATCCTCTCGTCTATCAAGTCTTTGGACTTGTTATTTCTCAGTGAGTAATTTTGATCTTCGTCTAATGACGTGGCAATTAGAGCTCGTCTACTTATTATTTTATTATTCCATCTATTTCATTCTATTAAAAACTTTCGTCTGTTGACGTGGCAAACTGAGCACGTCTACTTAGAAAATTTTATGCCTCGTCTACTTAAATTCTTATCTACTCAAATAATCAGAGAGTAATTTTACCAAACGTTTTTTATCAGCTCGTCTACACGATTGAACGTGAATTCTCTTTCTCAATCCAAGAAGATATAAAGAACTTTATACAAGATTTCTCATGACCTATATTATTCAAGTAATCCTACAAGAACTGAATAACCTTGTTAGTTCTCAACTAACACTTTGTCAAGCAAATTTAATCCTTTTGTTAACATCAAAACTTAGAGATTAATTAAATCCAAATCACTTTGGTTCCAACAATATCCCCCTTTTTGATGATGACAAAAACTAATTAAATTTGAGTAGCAAAGTCTAAGAGAGCTTACAAAGCTCCCCTTAAGAAAAAGCATTCAAACTTTTAATCAAGAAAAGAAAAAGACCGAAATTCAGTAGCACATATATATAACTTATCAGATCAGTGCAACTACTTATCAGTTAAGTGTAGTATCAGAGCTCTTAAAGTCTTTATCAACCTTAAACAAGTTAAAAATATATCAAAACAAACAGTGTTAGAGCATATTGATTTAAGATATATAATATCGATAAACAAATCATAGCAAACAGTATCAGAGCAATCTAAATAGATATAGTAGAGCAATATTTATATTAGCATAGCAAACCAACTCAAAGTATAAACAGAAGGAAACATGCATATGCAGACAAGTATATACTTTTCAAAAACTAACTTTTTATATTAAATTTAATTCTCTTTCCTTTCTCCCCCTTTTTTGTCATCAAACAAAAAGGTAAAGGGAGTGGACCATCATTGTCAGTAAGGAAACAATAAAATACAAACCTAAGAAGAGGGTGGAGGAAGAGGATTTGGATTTGGTGGAGGAGGAGGAATCTGAGTTGGTAGATTTTGACTCTGTTGGAATTGCAGTATGATGTTCATCATCTGGTTCATCATGATGTTTGTTGGAACCGGGGCTTCAGCTACCTGCTCTTTTACTTGTTCTTTAACCTTACTCTCTACTCTTTCATCTATAATTCTGCCAATAATTTCTTCAAAGTTTGGAGGCAGTGAGAGTGAGGGTCTTCAGCTTTCAGCACTATCTTGAGCATATGCTTGACTTGGAACAATGTCTAGAGCTCTGGAAGTCCGATGTTGCTCTGCTGGATGAATGACAGTCAGAGCCAGTGGTTGAGAAGAGTGCTTCTCAGAAGTGCTTTGTCTAGGAATGGACTCAGCAACTTCTTCCTCTTGAGGACCAGACTGCACTTCTCCAATTGCCATGTCCTCAATGATGATTTCTTCATCTGTGTGCTCTGATGGAGGAGAGGATGGAGGTGAAGTAGCATATTGCAGCAGTGGTGGGGGCAACTCTTTTCCCCAATGGATAGGGTCCTCTTAAAATACAGGACTTATGACAGGAATGTCAATGATGTCCTTGTAGATGAGGAATCTACAATAAGCAAGGCCACACTTCCCTCTGACCTTAGGAATATATTTCTTTTCTTCAGTAGTCAGTCCAGAGGAGGAAGCTTCCTGTGCACATGCCACCATGTGAGTCCTCCAGATGTCTACAATAACATCATCTTGAATATCCTCAGTTGGTTGAGCCAACCAATAGTCAATCACATTTTGATCAGTGAGATTGATTGTTGATGGATTGATTATATAGCTGTTAGGAAAAGGCATTTTTCCTATTTTTCTCTGGTTCTTCTTGTCCTTATCCTTATTGTAATCAATCATGTGTAGCGTAGGACAGATCATGAATGGCTTGATACCAATCTTGGTTTCCCTATTATGCCTTAACCAAGTTGGAGGGACAAAGTTTGCAGCTCTATCAATTCTAAAGTAGCTGAACTCCCACTTCAGCATTTCATACATTAGAGTATCAACAAAGTCAGCAGCTCTGCCATAAGTGCTAGGATGTCTGAAGGTAGTCCACTTGGTGTTTCCACCCATGATGAATGGAATATGGTTGAATGATCTAGATCTTTTGTAGATCACATTAGTGAGATCCTTCTTGGCAGGGTCTGTGTGCCAATCAGTTATGATGTGCCTTTCAACACCTTCAGTGAAGGGCTTGAAAGGTGGATATCTAACTAGGTTTGGATAGATTTTTCTGGGAGGGAATTTCTTCACGGGTAGGTGAGTAATGAGTGGTCCAAGATGATTGTACAGTTTGGATGGTGGAAGGTCAATAGGGATATCAGGGTGAGGTTGATGCCAGGGATAGATAACAGTTTCAGGTTCATATTCATACCCAGGCAATGGATAGAAGGGTCTGATTGAGATAGGTTTTGGTTCATGTTTGTGATACAAGATTTTCCAATCCTTCTTAACTTTGTCCCAATTTTCTTCTTTGCCATTATAAAGTACAGAGGGGTTTGAGTAGGGAAATTTTATCCTTTGGTTTTTGGGAAAGGGTGCACCAGGGATAATACCATCATCAGGTTGATTGAACCAGGGGTCATTAGCAGGGATAATTGGTTGAAAAGTTGGTCTAGAAGGTGATGCTATTTGTGGTTGGTCTAGGTTGGAGATTGTTTGTGGTGAAAGGGGTGTGGGAATGTATACATCATCTGTGTTTTGATTTTTATTTATAGAAGATCCAGGTATAGAATCATCTACCCTATGCTCAAAACTTGAAACTAGGGCATCTACTACTAACTTGACAGGTTCATTAGCGGGTAGGGTTACCTCAGTTTCTATGACACCATTGGCTTTTCTATGAGGTTGCCTTCTCCTAGTTGGAATGCCATAAGTATCAGCAACATCAGCAGAGGTAGCAATCCTCTGTTTCTTCAACACTAAGCTGGTGGGAACCCTGTCCTCATCATCTTCATCCTCATTATGTGACAAGATCAATTTTCTTGTCCTTTTCTGTGAGGGGGCAGATTGAGGAGCAACTATGGGCTCTCTGATGACAATTCCACCAGTATGCCTCTTTGGCATATGATTCCTTGCTGCATTGGTTTTCTTTTTGACATTCCTTTTCAGCCCCAGAACCTCAGCATTATTTTGTTCCACCATTTCTTCCTTAACCTTCATTAGTTCCTCTGTCTTAGCTATGGCAGCAGCAGCATAGGTGCTAAGATTCATATTAGCAATGTTCATTTTACCAAAGTCAGCAGCAGACATTGGTTTTTCAATTAAGATCTTGGCTTGCTCTTCAGGAGTCCTTGCAGCAATCAATTCATGGATTCCTTGAGATTTGAAGATTTTGGAAAGGAGATGGCAATAGGGGAATGCCAAAAGTTTCTTCGTGTTAATCACAGCATCCCTAAATCTTCCATACAAGATTCTGGGAAGATTGATCTTCATCTCAGTGAAAAGATGGCATAGGCAGAACTTATGCAGAGCAGATAGGTTGTCCTTGGATCCAACCTTGTGGAGAACCACCTTGTTTAGTAGTTGATGAAGGATGCGAATGATGTCCTTCATTTCAACAGCTTTCCATGAGTGATTCCTAACTGTGTCCTCTCTCATCAAGAAGACTTCAATTAATTCAATGCCTCCTAGTTCAGTCTCCCATGACTTAGTAAATACCATTCCTTCTTGAGCACAGAAGATGGCATCAGCAATAGTCTTCTCAGAGACTACTTTCCTATTTCCCAGCACAGTAGAGGAGAAGTCAGTATTAGTTACTTCAAGTCTCCTCCGGAAATCCCTTATCAAGTTGGGATAAACAGACTTTCTCGGTGAAGAGTCCTCCCCATCCAGAAGCGTTAATATACTTTCTAATATCCAAATTGTAGTCTTGTAAAATTCCAAAGTTGAAGTGATGCTCAATAGACATGTTTGAGTTTGTCCACGTTGAAGGTTGAAGAAGAAGTCATTTTTGGTGATCTGAGAGCTAGGGTTCAAAAGCAAAGAGATAGAGATACACATGCCTTTTTCATTTTGAAGTGATACACATGCCTCTCCCCCATGGTCACTTCTGATTGAAGTGATACACATGCCTTTTTCATTTTGTACACGTTTGCAGAATACGGGAAAGACCTTGAAAGACTCATCCTTGTCAGTTAGGAACATAACCCATGTCCATCTAGTGTAGTCATCTACAATGACCAAACCATATTTCTTACCACTGACAGAAGCAGTCCTTGTTGGACCAAAAAGATCAAGGTGTAGCAACTCTAGTGGTCTACTGGTTTTAACAACATTCTTAGATTTAAAAGAACCTTTGACTTGTTTTCCCTTTTGACATATATCACAAAGAGCATCAGATTTGAACTTAAGGTTTGGTAATCCTCTCACGAGGTTATGATTATTTAGCTTTGAAATTAACTTCAAGCTTGCATGACCTAGCATTTTGTGCCAAATCCATCGCTCATCTTCAAGGGACACTAGATATGAAACACTTTGATTTGAGAGGTCCTCCAAGTCAATCTTATAAAGATTGTTTTGCCTCTTAGCAGTGAATAAAAGTGATCCATCTTCTTTCTTGACATTACACATGTTCTTATCAAAAGAAATAGCATATCCACTGTCACATAATTGACTTATGCTCAGTAGATTACGTTTTAAGCCATTAACCAAAAGAACATTATCAATGGAAGGAAAAGGGTGTTTACCAATTTTACATATACCAGTGATCTTCCCTTTCTGGTTTCCTCCAAATGTGACCCAGCCACCATCTTTGGCTCTAAGATCTTGGAGCATACACCTTTCTTCTGTCATATGTCATGAGCACCCACTGTCCAAGTATCAAGATGTTTGTTTCTTTCCTGTTGTTAAGCAAATCTGCAACAGGTATTATCTTATCTTTAGGTATCCAAACTGACTTAGGTCCTTTCTTGTTAGTGGTCACTGGACAAGTATGCTTAGCATATTTATTATGTATGCATCTAGTTGTAGTATGCCCATTCTTTCCACACACTTTGGAAAAGGTGTTGGATGGGCCAGACTTGATTTTAGCATGTTTAGCTTGAGCTTTTGAAGCTGTATACTGTGTATGAGGTGTTGCCTTTTGGTGAGATGCTTCTTGCTTCTCTTTGTCATAACTAATGCCAGATTTATCATATGGTGACCTAGAGTACCTTAAAATGAGACCAAGTTTATCTGAGCCACCTACAAACTTTGACAGAGGGTCTGTCAGATATGTTACATCTTGTTTCAGTTTTGCAACTTCACAAGAAACATCAGGCTTACACTCCATTTTGTCAGCTAGACTGACGTTCACTAATTTTAGTATGTCATTTTCATCTTTAAGTTTTTGTTTCTCAATGCAAACCATATCAAATTCTCTAGACAATTTAGAAAATTTCTTTTTGAGACTCCTATACTCTCGAGACAGTATGGACGACTCATGCAACAATTCATCAAAAGAATTTTGAAGAGTAGACGGGTCAGAGTCCATTACCTCGGCATCAGTGTATTCACTTTCTGATACAGTGTATGCCATGAGACAGATATTTGCCTCTTCCTCGGCATTATCTTCTTCATCTGATGAAGACAGATCAAGATCCTCCCATGTAGCCATTAAACCTTTCTTCTTTTTGAAGAATTTCTTTTTATCCTTCAGCTCAGGGCAGTCAGCATTGAAATGATCAGGTTTCTTGCATTCAAAGCGTAATGGTGGACCTTTTTCCTTGGAGTCTGACTTCTCCTTGGAAAATTTTTTGTTGAATTGTTTCCTTCTGAAACCACCTTTCATTCTACACATATGTTGAATCTTTTTGGAGATGAAAGATAGTTCGTCATTATCAGAAGGTCCAGATTCATCTGATGACTCAGCATCTTTGAGAACTTTTGATGAACTTGCCTTCTTTGCCTTTAGAGCAATAGATTTTCCTTTTCCTGGAATTTTCTTCTTCATTTAGTTCAAGTTCATGTACCTTGAGGGATCTAAGAATTTCTTCCAGAGAAAGTGTATTCAGGTTTTTAGCTTCCTGAATAGCAGTAACTTTAGGTCTCCATTTCTTGGATAAAATCCTCAGAATTTTTCTCACATGGTCTCTATTTTCATATGTTTTTCCAAGTGATCTGAGACTGTTGGTGATAGTCTGAAATTTCCCAAACATCTGATATAGTGTTTCATGATAAGCCATCTTAAATAGTTCATACTGGTGAACCAGCATGCTGATTTTTTATTCATTCACTTGTGATGAACCCTCATGAGCTAGGGTAAGAGTATCCCAGATTTCTTTAGCAGTATTGCAGCTGCGAACTTTGTCATGTTCAGATCTTTTAATAGCACACATGAGATAGTGCTTAGCTTTTAGATTAAGTTGATGTTTTGCCTTTTGATCTACAGTCCAATCTGCTCTAGCAACAGCAACTCCATCTTCATTTATGGGCTCAGTATAACCAGTTTCTATGAGCTCCCAGATATCTAGACTTTGTGCATCCAAAAACGCCATCATCCTCATCTTCCAGTAGTCATAGTCAGTTCCATCGAAGAGAGGGGGTCTGTTGATAGCTTGTCCTTCTGCATCCATGGTTGTTGGATCGTACCCCCTCAGCACTTGTTAGATGCTCAACCCTTTCGAGGCTGAGCTCTGATACCAACTGAAGTTGACACAGGCAAACACAAGAATGGGGGTTGAATTGTGTTTGTTAATAATTTTTCTAAAACAACCTTTTAAAACTGTTTTTCTCACACAAGGATATATAAAACAGATGCAGACACTGGAAAATGAACTTTTGAGATTAAACAAAAGCAATATCAAAATCCCACAGTCAGTATAAAGAAATAAATCTGTAAGAGTTTAAGGATGAAAGATTCACCCAGATGATTTTATCCTGGTTCACTCTCTTCCAACCAAGAGTTACATCCAGTCCCTTCGACTTGAAGGTTTTATCCACTATTTCTCCAAATAGATTACAACAAAGTATTTAACACCTCTCCAGGCTACTAGTATTCCTTTCTTACCAAGCCTCTTCAGGCTCTAACTCTAACAAAGAGATTTGTTTGTTTTTTATCTTCTTAACTCACTATGCGTGAGGATATGAAAGCTTAAGATCTGTTGAATATTTTCACAATGTTCAAGCTAAATAATACATACTTTTGCTTTTTAAAGAATGAAAGAAATGAGAGCTTGTTCTCACAAATATTGGATTAGAAAAAGTTGTGGGCTAGCAAAGTTGTTCTTAGTAAATGAGGTCTACTACTTATAGTGACCTTTTTCTTCACTTGTATTTCTCCAACGGTTATTTTGAATAGTCCTGTTTAGAGATAGCGTTAAATGCATGATATCCAGTGTGACTGATAGCTTGTTTGTGGCCCTTGTGAGATGTACTCTTGGTTATCACATTTGCACAGAAAAGAGGGTCATTGCTTCTGGGCAATTTGTACCTTGAAAACTTTCTTTCCTCCTTTGTGTACAATCCAGTTTTTTCAGCAGTCAAGATGAATTTGTACAAGCCACTTTTCCTTTCCTCATTGTACTATTTGCTTTTTGTATTTCCTCGATGGTACTATGATTTTCTCAAAAGGAAACAAGACATTAACCGAATAAAACAAATGGAAGGAACAAAAATTCTATTAAAATAAATATCTATCATTTGGAATAACTTCAAGATAACCAGATTGCATTTATTCACTATAGAAGAACGTATAGGAGATAGAAACCCGTCTACTCAAAATCTCCGTCTACTCGGTTATTTGTGAGACTAAGTATGTTCACTCCTTCATATTGCTCGTCTACTGACGTGGCATATCCTCTTGTCTATCAAGTCTTTGGACTTGATATATCTCAGTGAGTAAATTTGATCTCCGTCTATTGACGTGGCAATTAGAGCTCGTCTACTTATTATTTTATTTTTCCATTTCATTCTATTAAAAACTTCTGTCTGCTGACATGGCAAACTGAGCACGTCTACTTAGAAAATTTTAAGCCTCGTCTACTTAAACTCTTATCTACTCAAACAATCAGAGAGTAATTTTACCAAATGTTTTTTATCAGCTCGTCTACACGATTGAACGTGAATTCTCTTTCTCAATCCAAGCAAATATAAAGAACTTTATACAAGATTTCTCATTACTTATATGATTCAAGTAATCCTGGAAGAACTGAATAACCATGTTAGTTCTCAACTAACACTTTGCCAAGCAAATTTAATCCTTTTGTTAACATCAAAAATTAGAGATTAATTAAATCCAAATCACTTTGGTTCCAACAAGTCACTTTCATTCTCTCACCCACATACATATCCCCTGAACAACATATATCATTTCCTAGATGTCAACTAAGCATACAATAACATATAATTCAGATTATCATACAAATCATATTATACACAGTAAAATAATAATAAAATATTCAAATAACACAAAACATCACATAAAGCAGTTTACCACAACCAGCACATCACAAGCATTTCAACAAAAATAAAATCAGACATCCTCGAATATTATAAAATTATCCTAACGGTGATAAACCTACAATCCCCAAATCATCATCGGTACTACGGGGTAGTTTCCAATGTGATTTTGGTATTGTCGATTACTCGACCACTAGTAAAGTTTAGGTCACCCTACACCATTATTATAAAATATATGCTACTTACCCATTCCGACGACAGGATATTTCTTTCTCCCACCTGAACTAACACCGAAATCACGAACTTTCAAATCCTCGTTACTACACCACAAGCTATCGGCTAACCTTCAACCAAAACAACATAACCACAAGTTAATCGAACAAAAACCAATCCTGACAACCTTAGGTTAGTTTCGGTCATGACTCAAAAATAGGGCTAGGGTTATTTTCTCAATTCCATCTTTTGGATCCTAGTTACTAGAGTATTAACTAACATAGACCAAGTGTTACAAGTTAAAAATTTGAAACAAAATCCTCTAACCAAATGGGTTAGGGTTTCGTCCAAGGGAACAAAAATGAGTTAGAAATTTCTTTTTCTCACAAACTCTTGGATCTATAACCTAGAGACCTTAAATAGCTTAGACAAGTCACCATTCAAGTAAAAATTGAAGAAAAACTCATTTACCCACACATCTAGGGTTTCGGCCAATAGAAGATAAGTTGGCTTAGAAATTTCTTTTGATTATACTCTCTTGGATTTAAAATATAGAAACCCTAAATAGCTTATAACCAACCTCATCTAAGTTAAAAATTGAACAAAATCTCATTTGCCTACTTAAGCATAGAATCGGCCAAGAGGAGGAATTTGGGCTAGGAATTTCTTTTGATCTCAAGCTTCTAGATTTAACAACTAGAGTAGTAGAGAGGTAAGATCAAGGGGCAGAACATTCAAAACATTTTTCTATGATTTTTAGTGAATTTTTGAAAAACTAGATCTATAAATTGAAATTTGAGAAATAGTTGATGAAAATGGAAATTTGTTGAGGATTAATGAAGCTAAGATGATGAGGAATGGAATCCTCACCTTGGAATGAAGAGATTAGATGAAGAACTTGAAGAAGTTTGAAGAACTTAGCAAGAACAACTAGGGAGTTCTTAGTGTTTTTGGTGAGAAAATGACTTAGAATGAAAATGAAATGTTTTGGCTAAGTGTAGGGGAGTGGGAAGCCACGAAATTGGCTAAGTGTGGGGTGTTTTCAGCCAAGTAAATTGAGTGGTTGAGGGATAGGAGATGTGTCCTTAATAACCAAAGTTGATGTTAACTAAGCTAGGTTAAGTTAAGTTAGAAATGCAATATTATAAGCTAGATATTATTAGGAATCATCATGGCTAGGAAAGAAATGTGTGGTGGATAGGTGTTTAAGGGTGTGGCCGTGTATGCACCACAATAAGGAAGGAGAAACCAAGTTGATTTTGTTTTGGTTGTGACCATGGTTGCCATTTAACTAGGATAGGTTAGGTTAGTACATAAATATCTAGATATTTTAGGTTTTGTATTTATGAGCACTTATGGTGAAGAAGAATCACCATAACTCACCACGGTGACTCATTACCTATGGGTCATCATGAATGACTCGTTATTCTGTCTCCCGGTGTATCTCTGCGCATCCGTATCCGGTTCCGTTGTTTACCTGATTACGGTTTTTGAGAGGAAGATGATGAAATGCAAGTAAAATGAGATGGGTTTGGTTGGGAATGTGGCTGCATGAAATTGAAGAGGAATTTGGGGTCCAAAAATATCTTGGAACAGAAAAGGAATTGTTTAAGAACTTAAGGGCATTTTGGTCTTTTCGCCCCTAAATATCTAGATATTTATAACTAAATATCTAGATATTTATGAGGTGGTCATCATTGAAAATGCTATATGTGTTGTGAATAATTGTTTATGTGGTTTTGAGCATTGACAAATCAAATAAGTAAAGTTAAGTTCCTAAATATATTGCATAAATAATTTAGAAATGTGTGATCATTGCTAACTGTGTGCTCAAGTGTGCAGACAAGTGAAACCCGTCTAATATCACATGTCTAATGATAACAGGAAAAGTGATCCATCTCCTCGACGCATGTTTATGAACCTATCTACTGAAGTGTCTTAAGGCCAGAAGCGTCTTAAGGCAGGTGAAGGATATTAAGACAAGTGAAGTGTCTTAAGTATGAAACGTCTTATCCCAAAGCGTCTCAATTCAAGAATCTGTCTCGAAGTGTCTCTGCCAAGTGTCTATTTAGAAGCATATTATGAAGTGTCTGAAGACTATTCAAGTATAGATCAGACTACTGTTTATAAAGAGTAGAAGTGTAGAAACAAAGATGGAAGACTGGAGTCAAGTGTCAGCACAAAGCGTCTACTACTAACATTCAAGCGTCTGTGCCATCAATATTGATCTACACTCATCCAAATCAGTAGATCTTTGTCTCATATAAAATATAAGATAAATATCTAAAACTTTCATGAAGAAGTCGAGACCTGAATAAATTTACATCTTAGTGAAATATTCTCTTCAAGTTAGAGATGTGATACTGTTCAGGATATCCCGAACATACAAGTGTCTTCTTAAAATATCTGGAGATGTAGATGTCCAAATGAATCTATCATGGTGTCATTATAAATATAAGAAATATATCTACAACTTTGATAAAGACGTCGAGACCGAATTCGATCTATATCAGTGTCGGATTTAATTCGTAATTTGATGACGTGATGCTATTCTGACAGACAGGCCTTTGAAGCGTCTATCATCATAACCTGAGTTGTACATGTCCAAATTGGATGAAAATGGTGTAATTCGAATTCTAACATCCAGGGCTACAACTCTTATTGAGACCTTAAAGCCTGAATCAATCGTTAAGAATGTCAAAATTTCAGAATATGAAAGATGACGGAGTTTAGGAGCTAAAGGAGCAAGCATCTAATGAATACTAGCCAAGCATCTTTCAAGCTCATCTAAGAAGTGTCTAATGAAGCTAACCAAGTGTCTTCCCAGTATAAAAACAAAGCTGAATTAGTTTAATATATATTTGGGAAAGCAGGAGGTGTCAACAATTCCTCATATGTTGACATGCAATGAAAGATAGATGTTACGTATTGAAGTTTCCTTTCTACCAAAGTTGCACAGCTATTTAATATTATATATTATCACAAAAGTGCAAAACTCAAAAAGGTGTGCAACTGGTCAGAATAGCTTTATTGATAAAAGACACTTACAGCTATATGTTGAAAGAAAAAAGAAGAAGAAGAAATATATCACTGTTGTAAAAAGACAAAATCTTTAAAAGCAAAACCACTTTATCTAAAGTGTGGTTAGCATCAAGAAGTTTTGTGCAACGATCAAAAACTCCAACGGGTATATTTTGTCAAGCCTGTATAATGAAGACAAAAGAAGAAGAAGAATAAGAGTTACTGGTGCTGCTACTTCTGCTACACTTGATGAAAAATGAGAGCATCACTATCTTCATCTCAATAGAAATCATTCTCAATGTAAACATTCTATATTCACTCAAGTGAGTGTTATGAGAGATTTATTTTTTAGTTCTTAAGTGTATAAAAATATATCCACTCTTGTGAGTGTAGGAAGAACTCATCTCTGTACTTCATTGTAAAATCATTCTATGAGTATTGTGAGATTTTCTCTATGTAACATTCATCAAAATTCAGTAAGCCTTGAGAGGCTAGGTGAAAATAATACTTGCAACAGCCTGGAGAGGTTGGTTAAGAATAATACTCGTTGTTCCTGAAGAGGCTAGGTGAAAAGAATACTTGTAGTAGTCTGGAGAGGCTGGTTAAGAACAATACTCAATGAGCTTGGAGAGGGTAGGTGTGCAAAGACTACTCGTTGTAATTATCTGATATGATAGTGGATAAAACTCAGCTGTTGTTGGGGACTGGATGTAGCTCATGGTTTTTATGAGTGAACAAGGATAAATCTTGTTGTCTATTTTCTCTCTACCCTTATCTCTTTGTCTTTATTGTTTTATGTTCTTCAACAATTTTTATAACTGATTTTAAGCTTTGTGTTCAAAGCCATTCTCAAATGTTTTCATCATCTAGAGTTTGTCTAACTGGTTTATGTTTAGTTTGAGATGAACATATAAGTCAATATTGTCCATTAGACAAGTGAAACGATTTATCTTCCTTATTTCCAAACTGGTCTAAAATATGTTGTTAATTGTGCTTGATGGTTTTTAAATTATCTTCTTTTATCCATCTACACTCTCTTTATTTGAAAATCTCTTATTCATGTTTTGATGTTTCTTAAAAAGTTTTAAATTTCCATTATCACCCAATTCAACCACCACCACCACCCCCCCCCCCCCCTTGTGTGATGGTTGCTTTGACCCAACAATTGGTATCAGAGCTAAGTGCTCTGGTTAAGAAGCTTAAACGCTTGGAGTTAAAGATCCTTATTATCTTAGCAACCAAAATCACATTTTTGAAAAATGTTTGATTTTATTTTTGAAAAACCTCATGTCTTTGAATTTCTTTTCACAAAAAATCAAACTGGAAATGTTTTTATAAAATGTTGATTTTATTTTGTGAAATGCTGTTTTTTGATACTCTTTTCTCTTCTAAACCAAAATTCATTTGGACTGATTTTGTTAAAATACTTTTTTTTAAACATTAGAAAAATGTTTTTAAGAATTTTGTCTTTTAAAAATGTTATTTTTGACAAATCCAAAAGTGCTTCAAAGCTAAAAATATTTGGTTTGTGTTCACTATTTGTGTTACTAACAATACTTCTCTATGTAAAAGTATATCCTTTGAATTAGAAGATGCAGATCATTGATAGGAGCTGGATTAGAAAAATCTCATCAAGAGGAAGAACACAACATAATTAGTAGCTCTTCATCTCAAGAAGCCTATGAGGTACAGAATTTAAATTTTAAATATTGTTACAATGTGTTGTGTGATATATTTAATTATTTGGTCAATGTGATGTTATCCATAGATTAAAAAATTATTGAATATGCTCTTCTCAATGATGTTTCCTTCAAACTAAAACCTGTACTTCTTATATACATATTGTTATGAAGCTAGATTACCATCTAATTTCATTATTTGCAATTATTGTTATTGTAGACATAATTCTCATGTACGCCACTATAGAATGAATCATAATATGATAAACAAATCTATTGGGATTCCTAATGTTTCAAATTGCTTATCTACTAACTCTCAAGGACCCAAGTCAAAGTGGGTACCAAAAGCCTTTTCTAGTACTTCATTTTCACAGGAAAAGTACTGAACAAGATGGAAGAGTCAACCAACAAGGAAATCTCCTATATAAGTGAATGTGTCAGTCAATCAAGGAAGATACACTCATCCAAGTCTTGCATTATAGTGATACCTTTGCATACCAATTTTGCTTAAAAAAATGAGAAGGTATGGATGCAAAAGAATTTTTTCGTGAAGGATCAAACTCAAGAAATACTTCTGGAATTGAATTTATTAAATTTGAGAAGCTACATAAGAAGTTGCTCGATCCTACTCCTACTATTGAAAAATCCAGAACAACATGACGACTGAAAAATTAAAGGAATCAAACTCGGTGATATCTACTCCTTATCTCTCGTTGTTGTTTAACTTGTGATTATTAAAATTTTATTTTATACATGCATTTTTTTGTGTGTGCTAAAGTGCATTCATGTTTAAATAAAATAATGATTTTAATTTACATTAACCTAAGCTTGCATTTGCTTATCCCTCACATGAATTTGAATATTCTAGTAAAGTGTTTGTTATACATGTTCAAATGATTCAACATGCATATTTGGAAGAACTATATTGATAAAAATTCTCTTCACTTGAAATTATTAAATGTGTGCCTTAAATATTTCATATGCTTCAACTTATGATGAAATGGTATACAATCTGAAATGAAATGCATACGTGAGTTGAAACCATAATGGTCCAATGTATAAGAGAATTAGAGAAGCTTTTGTAAGTTTTGTATACAACAGTTGAAAACAAAGAAATTGTGGACAAAAGGAAGTGAGTGCATAAAAATGTTGCACTCCCCTCGACCACTTCCAAGCACCATTCGTAGAAGATGCTGTGAAAACTATCACAGATGGAAAGTTGGTTGAAAGATGGATATTGAAGAAGATACATGGCACTAATGTTCAAATCAAAGGATTGAAGTGAAAGAACAAAGGCTAAAGTTGAAATTTTCCACGAAGCATGTGATCAAAAGGGAAGCACAATGATTCATCTCAACTAAGGAGCATCACACCTCACAAATTCCAATAAGTATCTCCATTCTCAACAATACTATATTATCTAATTATCTCGGACAGTATGATGCTTATGGTTCAAACATGTTGCTTTCATAAGTTGTGATTGAATAATTGATATCATTGTCTTTTTATTTGCTTAAAATTGTTTTAGAATCTCTTTGTGAAGAAAGAGAAAAGATAGTGATGAAACTACACTATCTTAGGGGGAGTAATATGTCTTATTATGCTAAATATGTCTTTACTCCTATATACATATTCTTTTAACTAAGCATTAGTTCAGGGAGAGTGATGATACAATATTTTAGGTGAAGCATGTCTCACATATTTGATGCATTACTGTAATTTCATTAACAAGTTATCTTGAACCTCAACATGTCTCATATAAGGGAAATAAATATTGATAACCGTTTTTGTTGATAACAAATAGGGGGAGAAAAGTATAAAATATGTAACATATTGTAGGTGATTTGTCATCATAAAAAAGGGGGAGAATCAAAATGTTATATGTGTTGTGAATAATTGTTTATGTGGTTTTGAGTGATGACAAATCAAAGAAACAAGTTAAGTTCCTAAATATATTGCATAAATAATTTAGAAATGTGTGAACATTTCTAACTGTGTGCTCAAGTATGCAGACAAGTGAAAAGTGCTTCACTCGTCTAATATCACATGTCTAGTGATAACAGGAAAGGTGCTCTATCTCCTCGATGCATGTTTATTAACCTATCTACTGAAGTGTATTAAGGCCAGAAGCGTCTTAAGACAGGTGAAGGATATTAAGACAAGTGAACTTAAGTATGAAGCGTCATATCCCGAAGCGTCTCAATTCAAGAATTATCTTGAAGTGTCTCTTGACAAATGTCTATTTCGAAGCATATTAAGAAGTGTCTGAAGACTATTCAAGTATAGATCAGACTACTACTTATAAAGAACAGAAGTGTAGAAACAAAGATGGAAGACTGGAGTCAAGAGTATGCACAAAGCGTCTATTACCAACATTCAAGCGTCTGTGCCATCAATCTTGAGCTACACTCATCCAAATAGGGAGTTATTGGTCTCATTGGAAAGATAAGATAAATATCTACAACTTTCATGCAGAAGTCAAGACCTGAATTAATTTACATATAAGTGAAATATTCTCTTCAAGTTGGAGATCTGATACTATTCGTGACAGCCATAACATACAAGTGTCTACTGACAATATCTGAAGATGTAGATGTCCAAATGAATCTATCTTGGTGTCGTTGGAAATATAAGAAATATATATATAACTTTGATGAATACTTCGAGACCAAATTAGATCTATATCAGTGTCATATTTCATTCGTAATTTGATGACGTGATGCTGTTGTGACAAACAAACCTTTGAAGCGTCTGATAGTCATAACTTGAGTTGTATATGTCCAAATTGGATGAAACCGGTGTCATTCGAAAGCTAACATCCAGCGCGACAACACTGATGAAGACCTTAAAGCCTGAATCGATCTTTAAGAAGGTCGAAATTGCAAAATACTAAAGATGACAGAGTTTAGGAGCTAAAGGAGCAAGCATCTAATGAATACTAGCCAAGCATCTCACAAGCTCGTCTAAGAAGTGTCTAATAAAGCTAATCAAGTGTCTTCCCAGTATAAAAACAAGCTGAATTAGTTTAATATATATTTTGGAAAGCAGGAGGTGTCAACAATTGAAGATATATTGACACGCAATGAAAGATAGTTGTTACGTATTGAAGTTTCTCTTCCACCAAAGTTGCAAAGCTATTTAATATTATATATTATCACAAATATGAAAAACTCAAAAAGGTGTGCAACTGGTCAGAATAACTTTATTGATGATCACACTCAAAAGACACTTACAACTGTATGTTGAAAGAAAATAAAAAGAAGAAATATATCACTGTTGCAAAAAGACAAAAGCTTCAAAAGCAAAACCACTTTATCTAAAGTGTGATCAGCGTCAAGAAGTTTTGTGCAACGGTCAAAAACTCCAACGAGTATATTTTTTCAAGCTTATATAATGCAGACAAAAGAAGAAGAAGAAGAAGGGTTACTGGTACTGCTACTTCTGCTACACTTGATGAAAAATGAGAGCATCACTATCTTCATCTCAATAGAAATCATTCTCAATGTAAACATTCTATATTCACTCAAGTGAGTGTTATGAGAGATTTCTTTTTCAGTTCTTAAGTGTATAAAAATACATTCACTCTTGTGAGTGTAGGAAGAACTAATCTCTATACTTCGTTGTAAAATCACTCTATGTGTGTTGTGAGATTTTCTCTATGTAACATTCATCAAAATTCAGTAAGCCTAGAAAGGCTAGGTGAAAATAATACTTGCAACAGCCTGGAGAGGTTGGTTAAGAATAATACTCGTTGAGCTTGTAGAGGTTAGGGGAAAAGAATACATGCAACAGTCTGGAGAGGCTGGTTAAGAACAATACTCAGTGAGCTTGGAAAGGCTAGGTGTGCAAAGACTACTCGTTGTAATTATCTGATATGATAGTGGAGAAAACTCGGCTGCTGCTGGGGACTGGATGTAGCTCATGGTTTTTATGAGTGAACTAGGATAAATCTTGTTGTCTATCTCTCTTTACCCTTATCTCTTTATCATTGTTGTTTTATGTATTTCAACAAGTTTATAACTGATTTTAAGCTTTGTGTTCAAAGTCATCCTCAAATTTTTATATCACCTTGATTTTGTCTAACTGGTTTAAGTTTAGTTTGAGATGAACATACAAGTCAATATTGTCCATTAGACAAGTGAAACTATTTATCTTCCTTATTTCCAAACTAGTCTAAAATATGTTGTTAATTGTGCTAGAAGGTTTTTAAATTATCTTATTTTATCCATCTACACTCTCTTTATTTGAAAATCTCTTATTCATGTTTTGATGTTTCTTAAAAAGTTTTAAATTTCCATTATCACCCAATTCACCCCCTTCTTGTGTGATGGTTGCTTTGACCCAACAATCATGACTTGATGACTCATCTTACATGATTCATCATGCATGACTCGTCCCGATCTCTTGGAGGGTCTCTGCAGTTCCATTTCCAGCTCCGTCATTTTACCCGATTAGGGTTTCCGTCCGTTTTTTGCCAAAATTCGCCCGAATAAAATATAATATATTATTTTTTAGCACAAATTTGGAAATTAGACTTTCTCACGGACATGATATAAAAATCTACAAATTTTCAGTTTTGTGTCAAATTAGGGTTTTCTGCCGGTATAAAATTATACTGTCAGTAAAAACACACACCGGTTTCCGTCTGAGTTTTAAACCCAAAATTTCACCGTAACCCTCTACCATAAGGTAGAGTGTAAATATGATTTTTATTTTATCCAAAATCATTTCCTAGGTCTCAGATAAAAATATAAATAAATATATCTTTACCAGTAATACAGTGTATATGAAAAGCAGGGTGTTACACTTTTCCTTTCAACTCTGTCTCCAACATAATCAGCATCACATAATTCAACTAATCTGTACTCTTGTGTTATTAAATACATCAAAACAAGATTAGTTGTTCCAAGAAAATATCTAAATATTCTTTTAACAGTCTTGAGATGTGATTCTCTAGGATCAGATTGGAATCTTGCACACATACAGACACTGAATTGAATATCAGGTCTACTAGAAGTTAAGTATAAAAGAGAACCAATCATACCTCTGTAGACGGTTTGATCTACCTTTTTACCTTCTCCATCTTTATTCAATTTTGAATTTGTTTCCATGGGAGTTTTCATAGGTTTAGCTTTATCCAGTTCATACTTCTTTAAGATCTTTGTGGTATATTTATGTTGATGGATGTATATTCCATCATATGTTTGTTTGATTTGCAGACCAAGGAAGAACTTCAATTCTCCGATCATGCTCATCTCAAATTCATTCTGCATAAGCTTGGAGAACTCTTTGTAGAGCTTTTCATTAGTAGCATCGAATATAATATCATCAACATAGATTTGTACTATGATAAAATCTTTTTTAGAACTTTTCTTAAAGAGGGTTGTATCGATTTTTCCTCTAATGAAACCATTTTTCATAAGAAATGAACTAAGTCTATAATACCAAGCTCTAGGAGCTTGTTTTAATCCATAAATGGCTTTCTTAAGCTTGTAAACATTATTTGGTTTATCACTATCTTCAAAACCAGGTGGTTGTTTAACACATACTTCTTCTTCAATTATTCCATTCAAAAATTTACTTTTAAAATCCATTTGATATAAGGTGATTTGATGTTGTGCAGCATATGACATAAGTATGCGAATAGCTTTTATTCTAGCTACTGGTGCAAAAGTTTCAGTGTAGTCAATATCTTCTTGATGGTTATAGCCTTGAGCCAATAACCTTGCTTTGTTTCTGACTACTTTACCATCTTCGTAGAGCTTGTATCTGAACACCCATCTTGTTCCAATAATTGATTTTCCATTTATATTTGGAACTAAGAACCAAAAATCATTCCTTTTGAACTGATTCAGCTCTTCTTGCATAGCTAAAATCCAGCTTTCATCTTCAAGAGCTTCTTTGATATTCTTGGGTTCAATTTCAGATAGGAATGCCATGTTGTTTGAGTCTCTAAATGTTGATCTGGTTCTAACTCCTTGAGAGGGGTTACCAATGATCAATTCTTCAGTGTCAAATGGCTGTTAAGTAAGTGGATTAGACACTTGAGTAGGAACTTCTGGATCCGCATTCTTCAAGTTATCTACAATCTGATTGTCTTGTATTCCAAGATCTAAACCTGCAAGATCATCCTCAAGATCTGACAGTCTCCTATCAGTCATTAAACCATCAATAAACTTGACATGAATAGATTCTTCAACAACTTCTGTTCTAGAGTTGTAAACTATAAAAGCTTTAGAAGTGTCCGAATAACCGAGAAATATAGCCTTATCTACTTTTGAATCAAACTTCCCAAGTTGATCTCTAGTATTTAAGATAAAACATTCATATCGAAAAGCATGAAAATAAGAGATGTTGGGTTTTCTACCTTTCCACAATTCATAGGGAGTTTTGTTCAAGAAGGGTCTTATCAATATTCTGTTCTGCACATAACAAGCAATGTTTACTGCCTCAGCCCACAAGTACGTTAGGAGTTTGCTTTCATTGAGCATCGTTTGAGCCATCTCTTGTAGAGATCTGTTCTTCCTTTCTACTACTTCATTCTGATGAGGAGTTCTAGGAACAGAGAAGTTGTGAGAGATAACATTCTCTCCACATAATGTATTGAAGTGCTCATTTTCAAAATCTCCCCCATGGTCACTTCTGATAGCTGAGATACATAATCCCTGCTCATTTTGTACTTTCATACAGAATATGGAAAACACCTTGAATGACTCATCCCTGTGGGTTAAGAAGAGTACCCATGTATATCTAGAATAATCATCGATTAAGACAAAACCATATTTCTTTCCCGCTCTATTGGCAACACTTACTAGACCAAATAGATCCATATGCAACAATTGTAATGGTCTAGAAGAAGATACCAGATTCTTGGGTTTAAAGCTAGATTTAACTTGCTTTCCACATTGGCAAGAATCACATAAGACATCCTTTTTGAAACTTATATCAGGTAGACCTTTCACAAGTCTATACTTCTGAAGCTTAGTTATTTGTTTCATACTTATATGTCCTAACTTCTTATGCCATACCCATCTTTCATCTTCCCTTGACACAAAACAAGTTGATCAGTCAGTACAGTTAGATCAATCTTATAAAGATTATGTTGCCTGTTTGCTGAAAAGAGAACTTTGCCTTGATTGTCTTTGACTATACATGCATTCTTAGTAAAGGAAACATTATATCCATTATCACATAATTGACTTATGCTTAGCATATTATGTCTTAATCCTTCAACTAAAAGAACATTAGAGATAAATGGTAAAGGTGATCTCCCACCAATTTTACCTATCCCGATAACCTTTCCTCTTTGATTTCCATCAAAGGTAACATGTCCTCCTTCTTCAGGTTGGAGGTCTAGGAACATAGACCTTTCTCCTGTCAAGTGTCATGAGCAGCCACTATCCAGGTACCATGATAGGTGTGTTTTTGTCCTATTAAGGATATCTACAATAGAAATAATCAAAGATTTAAGTACCCATATTTTCTTGGGTCCTTTCTTGTTAGTTCTTGATGTTTTCGACAACTTCTTTCTTGTTTGAATGCACTTAGATGTGATATGTCCAGCTTTTCCATAATTTTTACAGCTGTCTTTATATTAAATGACCGTATCATAAAGAGCTTTAGACTTTTGCCCTAAGTGTTCGTTAGATATTTTATGATGTGTCTAGTCAATGAATCCTATATCAGTTTTATCAAGATAGGGTTTCTGACTTCCTAACAGTTTAGTCAGATTTTCTCTACCATTGACAAAACGAGCAAGATCAGAGGTGAGCTCTTCTACCTTCTGTTGAAGTTTTACAACTTCTTCAGATTGCGGCATCTCAACTATTATCTCAGCGTTAAGATTTTCAGCTTTAAGTTCACTGTTTTCCTGAGACAGTCTGTCCCACTCTTGAGTCTTATGTTCATGCTCTTTTTGGAGTATCATATATTGCCTCTTAAGTGTTCTGAAAACCTTATTTAAATAGTTGGATTCCTCAATCAATTCATCATAAGCATCTTGCAATACCTTAAGATCAGAAATTACCTCAGAATCGGAATCAGCATTTGCCATGAGACACACGTTTGCTTCCTCGCTTTCTGCATCCTCATCTGATGAACTGCCATTGAGATCTTCCCATGTTGCCATCATTCCTTTCTTCTTCTTTTTATAAAACTTTTTGAAGGGTTGCTTTTGTAACTGAGGACATTTAGATTTGTTGTGTCCTGGTTTCTTACACTCATAGCAGATAATAGGGCTTTTATCATAACTATTGTTTTCTTTGAAGTATTTTTCTTTATTGAACTTCTTGAAAGGTTTGTCCTTTCTGAAATTCTTCTTTTTCCATAGCTTCCTCATTTTTCTAGTTAGTAATGACACTTCATCATCACTATCAGAGTCTTCTTCAGAGGCGTCTGATTCTAGATCTAATTCTTCAACCTTGAGAGCCTTTGAAGAGGTTTTCTCTGCCTTGAGGACAATAGAGTTTCCTTTCTTAGTTGAGCTGCCTTCATTTAGCTCTTATTCATGAACCTGTAGAGTTACAAGAAGATCACTCATCTGAAAAGTTGTGATATCTTTGGCTTGAGTTATTGCTGTAACCAGATGTCTCCACCATTTGGGAAGACTCCTTAGAGTTTTGCCAACTCTTTCAGCATTGGTGGAGGTTTTTCCTAGTGATTTCAGATTATTTGTGATGGTCTGAAATCTTCCTATCATTTGAGCAATGCTTTCTCCATCTTCCATAGTAAATAGCTCATACTTTCGTACAAGCATATTTATCTTAGTTTCTTTCACCTTTGTCATTCCTTCATGAGTTACTTCAAGAGTATCCCAGATTTGCTTAGCAGATCCACATGCATGGACCTTTTCAAATTCTTCCTGACTTATGGCACATGATAAGCCTCTGGCTTATCTAGTTTTATGACTAGATGAGCTAGGGTTTATGTGCCTATTTATTCGAGTTCACTCTCGTTTTCGCCCAAATTTGCCTTGTTTTGTTCCTAAGTTGGACTTTGACTCATTTTGCGTATTTTGTGTAGTTTTTAGGTTATTTTGAATAGAATTACGCTTGTGGGTGCTTTTGTTGTTTCAGGTTAAATAAGTGAAGCTCCGGGAGTCAAGGAAAGTCGAAAAGCAGTGGAAATTGCAGAGTGGAGACACTCGCCTCGCGAGTGTATGCTCGCCCCGCGAGCCTGAAGGTCAGCAAAGCAGCAAAAGTCATCACTTCAGTCTCGCCACGCGAGATGTGTCTCGCCCCGCGAATCATGAAGACCTGCAAGACAGAGAGCATCACGGCTTGGCCGTGATGAATACCACGCCCGTGGCAGTTTAAGGTTGAAGACTCGCCCCGCGAGAAGCCTCTCGCCCCGCGAGAGTTTGAAGACCCTGGAAGTCAGAGACCATCACGGTCCAGCCGTGATGAAGGTCACAGCCTAGAATTGAAGACTCGCCTCGCGAACATACCTTCGCCTCGCGAGAGTTTAAATTGAAAGCGCGCTAATTTTAATTCTCGCCTCGCGAAAGTCTGCTCGCCTCGCGAGAGAGCGCAGATCAGGATTACTATTTAAGGGCTGTTGCATATCAGAACAGGGGATTGAACTGGAGGATCCAATCTTTAGTAGCCAGTTTTTCCACTTAGGTTAGGGCAGTAATTACAAATCCTTGTTCTCCTTGGAGCTGCGTCTCCTTTTCTCTTTTCTTTTATTTTACGATGGTGATTATGTCCAAGTGTTTGTCTATGAGCATGAGGAACTAATCCCCTTCATCCGAGGGAACAATGAAGCCGCCCATGGCAATGTAGATTCGATGTGATGTATGTTTTCCTTTCCTTCTTTTAATTAATGTTTTCCAATTCTGAATTGATTGTGTTGATCATATGTGTTGCATGATTAACTAGTTAAACGTGTTAAGGCCAAACGGCGATTCACGTTTTAGAACTTGAATTGGAATCACTAATCGAATAATGAGCACGACCGTGGAATTAGGAGATTAGTGCAACCATTTAGGGAACAAGAATTAACAGAATTCGAGATTAGGATTATGAGACCTGCAAGTAATTAATCCAATCGTCGAATACGTCCTATTTGAGCACGACCGTGGATTTAGGAGAATTTAGGGGTCCCAGTTGACATTGTAATTGAACTTAGGGAGGAATACATCATCACTTGGGTATACATGTTGGGTAGGTGGAATTGTGACCTTGGACAATTTAGTTTTCTGATTTTTAGTTAATTAGTTATTTAGATTTGTTAATTAAATTTCGATTACAATCCTATTCTCTCTCTCTCAACCACCCTCTATTGCTTAACCAACGTATCGGATTTCTTGACAATTTAGTTGAATTGGTAACCCAATCCTTGTGTTCGACCTCGGTAGACTCTTACCGTGTTTTTATTACTTGCGACGACCCGGTACACTTGCCGGAGTCACAACAGCACACATCAAGGAAAACCTTGCTTTATGATTTAGCTCCCACTTAGTCTTTTCTGCAGCAGTCCACTGAGCCTTATGTTTGTTAATGTCATCATCATTCTTTGGAGTGTAGGGACCTTCAGTAATGATATCTCATAGATCAGAGTTTGTTGACATGATGAACCACTGGAATCTTTCTTTCCAATAGAGATAATTTTCTCAATCAAAGAAGTGTGGTCTGGACATGGATGCTCCTTCTCCAGAGTTGCTTCCGCTTGTGCTAGCTCCAGCCGTCATGATTTATGTTCAACAGGATATTTCCTCGACACTGTTAAGTGCTCAACCTAGAGGTTAAGCTCTGGTACCAACTAAAATGAACAGATATAAAACACGAGAATAGGGGTTGAATTGTGTTTTAGTTAACTTTTTCGAAATCACAAAGTTTTCTTTCAAAGAAACAATCAGACACAAGAAGGCGTCTGATGAAAAACAGAAGGTATGAAAACTTAACACTTTCAACCCAGTTAGCACAGAGAATATAAAGCAAACTTAACAAAAGAGATAAGAGAATCAACGCAGAGATTTATACTGGTTCACCCCAAATCTTGGGCTACGTCCAGGCCTTGGTTTCCCAAGTGTTATCACTATAGCTGATCAGGTTACAGAAGGGTATTTATTGCACACCTAGCCTCCACAGGATCAACTAGCAAGTATTGTTTACACACTTAGCCTCTCCAGGCTCAAACAAGTATTCTTTTTGCAATCCTCTTCAGGCTCTACAAAAGATAGGATTTGAATGAAGCGACAGCTTCACAGATTACAACTTTGCGAGTCAATCGAATAACACTCAATGAGTGAATAAATATTTAAGGTTGGTATGACTGCAATAAAAACTTCTTAATAAATACAAATGATTGAGCAGAGAAGTTTTCTGGGAAGAACTTAAGAGAGCATTGATTGCGAAGAGAGTATTGAATGCTTGAGTAAGTTCGTTCGGGTTGTATATCTTCAACAGTCTTCAAAGTCTTCTATTTATACTCATTAGAAGTAAATCCGTTGGGGAGGATTCTTCAGATAAATATTTTTTTTTCTTCATTCATTAATGCCAAAGAGTCATTATGAACTTGCATTTAATGTTTGTGATCGTTGGTGAGCTTCACGATAAGTTGAACGTATAGGTTGGCATTGCTTTATCAGAGTGCAGTTTGATTCAGAGTAGTGTTTATTGCTTTTAAGACTTGGGCAATGCGACTTTCCTTATTTGTGCAATGCGGGTCTGCGACCAAGTAAAGTTCACTTTGCCTTTTGCAACAAAAAGAATATTCAAACGCGGATTGATGTATTGAGTTTCATAGACTGAATTTCTTTATTTGAAATCATCAGGGAATATTCTTCGTATTTGAATATAGTTGAAGCGAGGGACTTTCAGTTGAGTTAATTATCAGATGCATAATCAGAGTTAGTAGAGACTGAGTCTTTGTTCAGACGCATCACAACACAACGCATCTTTAAGACTTTGTTTCTTTGTTATGATGCTCTTGCTTCATGATCTGCACACTTAATACCCATATTAGAGGATTTCACGAGGTTCACCTAAAATCATTGTTTATTTGGATTCATCAAAATTAGAGATGTCATAGATGTAATCTTAAAAATTGTCTCTTAAGTGATCTGAAGCCTTAGTTAAACAGTTAGATTCTTCAATCAATTCATCATAGGTATCTTGCAATTCCTTAAGATCAAAAATTACCTCAGAGTCAGAATCAGCTTCTGCCATAAGACACAGGTTTGCTTCTTCACTTTCTGCATCCTCATCTGATGAATTGCCATCTAGATCTTCCCATGTGGTCATCATCCCTTTCTTTTTTTTATAGAAATTTTTGAAGGGTTGCTTTTTTAACTGAGGACATTCAGATTTGATGTGTCATGGCTTCTTGTATTCATAGCAAACTATAGGACTTTTATCAGAACTGTTACTTTCATTGATGAACTTTTCTTTGTTGAACTTCTTGAAAGGTGGTCTATTGATGGCGTGGACTCCGACAAGTGTACCGGATTCATCGTCAAGTAATAAAAAGATCGATCCCACAGAGACCGTGATCTCAAATAAAAACTAATTATTAAATCAATTAAACTGTACTATATAAAAAAAAAGGATTTTGAAAAGATGTGATTTTAGTAATAAGAATTAACTTAGAAAATCAGATATTTAAGAACGCAATCAATTAAAATAGGAAAGTAAATCAATTAGGGGTTTTTCAAATCTAAAGAGATTCCTAGGAATTGGGTTACCAACAAGATTGTTCATGTTACCAAATTGACTAACCCTTGTTAATTATCAAAATTGCTTTGAAGGTGAATTTATCCTTAATAAGTTAATGCTCCCTCTCGGGTTACAAAAACCGTGCCCAATTAAATCAACCCCTACTCTCGTGGTAATTGAATTTAAATTGAACCCTTTATGTTTTGTGACAATTCGTGAACCCTCGAAGGACCGCTTCTAACTCTCGTGATTTAAGTCCTAAGTTTGATTCCTATAGATCCAATACCTAATTTCACCGCTAGGTTCCTCCTTAGAGTATCTATGACATGCAAATAAGTGTGCACCAAATTCACAAGTAATTCATTCGATAGAAACCAAATCGAAAGCAAATTGAAATTAACAAAGGGAAAACATCAATTCATAACATAAAACAAATCTTGGGCATAGCCCCAATCCCTAGAAATAAAGCTACTACTCAAGCATGGCCATGGTCATGGCAAGCTTGATTAACAAAAACAAAATGAAAACCTAAGAGAAGAGAAGAAGAAGAGGAAGAGAAATCCTAATTTTGCCTAAGGTAGCAGCCCATAAAAGTCCCCTATTTTCGAGCCTAAGTGCTCTATTTATATATTAGGGTAACTTAAATCCCAATCAATCACAAACTCAGATCAAATCAGTTTCTAAAGATCCATATATTGCACGTCACAGCCGTGATGCCTGTCACGACTAGGCCATGATGGATTCCACCTTGGAGATTGCTTCACTGGTTGGTCTGTCACGACCGTGATGGGCATCACGGCTTAGCCGTGATCAATTCTGCCTGTGAGGGTCTGGTTCAGTTGGCATGTCACGGCCGTGATGGACATCACGGCCTGGCCGTGACCAGCTCTGACTTTTCCATTCTTTCTTTTCAGCTCTACTCGATCATGGTCGTGATGGCTGTCACGTCTAGGCCATGATGGTTGTCACGGCTAGGCCGTGATGGGCTCTGTTTGGCTCATTTTCCTTATTTTTCAAGCTCCGCCTTCATGCAAGCTCCGTCATGGTTGATCCTGAGCATTTAATCCTTAATTCCTGCATAACAACAACACAAAACCGCCTTACCCGTTCCAATGTAAAAACTAACAAATATCAAATTAAATATGCCTAAGCTATATGAAAATTCATGCAAAATGACAATAAAATATGAGGTGAAATCACACTCATCAACTACCCCAAGCTTAAGACTTTGCTTGTCCTCAAGCAGTCACTAAGGCCAGAAAATATAAACAATCAGAGCATGGATAGTGAACCAAGAACCCGAGTAACTAATCCAAGTGACAGGCATATTCAAATAAGTACCCAAGAGACAATCAATTTCAAGTCCAATTAGAAGCTTAGGTTCCCTAAATTCATATCTCTCACTAATTCGGGCACTCTTCTAACCTCACTCAAGTGTTTAAGGATATGAAACAATTCGCTCAATTTCCTCAAGGAAGGTATCCTACCATAAGCTTGACTATTAACCAAATCTCTATTTTATTAATGAAAACACATAAGAATCATGAGGTCTTTTATTTTGGTTGTAATGGGGCCATGGGATTAATTGTTAGGTGGGGAAATCAAGAAAAGGAAAATTCAAGAAGGCTAAACAAAATATCAAACAATGCAAAGCATGACAACCTTCTAAAATACATTTTTGGGCTTTAGTTCACTTTTCCACCTTTCTTTCTTTCTTCCTTTTTATTTTTATTTTTTTATCTTTTTATTATTTATTTTATTTTGTTTCTCACTTTCTTTTTCTCATCCCCTTCTCCATTTTTATTTATTTATTTATTTTATTTATTTGGAGAATGGGAGATTTTCAACTTAAGAGAAATATTTTTCTAACTTTCTAATCCCTCAATTTATTTTTCAAACTACCTTTTTACCTTTTTTGCAATACTTTAAAAGGTGTCATACCAAGCATCATTCATCAAAATAATTCAAGGTACCAAGAAAAGTATTTTATTCTATTAGGCTCGAAATTGGGAAACTAAGGGGTAGCATTTAATCAATAAAAACTCAGAAGGTCGGAAAGATATCTAGTGCCTCAATCATTTTCAAAAATGTTTTAAAAAAATTTTAAGTTTCAAAACGGTTTCAAGTCAAGTTCTAGAGAATACGGTCCAAGAGGAATAAAACACTCAATCACAAAGAATGGGGTAAATAATCAAGTCGGAGAGAGGAGAAAAATGGAACAACTCACCGAGGTGGTAGAGGGTGCTGGCTCGCATGCCAGTCAAAGAGATGCTGGAAAATGTGTCACGGCCGTGATACTCATCACGGCTAGGCCGTGATCAATTCTGGTCTATAGGAGCTGGCCTGTCACGGCTGTGAGTTCCATCACGGCTAGGCCGTGATACATTCTGATCTTCAAGGTCCTTCTCATCACGCCCGTGATGGATATCACGGCTGGGCCGTGATCCTTTCTGATCTTCTTTGGTTAGCTAATCACGGTCGTGACCACCATCACGGCCTGGGCGTGATGACTTATGACTTTATTTTTCTTTGCCTTTTTGATCTTACTACTTTCATAACCTGAAAATACTTGGCAAAGCCATCAATTAGTGATCTTTCTTCTCTAATCTTCTCAAATTATTCAAAAACAAATGGAAAAGGGAAAAGAAACTTGGGTTGCCTCCCAAGAAGCGCTTATTTACGGTCTTAAGCTTGACCATACTTCTTTGGATCAACCGGGGTCGGCTGGGCTTGGAAGTGCAAAAGCACCACTCTTCCATGGAAGTCCTTCAAAGAGTCGATTTTGTTCGTATGGCCAATTGCGCTTTCGCTTTGCTCTTTTCACTAAGTTTCATGGCCTTACTTCCTCCCGGCGGAAGTTCTAACTCCACATGATGGGCAACTCCCGTTTCATCATTATTTGGTGCATCATTCGTCATGCAAGGTTTGGGAGTTGCTTCCATATTAGGATCTTCCTTCACCTCTGGGGGAATTATCTCAATCATGCACACATGACTCTCAAAAGGAGGGTTGTTATATGAGTTAGTCAAATCAAAATCTACCCTACCTTCCTCTACATTCAGAGAGAGCTTGCCATTATTTACATCTATTATTGCTCCAGCTGTGGCCAAGAATGGCCTTCCATGTATGATAGGGAATTTAGAATTCCCGTTCATATCCAACACCATGAAATCGGTAGGAATGAAAATTTTCCCTACCTTTATGGGAACATTCTCTAGTATGCCTAGAGGAGTTTTAGTTGAGCCATCCGCAAATTGTAAAGAGAACTTGGACGGGCTCAATTCCTTGGTTCCTAACCTCTCAAGGATGGTATGTGGCATCAAACTCGCACTAGCCCCTAAGTCACATAAGGCTTGGTCTATTTTTAATTCTCCAATTGAGCAAGCAATGGAGAAACTTCCTGGATATTTTAGTTTAGGAGGCATATTAGTTTTTATCATGGCATTATGCTCCTCAATTAAGCTCTTAGTTTCTATTTCTACTTGCTTTCTCTTGACCAACCTTTGTGGGAAAGGTATTGGGGGTTGGTAAGGTGGTGGAGGGACATACTTTGGCTCTTTCTCTTCATCTTCGCTCATGTCCTCCTCACATTCCACATCCTTCTCAACTACCCCAAGCTTATCATCCCTTAAGTATATAGCATTACAGTGCTCATTGGGATTAACTTCGGGTTGTCCTGGAAACGTACCCTTAGTTCTGGTATATGTACTAGCTTGTTGGGCAATCTGAGTTTCTAACATCTTATTATGGATGGCTAAATTATCTACCATAGATGCTAACTCTTTTATTGCCTCATTGACTGCCCTACCTTGTTGCCTACACTCTTCATTTTGTTTTGTTTGAGTTTCAACAAAATTTTCCAAGAGAGACTCAAGCCTAGACTTTTATACCTGAGGATACCCTGATGCGGGTTTCCTATTACCTTGGTCTTCCTGGAATTCGTGGTTCAACGTGTTGTTGTAGTTCCCGTAGGAGAGGTAAGGGCTATTCTTCCTTCCTTGACTGTAAGAATTAGGAGGAGCATAATTTGGTAACTTCGGGTTCGTGTCATAGAAGTTGTGACAAGAGTTCACTTGTTCCCCCGAAGCACCGGATCCAGGAGCAATACCATGTGGGAACTCCATTATGTCATGTCCCTGCATTCCATAAATCTCACAAACAATATTAGTATCACCTATTGAACTCACATTAGCTTTTTCAAGCTGATCAAAGCGTTTATTCAATGAGTCAAATTTAGACATAATTAGATCAGTGCTATTCATTTCAAACTTACCCCCCGAAAGCTTTTTCGGGTTATTACCTCTTTTCGAACCCCATTGGTGGTATTTGGTGGCTACGTTTTCAATGATATTGAATGCTTCGGTCAGAGGTCTATTCATAAAGGCTCCACTAGCTGCGGAGTCAAATGACACCTTCGAAGAGTAATCCAATCCGTTGTGGAAGGTATGCACTAATAGCCACCTCTCGAGTCCATGATGTGGGCAAGACTCTAGCAATCCCTTGTAACGATCCCAAGCTTCGGATAAGCATTCTCCGTCCTTTTGGAAGAAGCAGGTGATCTGAGTTCGTAGGTAAGCTGTCTTGGATGGAGGGAAGAATTTCTCCAATAATGCCTGCTCTAGTTGGTCCCAAGTTGACAACATATTAGGGGGCACTTGCTTCAGCCAAGCTTGTGCCTTTCCAGTAAGAGAGGAGGGGAACAACCTCAAGCAAATAGCATCAATCGGGGCGCCATGAATTCTAATTGCATCGGTGAACTCCAAGAATGTCTCCACATGATCAGTCGGGTCCTCTGAGGGTAATCCTCCGAATTGATGTTTCCTAATCATGCTAATTAGCATAGGCGGTATAGTGAAGTTCTCTGCCTCGATTTCTGGCCTAGCAATCCCAGTTCGCAAACCCCTAGCATTTGGGGCTGCATAGTCCTTCAATGGTTTGGTATCTGGTAGATTCGCCATGAGTGGAATGTGAATCAACCTCTCCCTCTCTCTTTGTAGTCTCCTACATCTATGAAAGGTCCTTTCGATTTCGGGGTCGACTTCAATAAGGTTTCCAAGACTTAGGGATCTTTGCATAAAAGAGGAAAATATCTATAGGAGAGAGATAGATACTAAAAAAAGGAAAAGAAATAAATGAAAAAAGAGAAAATATAAAAAAATAAATAAATAAAAAGGTCCAGAAAAATCGATTTAAAAATTAAATTGAGATTCAAGAAAGCACAGTCCCCGGCAACGGCGCCAAAAACTTGATGGCGTGGACTCCGGCAAGTGTACCGGATTCGTCGTCAAGTAATAAAAAGATCGATCCCACAGAGACCGTGATCTCAAATAACAACTAATTATTAAATCAATTAAACTGGACTATATAAAAAAAAGGATTTTGAAAAGATGTGATTTTAGTAATAAGAATTAACTTAGAAAATCATATATTTAAGAACGCAATCAATTAAAACAGGAAAGTAAATCAATTAGGGGTTTTTCAAATCTAAAGAGATTCCTAGGAATTTGGTTACCAAAAAGATTGTTCATGTTACCAAATTCACTACCCATTGTTAATTATCAAAATTGCTTTGAAGGCGAATTTATCCTTAATAAGTTAATGCTCCCTCTCGGGTTACAAAAACTGTGCCCAATTAAACCAACCCCTACTCTCGTGGTAATTGAATTTAAATTGAACCCTTTATGTTTTGTGACAATTCGTGAACCCTCGAAGGACCGCTTCTAACTCTCATGATTTAAGTCCTAAGTTTGATTCCTATAGATCCAATACCTAAGTTAACCATAGGTTCCTTCTTAGAGTATCTATGACATGCAAATAAGTGAGCACCATATTCACAAGTAATTCATTCGATAGAAACCAAATCGAAAGCAAATTGAAATTAACAAAGGGAAAACATCAATTCATAACATAAAACAAATCTTGGGCATAGCCCCAATCCCTAGAAATAAAGCTACTACTCAAGCATGGCCATGGTCATGGCAAGCTTGATTAACAAAAACAAAATGAAAACCTAAGAGAAGAGAAGAAGAAGAGGAAGAGAATTCTAATTTTGCCTAAGGTAGCAGCCCATAAAAGTCCCCTATTTTCGAGTCTAAGTGCTCTATTTATAGATTAGGGTAACTTGAATCCCAATCAATCACAAACTCAGATCAAATCAGTTTCTAAAGATCCAAATATTGCGCGTCACGGCCGTGATGCCTGTCACGGCTAGGCCGTGACGGATTCCGCCTTGGAGATTGCTTCACTGGTTGGTCTGTCACGGCCGTGATGGGCATCACGGCTTAGCCGTGATCAATTCTGCCTGTGAGGGTCTGGTTCAGTTGGCATGTCACGGCCGTGATGGACATCACGGCCTGGCCGTGACCAGCTCTGACTTTTCCATTCTTTCTTTTCAGCTCTACTCGATCATGGCCGTGATGGGCTCTGTTTGGCTCATTTTCCTTACTTTTCAAGCTCCGTCTTATTGCAAGCTCTGTCATGGTTGATCCTCAGCATTTAATCCTTAACTCCTGCACAACAACACCACAAAACCGCCTTACCCGTTCCAAGGTAAAAAATAACAAATATCAAATTAAATATGCCTAAGCTATATGAAAATGCATGCAAAATGACAATGAAATATGAGGTGAAATCACACTCATCATCTATCCTTTCTGAAATTCTTATTTTTTCCAAAGCTTCCTCATTTTTCTAGTTAGTAGTGACATTTCATCATCACTGTCAAAATCTTCTTTAGAAGCGTCTGATTCTGAATCTGATTCTTCAACCTTGAGAGCCTTTGAGGGAGCCTTCTCATCTTTGAGAGAAATGGATTTTCCTTTCTTTGTTGAGTTGTCTTCATTCATATCTTGCTCATGAACTTATAAAGTTCCCAGTAGATCACTCATTTCAAGAGTTGTGAGATGTTTGGCCTAAGTTATTGCTGTAACCAGAGGTCTCCATTGTTTGGGTAGACTTCTTAGAATTTTGCCTACTTTCTCAGCATTAGTATAGGTTTTTCCAAGTGATTTCAGATTATTTGTGATAGTTTGAAATCTTCCTATCATTTGAGTAATGCTCTCTCCTTCTTCCATGATGAATAACTCATACTTTTGTACAAGCATATTTATCTTTGTTTCTTTCACCTTTGTTGATCCTTCATGAGTACTTCTAGAGTATCCCTGATTTCCTTCATAGATCCACATGCATGGACCTTGTCAAATTCTTCCGGACTTAGGGCACAAGTTAAGGAATACCTTGCTTTATGATTTAGTTCCCATTTGGTCTTTTTCTCAGTACATGCCCACTGAGCTTTTGGTTTGTCAGTGTTGTCATCATTCTTTGGAGTATAGGGACCTTCAGTAATCACTTCTCATAGATCAGAGTTTGTGGACATGATGAACCATTGAAATCTTTCTTTCCAATAGATGTAGTTTTCTTCATCGAAGAAATGAGGTCTGCTCATAGATGCTCCTTCTCCTGAGTTGCATCGCCTTGTTCTAGCTCCAGCCGTCATGATTTCTGTTCAACAGGATCTGTCCTCAACACTGTTAAGTGCTCAACCTAGAGGTTAAGATCTGATACCAACTGAAATGAACAGAAATAAAACACGAGAAAGGGGTTGAATTGTGTTTTGGTTAACTTTTAGCAAATCACAAAGTTTTCTTTCAAACAAGAGGTCAGACACAAAGAGGTGTCTGATATAAAACAAGATAAATGAAAACTTGGAACTTTCAACCTAGTTAGCACAGTAAATATAAAGCAAAATGAAATAATAAGATGGAAGAGTAAACATAGAGATTTATACTGGTTCACCCCAGACCTTGGGCTACATCCAGTCCTTGGTTTCCCAAGTATTAACACTATAACTGATCAGGTTACAAATAGGTATTGTTTGCACACCTAGCCTCCGCAGGCTCAACTAACAAGTATTGTTTGCACGTCTAGCCTCTCCAGGCTCAAACAAGTATTCTTTCAGTAAGCCTCTTCACGCTCTACAAAAGGTAAGAGTTGAATGAAGCAGCAGCTTCACCGATTACAACTTTGCAAGTCAACCGAATAAGTGAATAATTATTTAAGGTAGGTATGACCGCAATAAATACTTCTCAATAAATACAAATGATTGAGCGGAGAAGTATTCTAAGAAGAACTTAAGAGAGCTTTGAATGCGAAGAGAGTATTGAATGCTTGAGTGAATTCATTCTGGTGTGTATCTTCAACAATCTTCAAAGTCTTCTATTTATACTCATCAGTAATAAATCCCTTGAGGAGGGTTCTTCAGATGAGTAAACTTTTGTTCTTCATTCATTAATGTCAAGAGTCATTCTGAACTTGCATTTAATGTTTATGGTCGTTGGAGAGCTTCAATATAAGTTGAACATATATGTTGGCATTGCTTTATCAGAGGGCATCTTGATTCAGAGCGGTGTTTGTTACTTTTCAAACTTGGGCAGCGCGACTTTCCTTATTGTGCAACACGGGTCTGCGATCGAGTAAAGGTCATTTTACCTTTTGCAACAAAAGGAATTTCAAACACGGATTGATGCTTTGAGCTTCTGAATTTGATTTTCTTGATTTGAAAATGCAAGGGAATATTCTTGACTATCGAATATAAGTGAAGCGAAGGACTTCCAGTCAAGTTGTAGAGTAAGATGCAATTTCATGGCTTGTAGATACCGAGTCTTTCTTCAGAGGCATCGTAACACAGACGCATCTTTTAAGACTTGTTGTTTTGCCATAATGCTCTTGCTTTATGATCTACACACTTAATACACACGTTAGTGGATTTCAAAAGGTTCACTTAAAATCATTCTTTGTTTGGATTAATCAAAATCATAGATGTCAAAAACTTAGACTTAATAGTTTCTGGTGTTGTTATGTAGGAATGGTGCTAAAGTGACCTAGAAAAAGGTGAAAAGCTTATATAATTGAAGATGGAACTTAAAGGATAGTAAAATGGAGGAAATAGGGTCTCTCAGAGTCAACCACGGCCAGGGTGTGCAATGGTCCACGACCAAGGTGTGGAATGATCCACGACCATCGAATTACCAAATTCAGCAAAAGCTTCCATTGGCAGCAATATCCACAGTCTGGCCATGGAATGGTCCATTGTTGGGGATCACGGTCAGGAATCCGAAAATTAGTGTTTTTAAGTGCAATTTGAATGGGCTTTAGACTCTTTTAACCCAAACTATAATTAGACTTATTATGCTAAAAAAATAAGGATTCGTCATCTTGTTTTTGGAGGCTAGGATTGGAGATTAGGATTGCTCTTCCCCTTCCCTTTTCTTCTCTCTTTCCTCTTGGATCCATGGTGTTTTCTAACCTTTTGACTTTTTCTACTTCCATTATGCTTGAGTAGTATCCTTTTTTTCTAGGATTGGGTAATGCCCTTTAACATTATTATGATAAATATTTTATCTTTCCCTTTTGTTAATGTTTGACTCATTGATTTGGTTCTTATTGTGCTTCATCCATGTGAATTATTTGATCACCTATTTGCATGTCTTAGATATTCTAGGAGGAACTGAGAAGTGAACCTAGGTATTGGATCCATAGGAATTGAACTTAGGACTTAAATCACGAGAGTTAGAAGCGGTCCTTCGAGGGTATCATTGAATTATCATAAATCGTAATGGGTTCAATTTAAATACAATTACCATGAGAGTAGGAGTTGGTTTAATTGGGCACGATTTTTGTATCTCGAGAGGGAACATTAACTAAGTTAGGATGGTTCAACTTCGATTGAGTTAGATATTAATAAAAGGAGAGTCAATTATGATTCATAATTAGTCAATGTGGTGGCCTCAATCCTGGAAATCTATTCTCATATTTAAAAGTCCTAAAATATTTCTTTTATCGTTTCATTTATTTTCTTGAAATATATTCACACTTAGTTGTTTAATTTGTGAAGTGATACTTGGTTTCCTAATCCCTGAGTTTGATACTCGGTTTCTCACTAATTATTATTTGTTTCGATCTGATACACTTGCCAGAGGTCAACATGTTTTTGACGTCGTTGCTGGGGATTGGTAATATCAATATTATTAGTAACAAAGGAGACAACTAATTTAGACTTTTTTATTATTATTTTGTATATGGACGTATGAGGTGTTGGTGTTTGCCGTATATGTCTTATATGTGATATGATCCTTCTGCAACTCTTCCATACGTCATCGCATGTTGGCGTTGTCTTGGCGGATTTGCTCCATTTCTTGGAACAAAGCTTGAAGATCTGGACCAGCGTTAGGCGGTGGTCGCGGTGGTCCTCCTGTCATTCAATCGCTTCGGGTGGTGACCATGGTGGTCTGAAATGGGTGTGGCTAGGGAAAAGTTTTACCTAGCCCCACGGTGGGCGCCAATTTTTTATACTAAACAATAAATATCAATATACCAAGTAGGAGTTGTATTAATGGTGATTTTAGTACAAAAGGACGGTCTTAGTACATCTAGGTCATTCTCTCCTACTATGAGTGTGTGTTTGTGTGTGTGTGTGTGTGTGTGTGTGTGTGTGAGAGTGAGTGTGAATAGTACAATGGAATCTAACTTAATGAGGAAGATGATCGGTTTATATAGAGATCCTAGTGCGTGCCTATCACGCGGGACGGTTACACCGAGTGGGTCCCCCATTCTGTTAGCGCAATTTACGGATGCGAGTGGAGGATTTTCCTTCTCTCTCCAATCATTGTGGGATCCTTCCAGAAACGTGACGTGTCTTCATGACGTGCCCCAGTGAGCTCTTCCACTCCCGGATACCTCAGGTGGATCATCTTTTCGAAACATTCGACCTGTTTTTCAAGGTCTCAGACATATGGCGTGAGCCGACTTGGCCCGAGGGCATCTTTCTCTTTGTCATGACCTCCTTTCACGACTGTCTTGCTAACAACTCGGCCTTCCCGGAGCAAGCCAAGATGTTCATCATTAGAAGATATCTCGGTTCTTAGTGTCAAATACTTTGTGGGCCTCTTCTGTTCTCCTCCATATTCATGGGGCTCGACCTATTGGGCCTAGGACCAATTCTAGTGGGAACAAATGTGGAGTGATAAACTATTGGGAGAAAAGAAATAAATTTTTTTATTTGAAAATAAATATATTGAATTTGGGTGTGTTGTAATTTTATCATTGGATGTGCCAACCCAAGACTTTCTCACGCAATACTCAATCTCTTGTCGGATGCATTCATGATAAAATAATCAGTAATACTTTTTGGATTTAATTTGTAAACATTGTTAGTGTAAAGATTTTCAACACTGTTAACTGATCAGAAATTGGCACATAAGCTAAAATGTTTGAATCTTATCCACATTACCTAAAAAGCCACCCATGCCTTGATTTCTGTTTGGTTAACAGTGTAAAAATTTTTACACTGACAGTGCATAACAATTAAACTCGTAATGTTTTATAGGAAAAGTACATACACATTCACTAAACTTTAGCTCATTTATAAATAGACATCGTCTAATTTTTCTTCTCAATTAGTCCTTAAACTCATACTATCTAGAGGTGGCAAAACGGGCCAACCCGCCCGCCCGCCTCGCCGGCTCCGCCCGAACAAGGGACGAGGGAGGTTGGCCCGTTTTGATGGAAATGGGTTAAACCTCCTAACTCACCCCGTTTAGCAGTGGGTTGACAGGTTGGTCCGCCAAAAATAGAAAAAAATTAAAATTTTGTAAAAAAAATGAAAAATTAAATTTACTAACATACCAATTTCATCTAAAACATCACAAAATATAAATAATTATTTTTGGTAGTAGACTAATATATAAATATATTATTGAACAGAAAGGACTACATGCAAATATTTACGGTCTTAATGGGTGGATAATTGTATCTAATATATATAAATATTTATATATATACAAATAATTATTAAATGAGATGTACTAACTATTGATCTTTGTAAACTAAAAATAATTGTAACATAAAAAATAAATATTTGTTTTTTAAAAAAAAGGTTGGCAAGCCAACCCGCTTTCTTGGTGGGTTAGGCAGGACGGGTCAAAACGGTTTAGTGGGTTGAAGACCTCAACCAACCCGTCAAAAATGATGGGTTAAATGGGTTGGCCCGTCAGGCGCAACACATTTTGCCACCTCTAATTAGTAAAATTAACCCTTCAACTGTTTTTTCATCTCAATTAGTCCTTAAACTCTTGCTATTAATAAAATCGATCCTTTGATTAACTACCAGTTAGATTACGAATGGCAAATAAATTCAGTTGTCATTTCATTTAAATCCAAACCGTTGATTGTATTTTTTATTTTTTGAAAAACAAGAAAATAGGAACAAGGTCTTGAGGCTTATATGTTGTTATTCTCCTCCTCTACTTTAATAAGAATTAAAAAATTAAAAAAAATACAATCAGCCAATTGAATTTAAGTGAAATGAACGATTTATTCACCGTTAGTGATCTAACTGAGATAACAACAGGATTGATTTTACTAATAGCACAAGTTTACAAACTAATTGAGACTAAAATATAGTAGAAGGGTTGGCTTTACTAATAGTAGAAGTTTAAGCACTAATTGGTTTACCAAAAAAATTTAAGTTTAAGGACTAATTGGGAAGAAAAAATAGTTGAAAGCATCTATTTACAAATAGACTAAAGTTTAACAAAGTGTAGACACTTTCCCTATTTTTTATACACCCCAATTTGACACTTCATGAGACATCATAAATTTGTGAGACCGAATGCTACCATACTAGTCTATATATAAAACTGAAATAATCATTTCTAAGGGTTCAAATATCATGACTATACAATAATACATCATCATATCATATAACAAATGGCTCAGCCCTTGAAACGAATATGCTACATATTGGGCTAGATCATTACAAATACAAGGCGATCTGAGTGGTTATGCTTCTTGTATACTCGCATCTTTATGGAATAAACCAGTTTTCTTTAATACATAAAAAAATTTTGGGTGATGGAGATATCTCTCCCCTTTCTAAAGTCAAGACAAACTACCAACCCCAACGAAAATTTATACAGAACGATCACCTACCAATAGGGGATCTTGGAGTTCAACTCAAATCATACAGTTGCCATGATTGAAAACTATTTAGAAAAGAGAGGATAGGATTACCGTTATGTTATGAAGCTATATATGGTTGGGAACTATTTAAGAGGCAGTGCTCAGGACCTTTGTTTTAAGTTAAGGACTCAGCATCATGAACTGTGTTAAGGATCTATCTATTATTCAACCACTAGCTGAATCAGTCACTTGCATCACTAAACAGAATCATATCAATTGGTTCAGGTTTTGTACAAGTAAAACAAAGCTTCAGGTCATAGTATCTCATGCAGAAAACCAAGTGATATTCAGAAGTAACAGTCCCACTTGGCCTAACAAGCCAACTCAGAATAGAGGGATGGATATACCAGGGATCCAGGCTTGCCAGTAGAATGTGAAAAACTGAAAAGCCAAGCCTTTAGTATGATCAAATATCATATCACGAGCAAAGACTAGGATCATTAACAGTTTTTAAAGAGGAACTGCTCCACGGTGGTGCAGTTGACATCTAGTAGTTGGTTGAAACCCATTAAGTTTTTGCTTCTTTTCAAAATTTTATCATAAAAGAATAATTTTCAATGATTGAGATGCGGTGGATCGTCATCTCATGAGCAAGGAATGTTGAAAGGAAAACTTGTCACAAGCAGGAAAATTAGTGCTCATAAAAATCAAAATTCAGGCCATTCCCACTGATGCAATGTCCAATTTGAATTTTCCAAAGCATTTCAGCACTGGTGCTATTAACAATTGGCAAGATTTTGGTGCTACAGGAATGGGAGTAGAGGAATATGCTATCAGCAAGATTTATAGATTAATTGGCATAAACATTCAGCAAGTAAAAAGGAAGGACGGATTGGTTCAGGGCCTTAAGAGCTCAAACATGTCAGCAGTAGCTAACTAGGCATAACAATTAGCAGAAACCCCCTCCCTCCTACCGAAGGTTATGTGTATAAGTTCTGCAAGAGCAAGGGCTGTATTTCCAAAACTCAAGTATGATAAATGCAAAGAAAAACCCTGGTTGTTCTTGGGGTTGATCTTGCATTCTCTTGGGAAGAGGTTTCTAATAAACTGTTTCCCATTTCACAAGTACTTAAAGTTCTGTTCACTGAAACACATGCAATGAAATGTGGAGATTCTAACAGACAAGTTAACATAATCCAACAGTTACAAATTACTTAGGCATATAACTGATTCGACTAGCATCAACTCCTTTCCCTCTGAAATGAAAGTGTAGTTACCAATGACTATTATATGTAGCATTGATATTAATGTGAAACAAATAATTCAGATGAGAATTTGAAATAAATCTATGAAGGGGGTGATGGCAACTACAAAAAAGGGTTGGTTAACAAGACTATACAGAAAACTAGGAAATGGATTACAAACTATGGAGCTAAAATAAAAGGAATCCTACTACCAAAAATATCACCTAACAGAATAATGGATGACCAGATGAATTAACATTCTGGTTACCTCTCCTAAAGCAGCCACTAAGTAAAAATTTGCTTCAGCAGTTCGATCAGTTAAATTTATGCCGCCACATGATTGTCTCCAATCCCTGAAATGAGAATCACAGATGTCATTCACTGTTCATAGAATGTTGCATTAAAATTAAATGTCATATTAAAGTAAATGTAAAAAATGTACCAGACCAAACAAAAGATGTGTTGGTGCAATATTAAACCACACAAAAAAATATCTTTATTTTTAAAGCACTCTCAACTCTTTACAGCCAAAGTTTGTTAGAAAGCCTATACAAGCCAAACAAAGGATGAAAGGAATTGAAATCCCTTTTACTACCAAGGAAACCAGACGATTTACTTGTCAACTTATTCAAAGCCAACATACGATTGCACATTAAGATAAGTCTATCCAAAATTCCGAGTGCCTACTCCCAAAAGAAACTTTCGTTTTTCAATGCATGTATCTAAGAAAGTAAATATAACTTATATAGGATGCACTGGCATCATGAGAGCCAAATACTAATAATCAAATTGTCCAAGCAAATAATACCCTTGTTTATTTGACAAAACTCTTTCAATTCGTAGTCTCAGATTGTTGCTAGACAACCATTTTTTAGGATGTTAAATCTTATGTTCCTGAACATCCTCTTCCTAATAGTGTGACCAAGCAGGGTTATGGAATAATTCAATTAACCTCCAAATCAAAACTAAACCACATCGAAACTAAAGCATCCCCCATCAGAATAACTAAGATGACTAAATCTTCAAGCATATTTTTGTTGAAGAGTGCATCCCCAATTGGAATAGTATAACTAAAATATCACATCAACCATGGCTGGACATAGCTTATACATCAAAGTAAACCAACTAAAATATTGTGTATAAAATAGTAAGTCAAAATTACTTACCGAACAATTTAGACCATATTAACTTCAAAATTGGAAAGATCAAGATGCATCTCCTGGTCCTGTGTCGTGGCAACAGATGAAGCTTTGAACAATGCACTAGGAGTATAGTTAAGCCCGTAATTTACAAGTGTTGGTCCAAATATATTGAACTTTTTAGCACTACCACATGCGACCTCTGCATCAGCACACTTCTTAAAAACCACTCTAGCCCGGCTGCTTACTCTATCAACTTCTGTTTCAGATTCCTTTAGTGGTCCAAAACGCCTAAACATTTTATTAAGGATCGATTCTGAGGGAACAGAATCCAACTCAGCAAAGTTCATGACAAGTTCTGCAGGGGCATTCTCATCTATATAACCAGAAGGTTTTTCAGGAGCCTCAGCATGATTGCTGTCAGGATATTGTTTCCGGGAATAGGGCCTACGACTAGCTTTAACAGGCTTCCCTTGCTCAGCAGGGACAAGTTGATAATCTTTTTTCTTGTTTCTTCGTGGTGGTTTCTCTTCAGGTGGTTGCTCTTCAGAACCATTGTTGATGACCCTGTCTGTCCAATATGTATCACTCATATCCTCAAATTCAAATGTTTCTGGAAATCCAGCTATGGGTGGTTTCTTCCTTTTAGTACCAACTTTATCTGTACAAAAGATATCTTTTCCAGAATCATCAGCCACAATTATTGAATTCCTGAAATCAGAGAAGAAGCTCACAATAGCTTCTGGGAAACTATAATCTCCCAGGGGATTTTGTGCCACCCTGTGAAGTGAAGATAGCAAATCGTCTAGAGATGAATATTGTGTTGGAAAAATCACACTTGACCTCTGAGCCTCCTCAAACTCCTGGAAGAGAACATCAGATCCATTCCCAGAAAAACCATCAGTGCTTCCATCTGTCTTCTGAGGCCTGTCATCAGAACTCTTCAACATAGATGGTGACCCAGTAAGTTGGCTAGCAGCCCTACGTATACAATCACCAATTTTAAATGATGGCTTTGTGGTATTTGAAACTTTTGCAAGGGAAATTGTTTTTCTCCCACCTCGCATCCCTGAGCCATCAGCAAAGTGATCAATAGTCCTCCTTTTCTTGGAGCGGGCAGGTAAAACCAGATTATCAGTTACCTTCTCATCAGACCAATAATCACTATCTGGAGAATCTGGAGTGCCACCCATTAATTCGGACATGCTTCTTTCCTTTGTTGGATGCATACCATCTTTAAAATTATGTTTACGTTTGTGACGAGAGTTGTTTTGGCTTGTTAAATTTCCAGGGCCAGCTTGACCATCGTTCTTACTCACAGGAGTTACATGCTTGTTAACTTTACTCAAACTTTTCTCACCATCATGAATTGAGGTGTCCATGTCATTGTCCAAACTTCCACCATATTGTAATTCCGGCAAGCTAGAGTAACCCTTCAAACGATAGAATGCAAGCAACTGAGCCTTAGCTATCACAAGCTCCAAGCGATTAAAGCCACCAGTTGGCAACACAGATAACGTTCTCAAGTATTTTATAAGATTACCAGGTGAAAAGGAGCTGACATTTAGATATTCATCCACCCCATGTCTGGAACTTAGTTCCTTTCGAATCCCGGTGTTTTCAACAATCTGGTACTTAATTGTGTCATAGGTATCTTTAGGTATGCAAGGGCATGTTAGGCCAAATTCTACTCGTCTTGTGACTTCATCCAAAGCACAATCTACAGCATTCTGGAATGATTCTGAAGTACTGTGCTTTTCAATGGCAAAGAAATGTTTCCTAAAAGGCTTTAGCTGAGATGCTTCATTCCAAGCAAATGTTCTATCCCCAAAATATGCTACCAAATAGCAGTCTTTTTTATAATGCTTCATTGCCTTCCCAGATGAATCTGAAGGATCAAATATCTGTCCAGGCCACCATGGATGGCTTCTAACCTTGCCCCAAACCATATCAGACACAAAGAACTCACCTTCCTTTTCTGTTGGAAGCAAATAACCTGCCGGATGAAATACTTCTAAACTCCGAAGCTTCATGGATGTACGTTTTGTGACTTTTCCATCTGTTCTTCTCTGTTCGGCATCATTAAGTTCTCCAACATCAATTTCCTGACCTCCATTTGCACCAACCTGCTCAGAAATGCCAACTTGCACTTCAACACTTTCCAATGTACCTGCATCCACAGAATTACAAGCATCACTAACTGGAACCAAAAGAACATTTTCATTTACTGCTACAATCCATTTTCAACCCCTAGTTGAGCTGGAAAATAGGATTTTCGAAATCAGTAGATATCTTACCTTTAACCTCCGCAGGGTGGTTCATTATTTTAATCCTTGCTGTTTCTGGTTGATCATCAACTTCCATTTCCATTCCTTTATCCATGCTACATTGCTCAGCATCCGCAACATTCTTGTTTAATTCCACTTCTTTTGTTGAACAAGGCTCATCTAGAGCGGAAAAACCACCAATATCCTTCTCAACTTCCATTTCCTGCCCTGTATCTGAACTAACCTGGGAAACATCAGTCATCTGTGCCTTTGTAACACACTTTTCAAGCCTAAAGCGCTGCTGTTCTTCAGAGTTCAAAAAAGCCTTGTTCACTGCAACTTCAGCTCCAATAACTACTTCCTTCAGCATACTATTGGAGTTGTCAACATATTTATCAATCTCCATTGGCTGTTCTTCAACTGAATTTAACTTTTCCTCAAATTCTACTTTGTCATGAATACATGCTTCTTTCTCCAATATTTTATCACTCTTCATGTTAGCAATGTTTTCCTGTCCATCCAATGTTTTCATGGTCACATCATTTCCACCTTCTGTATCAGCCAAGTTCATGTCTTCCTGATTATCATTGACAGTGCATCTGCTGTGCACATTTTCTCCCCCTACAGAACTAACCGTCAACGAAGATTCTAAAGCATAATCACATCTAATATTTGTCACCTTGTGATCTGGGACCCCAGCATCCAATGCATTCGAGCAATCAACCTCAACATGATCACATCCAGCATTTGTTATCTTTTGATCTGGGACCATGGTATTCAATGCATTTACGCCTTCAACCCCAACATCCTCCACTGTGGGAACTTCAATTTCGCCGGATGTGGTATTTCCAACTGAGAAAGAGTCACTGACCCCAGTTCCAGCTTCTTCGTGAGCTCTATTATCCAAACAAGATTCCCCATTTATTGATGCAACATCAAATTCATCACTACCAAGAACTGCTTGACCGCTCTCTTCCTTCTCCAACACCCCACCATCCAACTCAACCCCAACATTCCCACTCCTAGATTCTTCGGGTCCCACAGCTTGCAAACCCTCAAACTGAGCCTCAGCCCTACTACCTTCCCCTGCAGGTTTCACATCTTTACCCAAATCCTCAACACCCTCTACTGATCCACCACAACCCAATTCCTCATTCAGCTCAGCACCACTTCCACTAGTGCAAACACCATCTATGTACAAATCTGAACCCAACACTTCCACCATTACATCCTTACCATTACAATCTCCACCCCCTCCATTCAGCTCCTCTGAGAAAGCACCCTCCATCTGAACCTGACCCCCATAGTCCATAGACTCCTTGGTTTCATCACCCACTTTCTCATCATGGGTCACTGTGGATTCTAAAATTCCACAAGTATGTAACCCCTTCTTCTCTGGTTCCTCCATGGAAACTGTTTCTAAACAAGAAAATAATAAAATAAAACTTCAAGCCTTAAATAAATACAGAAAATAAAATCTCTTTTCACACAGCAATTTAGCGATAAGTAAAAGACCCAGATGAAAAAACTGCATAGATTTGTTCATGGCGTAAAAGAAATAAGATAATAAAAATCAAATTTTACTGAAAACCCAGAATAGAAAGCAGCATAAAGATTCAAACTTTGATACCCAACAAGTAAAAATGAACTAAGAAAAACGAAATAGAGAAAGAGTGCAGTACCAGGCTTAGATCTTGTTGAAGTAAGAAGCAAGCTGAGAAGGGTTTGGGTTCGGGGGTTTGAGAGAGAGAGAGAAAGTTTAGAGAGAGAAAATAAAGTCGCAATTCTCAAAATTGCGGATATAATGCATCGTTGTCCTTTTTCGCTTGCTTGGATCTGTTTCTTTAAGATTACATGCTGGTGTTGGGGTGTCTGTGACAACCAATAGAAGTTGATGGTTTCTTCGAATTTTTTTAGCTACGTGGCAGTTGTTTGTTGGAATTGGAATGCAACTAACAGTTGTTATATTTTTGCAAAATAAAACAACTATTTTAGTTATTAGGATGTATGTGACTAAAATGTTTCTGGTGTTATTGATGTCAATGGTCTATTTTGACGGGGTATTTTAGTTTTTACTAGAAATTTTAAAAAAAATAAAAAATTACAAAGAAAATAAAAATAAAAAAATAAAAAAAAATATATTTTGCCATCTCAGTATTTATTTTTATCCTAAAAAAATTTGACAGACAAAAATAATAAAAAGATTTTAATTTTATGTTAAACACTTAGGTTTATTTTTGTTATCGGGCCAAATCAGTGAAACTCATTTCCTTTCTTCATCCTCCTCCAACAAACCCTAACAACCCCCCTTTTCTTCCCTCCAACATTATTTTGAATTTGAATCCAGTTGACAAATCCCTTGATTTTTGCATATAAGGCTCAAGATAGAAATTTTAATCCTCGCAGATTTTTAGGATCAAAATCAGAGTGAATTTGACATTATAAAATCACAAGAGATGCTAGGAGCCTACAAAAAGATTCAAAGAAAACCTAACCTCCGCTCTTTTCCATCATCTATCATATGTAACACCATCACCCACCACAAAAAACACACCAGCCACCTTAAAAGAAAGGCCTAGCCTCCATTATCTTCCTTCATCCATCATCCATCATACAACACCTCCATCAAAAACACCTCTCACTTCACCATCATACAATAACCACCACTCTCCTCCATTTAACCTTGACTCCAACCTTAACAGAAACAACAACAACTATCAATCCTTTTAATAACAAACTAGAACATTAAGAAAGAGTTATCTTGGCTCCTTTAATTCTCAGTCACCGTGACACCACCATGTTCCGCAAGCCGCACCCACGTCCCTAGCTGCTCCGCCATCCCGGACCGCCACTACCTCCTCCTTGGTGACCCGCGCGCTACAGTGCTAAGCTCTTGCCTGTTTGTTTTTTCTCATTTTCTACTTTGATGATAGAAGGTTGTGGTCCTTGTCCCTCTTAGTTTAAGTCTCTTCCATTTTGGTTTTATTTATTTATTTATTTATTTATTTATTTATTTATTGTTACTATTTTTGTTATTATTATTTTTATTATTATTATTTTTTGTTTGTTTTCTTTCTTTTTCAATGTATCAAAATAAATAAAATGTAAAAGGGGAATTAATTATAAATAATTTTGGGGATTGCTTTGTGAGATGTATCACACTCAATTCCTTAGATTCAAGATCGATCTGTGGACGTACGTGTCATGTTCTATCTCGTTTAGGACTTTTCAATATTTAGAAATTAGGCAATAAAAAATTCAAAAATAAAAACTTTTTTTTTAAATAAAGAAAAACCTTTTCATAAAAATCAAAACCAAACCATCAAATATTTTTAACAAGAACTACGTGGCTTTGAATTTCCCATCGCAGCGGGGAATACGTAGGAGTATGATTAGATATTATGTCAAGCCAAAACTATTTTTCCTTATTTTTTGTGTTTGCTTTTTTAGCTAATTAAAAACAATTGAATTTGTGTTATTAATTAATGTTACTTAGGGATTGCTCTATGAAAAGTTTCATGTTCAATCTCTTAGAATTGAGGTTGCCCTATGGACTTATGTGTCATGTTCAACCTCCTTAGGGTAAATATTAATTAGTAATCTCTTTATTGGTGTAAAAATTTTTGGGGTAAAATAAATAATTTAAAAGTTATTAATTTTACGCAATTAATTCAAGGCACCATTCGTAAAATGGGCGATATAGGATGCTTAACACCTTCCCTACTCGTAACCGACTCCCGAACTCAACTTGGTTCCAAATACCATTTTTAAAGGTTTTCCAATTTTTCCTAAATTAAATAAAATTGGTGGCGACTCTACATTTTTCTTAAAATCTCTTTTTATCGTCGTCCCTGCCACAATATTTGATTGTGACAATTGATGATTTATGATTTATTCTTGTAAAAAAAATGATGATTTATGATTTATTGCATGTATTATATTTTATATTCTAAATTATTATAATATCACAAGCATCTAAAAAATTGTTTTTAAAAAAAAAATTATGTTTGAGTCTGGTCTTTGTATGTAATTTTGGAACTCAATTGGTGTTTTTTTTTTTTTGGTTTAACACGTTTGATTAAAGGAAGGTATGCTCATTTACAGGGTTAGGAAAGACCACCAACTTTAACAAGGGTTTATAGGAGAATTTACATATCGTTTGTCGACATGAGAAATATGATAATCAAACCTAAGTCACGGCGAATGTGGTGGAAGGCTTGGCCAAATGTGTCAAACCCTATTGATTGTTAATTTTTATTATTAAGAGAATAAATTAAATTAAATTCAAATAAAGGCAACTAGAATGGACATCAATCAATTTTTTAAATCTTGTTGACACATTTTCCCTTACAAAATGTAGTTAATGTCTATATGTTTTGTTTTTTATGGAATGTGAGATTGAAGGGAACATGAACGATTATGGATTGTCGCAAAAGAAGAACTGAATACCATTTGGGTTATATATTTGACCTTACAAACCCACTTATAGCATAAAGTCAGGTGCGGAATTAGTTGTAATTACAAGATAATGAAGGTTTGGAACCACTAGAAGAGTGGCATGAATGATTTTGTTGGGAAAAGGGCGAAGGTATCAAGTGATTAAGGATTGCAAGGAAAGGGAAAGACTCCTCATAAAAAAAAACTATAAAATTGAAGGCCATGGAACTTATAACTTTGTAGCCTAGAATGTAGCCTACAAAGATAATAGGGGGTGCGTTTGGGTAAACAACTTAATTAAGAGCTTATCACATAAGACCTTATCGCACGAGAGCTTATGCCATAAGCGCTTAAAGAAAGAAAAAGAAAGAAAGGGGCATGAGAAGATTCAAATAGTGAAAAACACGGAGAGGGTGTTTAGTGCATAAGCTCTTATGATAATTCCATAAGCTTCTCCTGATGACTTATGAAAATAAGTCAAAAACTCCTTATGGGATGTCATAAGTTATTTTTATAAGCTCTGCCAAACACACTGCATAAGAGCTTATGTCATCAGATAAGTCAAAATGAGCTTAAATAAGCTCTTCCAAACGCCACCTAGATACAACTCTAAGAAGAAATTGCTTTTGTGAGAATGAAATGTTGAAGGAAAAGTTAAACAATCAAAGGATCTTAGGGAATATTAGTCAGGGTCTCTCTAGTACAACATAGACAATGGTGAATGACCCTTAAGCAATCCTATCAACAGAAATGATAAATGAATACAAAACTTGACATCAACAACGTATGCTCCTTTATTTTATTTTGTTTTTTTGATATTCTTGAAATGCGTGTATACAAATATGATAAAAGTAAGTGTGAATCTACATAGCTCTTTTCAAAAATGGTGAATGACCCTCATAACAAATATTTTTGGTTTAGTGACTTGAGATATTTGGTGAATGACAATGGTGAATGACCCTATAACAAATATTTTTGTGAGGAGTCTTTCCCTTTCCTTGCAACATATGAAGAGTTAACATGGCCACCAAATGTTGGTATTAAGAAGACGTCAGTAGCAAATTTGGTTAAGCAACCAAAAAGGCTACATGATTAGATGATTGATTGATACAATGATTATTTATTAGGCTAAGAATGAGGCTTATAGCATGGTGGATGATCATGAATCTAGAAATAAGTTTCGATGGAGTGGCCCTTGATGTTAGAGTGAGTGTGGAAGGATCGTTCTCTTTTTCTTCTTTTTTGAATTAAGTTTGTATGGAATCTGATAACTCTTTGAATGAGAGTTATTTAGATCCTTTTTACTATGATTCTTTGTCATCCTTAAGATTTTAAGTCTTGTTTTTACTAGAAAATATTAATTTTTAAATATTTGTGTTAAGTTTAGTGAATTTTAGTCATTTGCTCTTGATTGCTATATCATTGTCTAAACATTGTGTCTTTGTACGCAGAAAGCATGCTGGAGCATGGCTGAAGCTTGGGATACAAGAACTTGGTTGCTGCAGCAAGGACTACCTTCCAGTAGTATTGCACTAAAGGATAAAAGCTGACAATGACACTTTTCCTCTCTCCTCAAGGGCGCTAGCACTGTCACTTTTAAGGAAGCACGCGCCTAGGATCAGCTGCCCCACATCTTTAGGAATTTGGGCTAGGGTTATTCTATTAATTCTTTAGGTTGTTGGCCCAAAATGGAATGAAAGAGAATAGGGTTTTGTGTACTATAAAAGCATTTAGCAAACTCTAGTGAAGGAGAACATATTTTTTTCATTACACATTGTCTTGTCCTATTGAGAGCTGCGCTGATTTTCTTTCTTCCTGAGCTACTGCTGCCGTGTTTTTCATTGTATTTCATTGTAATGGTTTCTTAATCTTTTCCTAATTTTGTTCTTTGTAAGCTCACTATGAGCTAAACTCTTTAAGCTTTGGGTATGCTAATATAATAAATGCTTAGCTGAGTTATGCAATGGTTATGTTTTGCATCTTCTTTTATCACACATTTAATGTTGTTTGATTAAGAGTGATCAACTTGATTGAATACTTAGCTTGATTAATTTGGAAAAACTAAGTAAGTGGGAACTTGATAAAAGATAGGGGATAAGTCATTAATTGGAAAATTAATTGATGATGAGTAGGCTAGGAATAGTTATTCATGTCCCTAAGCTAGCTGGAGCGAGCTTTAGTTAGAGGGTGGTGTAATTGATCTAATTCTAGGAATAGAACAAAGTTAATGAACCTAACCCTGTAGTGTTGGAAAACAAACTTTAATTTCCTGGAGCTAGATGCTAGAGCACAGTCAGAGTATAATGAGGGCTAAACAGGATTTATGCTGTAGCATACCTGAAGCTGTTTTAATTACCTAAATCAACAAATCATATTTGTTTTGTTAAACCGTTTTGATTTTACTTTCAAGTGACAACTTATTTATTTTTCTGGCATCAACACCCTTTATTTTTATTTGTCCGCACACATCAATTTTTGGTTACTTCATCCTAACTCCTGGAAATATAATCTGAATTAGAATTTTGTTGCATCAATGTAATCCCTGTGGGAATGATATCTGAACGAAAGTTTTGTATTACTTGAGGCATTTGTGTATACTTGCACAATTTTAAGAACAACTGTTTTTAAGGCAACAAGTTTTTGGCGTCGTTACCAGAGATTGTAACTGGTGTTAAAATTATGTTTTTAGATTATTAGTTCTGTAATTAGTGGTACTGATACTCTTAGTGCTCTGATGTAGCACAAGGTACTGAAACCGTATGCACAGGTTCTTGTCACCTAACTAAAGATTTGATCCAGAGATAGAAAGGACATTCAGAAGGCTTAGAAGAGGTCAAACGTCTCAGCTTGTAACTGAGTTGGTTCTGAATACTCCAACCAACGCCACACCTAATTCTGCTGAAGCATTGTCTCCTGCTGAATCAGAAATGGCTGAAGAAGCACCACAAGACAGCATGGCTATGGCTAATGACAAAAACTGTGCTATCAGGGGGTATCTTGTTTTTGACCCCGAAGCTATGAACAATGGGATAGTGAGGACTCCCATCACTGCACCTTGGTTTGAATTCAAGCCAGTGATGTTCCAAATGTTGCAAATAATTGGCCAATATAATGGAGCTGCAACAGAGGACCCTCACTTGCACGTCAAACAGTTCTAGATGTAGCAAGCAACTTCAAGATCCCAGGAGTCACTGATGATGCATTCAGACTGAGACTATTTCCATTCTCTTTGGGAGGAATGGTTTAAAACTGGCTAAATTCCTTGGATGCAAATTCAATTGATACTTGGAACAAACTTGCTGAAAAATTCTTGATCAAGTTCTTCCCACCAACTATGAATGCAAAGATGAGGACTGACATCACTTTATTCAGGCAGCATGATGTTGAACCATTATTTGAAGCATGGGAGAGATTTAAACAACTCATTAAGAAGTGTCCCCACCATGGCATTCCATTTTGTATTCAAATAGAATACTTCTATAATGGAGTTTCACCCAGCTCAAGGATGATTTTAGATGCCTCAGCTGGTCTCCTCACTAAATCCTACAATGAGGCTCATGCGCTGATATAAGGGATAGCAGCCAACAACTATTAGTGGCCAACAGCAAGACAAGTTTCTGGAAAAGGCAATGTTGCATCAAGAGCATATGAAGTAAGTGAAGTTACAGCACTGTCAGCTCAAATGACCTCCTTAACTAATATGGTTAGGGGGTTGACCATGGCAAATCAAGGAAATTCCTTTGCTCCACCCATATTGATTGAAGATATGGCGAATGAACAAATCTACAAAGCAAATGTTGTATCATGTGTTTATTGTGGGGGAGATCATTTGTTTGAGAATTTCTCTGCAAACCCTGTTGCAGTCAACTATGTGTGAAACAACAATTACAGAGGCAATAGTTCATTTGGCAACACAGGATGGCAGCAATCACAACATCCTAATCTGAGGTATTCCAATTACAGC